>BRZM01000327.1:0-32483 GCA_033238685.1 Lates japonicus
AAAGCAGTTTAGGCCAAAGGCTAGTGATGATGTGTTTCTGTAGTCCAACCTGAAGTCAGCATCAGCCTGGTTCCCTCCACAAAAAGCCAATGGGATTTTTTCATTGTGTTTTGGATTATTCCAGAAAATAAACTGTGACCAACTAAAGTTTCTGATCCTTCCAGGTTTAGTTGATCAGATAATCTTCACAGATGAACACCACTGTTCTGATGAGTTGCAACAACTTTTTCACTGTTTTGTAAGATTATGTAGGCTTAACAACCAATCGATTAGTCTAGAAAATAATTGGCAATCAACAGTTGCAGCACAGGTTCAGTTTGAGTTTTAGATCTGTAAAGAACCAAATTAATCTCTCTGATTTAGTTTAAGGTTCAGATTCATCCTTCATTTATGGTTTTAACAAATCGGGTTGTGATTAAAGCCTAAATGTCAGTCGGGTTAATGTGATATTCCTGTGTTTTCTCACAGTGTTTGATGCAGCTGTTTAACGTGAGGTGGATGTTGCTGTTTGTCCACAGGTAGAAGACTTATGCAGTCCTGCTAGCAGGGCAAGATGTTCAACAAGTCGTTTGGTACTCCCTTCGGTGGAGGGACGGGAGGGTTTGGGAACTCGTCGACATTTGGACAGCAGAGTAAGTCGTTTTCATTTATTCTTTTAAACATCATTTAGTACAAACCCAAAGCAGCATCAGGCTGAAACAACAGATTCAGTCTGTCAGTTGTTCTCTGGCTCCTAGACAGTTAAAGTTCACAGTTTACTCAACAGTAATAGATCTGCATAATAATCCAGTTTTTAAAAAATAACTGACATTATGATTCTCTTACTGACCAAAGTTCACACAGTTTGCAGCTTCCTGTGAATTCATTTTAATAATTCAGAGTTTATTTCATATTCAGAGGCAGTAACACCTACTTATTGATATATTCTAAAGCTCTTTTCACAAACAGCTCGACGCAAATAAAGACTGTGAAAGTGCGAAATACTTGTCCGCGAATATCCAGCAGCTGAAGCTCCACCATGGCCGGTTGTGGACTTATTTTAGGATGTCTCTGGGACAGTTTGAGGTCCTGTTGGGGATGTTAGCGCTGCATCGGAGGAGGCAGAGACCAACTACCAGGATCCTTCAACCCAGAGTCTCCTGCAGTCCTCCGACCTCCTTCTGAAAAATAATTTCATATTTCTTTTGCCACGTAAAATTCCTGTTCAGTGTGAAAGTACTCATAAACAAAACAACAGTTTGAAAATTGTAAATAGTCGTGCAAATTAATTGCACGCAAAACACCCTCAGTGTGAAAGGACCTTACGTAAGTACCAGATACCATTTATGTAGCGTTGACTCTTGGTAGATCATCATCATCAATAACCTGTAATCCTGTCACATGGTCTCGTGTCACTGTCCCAGAGTCAGTGCTGGAAGCAAAACTTTCACTACGATGAAATGTCCTCGTCTGGAACAAACAATAATAATTCATGTTGATGAATAATGTTGGGTTATTGTTTGGTTTTTTTATTGGCTGTGGTGGATTATTGTCGTAAAACATACATGATAATAATTTATAAAAACGACAAAAAATGTAAGCGTTTAAATATTGATGTTAACGTCTATTACGATGACGTTGGACAGCCAGTTTAGTCCTAATATGTTCAGTTAGTTGATGATTGTATTAGCAGTAACGTTTTTAAGGTTAAGGTTAATGTTTTATAGAGCGAAGCCTGAATCAGAAACAGACAGAGAAAAACCTATAACAACCAACAAGTCCAGAGACATTGGAAATGAGAAAATAAATAATGTACAAATTGTAGATTTCAGATGATATCATGATGAAATGTTTATTAGCTGCAGACTGAGAGAGTTTTCCAGTTTTGGTGATTTGAAGCATCGCTCAGTGTCCTCACGTGAACTGTGGTATCTGCAGACACAGGTTTTGGGACGACCGGAGGCTTCGGGACGTCTGCGTTTGGGACGACCAGCAACACCGGAGGACTGTTTGGTTCCACACAGAACAAACCTGGTTCGTCAGCTCTGGTCTCGTTTGTTCTTGTTAGAAAAACAGCAGCTGGATGTTTATGTGATTTGGTTCTGATCTCTTGCTACAGACCTCCGGTGGTCTGGGACAGGTCTGCTGAGTCCAGACTAAACCTGGAGAAGCAGCATTCAGTTTTTATTCCCGTCATGTTTGAACAAAACGTCCAGAAAAGTTCAGGTCTGCTACAACTCTCAGCTCGTTTAAAACAGGGCTGAAGACTTTTGTGTTTGCTGCTGCTTTTCGTTACGTGAAATTGCAGCTGCACTGTAGTATTTATTTGTCTTAAATTTAGGTTTTATTCTATTTTAGCTTCCTCAGTTTTTTTTTTTTTTTGGATCCTTTTAAATTCTGTTCATGTATCTGAAGAATGTCTTTTATAGACGTATAACTAAACCCTGATCTGCTGCTGTCGCTCTCTTCCAGGCGGTCTGTTCGGCTCCAGTACGTTCAGCCAGCCGGCGACGTCCTCCACCAGCACTGGCTTCGGTTTTGGCGCTGCGAGCGGCACGTCCACCAGCCTTTTCGGGAACACCGGGACGGGCACCAGTGGCGGACTCTTCTCCCAGCAGAACAATGCCTTCGGTGCCAACAAACCCACGTCGTTTGGAAGTGAGAACCCTTCATACATCACTGATGTGTTGTTGTTTGGATGACTGTCATTGTTTGTTCAATAAGGAGAAAAAACACTTTGGATCATCAAGTCACAAACAGACTTGAAGACCAGAAACCAAAGAAGAACAAAAAACAAAATAGAAATTGTATCTTGATGAGTTGTTTTTAATTGGTTTATCCTTTTCCTTCTGCTTCTGCTCAGGTTGTGTTTAATGATTAATCAGCCCGACTGATTGTCATTAATATCATTCATACTCTGACCAACAATGACCCTGAAACATGTTAAAGTTTATTCTCTGTGTGTTGACCCTGAACAAACCATCTGTAAATTGATGCCACATAAATACTTGAAATCCAATGAACTGAAAGAGAAAAGTCGTTTGATGACAGTTTCCAAACAGTTCTGCCAGCACTTTGATTTGTTTCTCTGACTTGTCTTGTGTCCTCCAGGCTTCGGGACGAGCACCAGCAGCGGCGGCCTGTTTGGTTCGACGAACACTGCCTCAAACCCCTTTGGTGGAGCAAACTCCCTTTTTGGAGGCTCGGGCTTTTCTGCTGCACAGCAGCCAGGGACAACCGTGAAATTCAACGTGAGTAACCGCAATCTGGCACCGCAAATATGCTAATATACACAGTAACTCTCAGTCAGACAATCAGGCAGAAAATCTGTTTTGACGAGTGAATCATTGTTTTAGTAATTTTTAAAGCGATAATGTAATATTTGGTGATTGCATCTCCCTTCTATTTAAGGATTTTCTTCATCATATATCACAGTGAGCTGAAGATCTTATTTTATTAAGCAAAAATAATTCTTCATAATGAAATGAAAGTAGTCGTTAGTTGCAGTTTAAATGCTGCTCAAAGTGGAGAAACTTAAAACAAGTGTAGATGAGATGATGAACGAGTGTTTTGAGACACTCAAACATGTTTGTACATGTTGCTCATTGCTCTTCTCTGTTTTTTAGCCTCCAACAGGAAGTGACACAATGGTGAAAGCTGGCGTGACGACGAGCATCAACACCAAGCACCAATGCATCACGGCCATGAAGGAGTACGAGAACAAATCCCTGGAGGTGAGTTTGTCAGTCGACATGCAGACCAACACTTCACTGTGTGCCGTTTGTCAGGAACCGGAAACTCTTCATAAAACGTACAGTATCAGACTTTAGAGACACACCGATAGCAACTCACTGAAGGATCTAGTCTGTCCAGAAGAAGTAGCTCTGCCCAGAGGACGTATTCAAACCTCTTGTTTTGTAAATGCATCGGTGGCTGAAGCTCTTGAAGACCATCACCTCCACCCACTCCCCAAATTTACAAATAGCCGGTAAACGAATTGAACTGAACTGAATTCAGTTTCCTTATAAAAGGCATTCAGGTGTTTTGAATTTATTTACCAGGAAAGTCTTAAATGTGTTTTTCTTGCTGGTTATTTGACAGTGAAGCAGTCCGGTGAAACTAGACGACGTTTTGTTGAAAACCTCTTGTGATTCTGATCTGATTTTTGTTGCATTCTGTGTTTTTCTTTCTCGTCTTACCCTGCAGGAGTTAAGACTGGAGGACTACCAGGCGGGCAGGAAGGGCCCAACCAACCAGATGGCCGCACCGACTGGCGGCCTGTTTGGTACAGCCACGGCCACATCCAGTGCCACCACCGGCCTGTTTGGTTCCACAGCTCCCAACACCAGCTTCTCCTTCGGACAGAACAAGAGCACCTTCGGAGCGAGTAAGTAGAAGCTGATCGTTGCTTTAACTCCGAGCGATGTCACTGATCCAGGGTCAGTTCAGACATCTGAGTGTGGTTTGTTTTGTCCTCCTCTGCAGCAGCGACTGGTGGTTTCGGTGCCACCACAGGCGGTCTGTTTGGTCAGCAGACCCAGCAACCAGCCGGCAGCCTCTTCAAGCCGTTCGGTCAGACCACCACCACGCAGAACACCGGCTTCTCCTTTGGCAACACCAACACCATGGGACAGGCCAACACCAGCAGCATGGTGAGGATCATTTTGTTTCTGTGTGTAGTTTAAGAGTTAGATTGGAAGTTTGGGTGTTTGTTCACACTGGTCCTCTCCTGGTTTTCAGGGTTTGTTTGGGAACACAGCAGCGTCCCAGTCGGGCGGGTTGTTTGGCGCCGCTCAGACCAGCACCGCCACCGGCTTTGGGACAGGCACTGGACTGTTTGGCCAGACCAACACCGGATTTGGGAATGTTGGCACACAGGTAGTTTGAGTTAATGCAGACGCTTGAAACAGTCGTCTTCAGTATAAATCAGCATTTTAATTTCACTGTTTGTGTCACGTCTTTTACAGCAGAGTTTGTTCGGTAATAAGACGGCCGGGTTCGGCACCACCACCACCAGCGCCCCGTCCTTCGGCACCGGCACCGGGCTGTTTGGTAACAAGCCCGCCCTCACACTGGGAACTGGAACCAACACCTCCACCTTCGGTGAGTCAGCCAGTGTTCAGACTGGTGTTTAAAATACCACTCATGATGATCTCATTACTGATCAGTATTCTTGTCTTTTTTTGCTTGGTCCAGGTTTTGGTGCAAACCCTGCTGGAGGGAGTCTGTTTGGGAACAAGCCGGCCACCGGAGGACTGGGGACCGGATTGGGAACCAGCTTTGGAACAGGTAACACCAGAACCCCTGAAGGCTGGAAGAGTTAAAGCCATATTTGTACAGATGATGATGATACAATATATATATATTAGAAAAAAGAAAACATTGGAATAAGAATTATTTAAGCCGCTTTAAATTAACGAAAAGTTATTTTCAGTTATTTTATTGAGGTCAGAGACTGTCCTCATAAGTATGCTAATACAGAGCGGTGTGTGTTCAGCAGTGGGCACAGGACAAACGTCTTTGTTTGGGAATAACCAGAACAAACTGGGCACAACACTGGGAACGATGGGAACGTTTGGAGCGACTGCGTTCAACAGTGGAACCAGTAACCTGGGCTTCGGAGCTCCGCAGCAGCCCGTCGGTGAGACTGACTGATTGTCTGTCGACTTTATTTACTCACGTCTCCTCTGGATCAGATGTCGTGATGATGGTGCTGTGTATGTTGATGTGTTTCCTCCAGCGCTCACCGACCCGAACGCAGCGGCCGCTCAGCAGGCCATGCTCCAGCAGCAGCTCAGCATCCTGGCGTATTCGCCGTACGGAGACTCGCCGCTGTTCAGAAACCCGCTGTCAGACCCCAAGAAGAAAGAGGAGGTGAGAGTCTTCAGTGTGTCTTCAGTCGCAGAGGACGCTCCGGACGGTCATTCACAACTTCTCTTCTTCCTCCGACAGCGTCTGAAACCGACCAATCCGACGGCCCAGAAGGCTCTAACCACGCCCACCCACTACAAGCTGACCCCTCGACCTGCGACCAGGGTCCGCCCCAAGGCGCTGACGTCGTCCGGATCTTCCAAGTCGCAGCTGTTCGATGGCCTCGACGACGACGAGCCCTCGCTCACCAACGGAGCCTTCATACCCAGGTACCCATCAGCCAACGCTGCTTATACTGTTGCCATGGTAACAGCGTCTGACGAGGTGACCAGTACAGAGTGTCTGCAGGACTGTTTGGCTTTTAAATGAGGAATATTCACAGTCGCTTCATACTGGGGTTGGCAGAATTTCCAACTTTCCACACTAATTAATGGGAATATACTGGAAATTTGGGGTAATTTATACAAACTGTCATATCCCAACATGGAGCATGTGGCATCGTAGAATAACATAGAATAGATTCCTAGAATCCTTAATGTTATAGAAGAGAATCCTTTCTTTTATTGTCATCGCAGGAGGTAAAACCAGTGCTATCCATAAAACATCCATCAATCAATCCAATAAAGATGAGAAAAAAGCTTGTAAAAATCAGTTAGCTAAACAATTGGAACATTTGACAGTTGCTGTGGGATAAATGAACAGAAACTGGAAAACTGGCAGAAGAAACAGCATCACAGTTGAGCCATGATAGCTAGCCTCTTAATTTGTCAATCTAATGGTGTTAGCTAGCTTACGTTTAGCATCTCTGATTTAGCAACTAGCTAGCTGCTGTGTAAACAGATGTAGATGTATTTTGTTGCTGGTTTAAACTTTAGTTATGGGTTCAGATCACATCCATGTTAGTTTTCCATCATTGTTTGTCTGGTGCAACCATTAAAACAGTTTTGAATGTTGATCTTAAACTCTGTGTGTTTCATCTACAGGAAAAGCATCAAGAAACTGGTGCTGAAGAACCTGAACAGTTCTCAGTACAACAGTCAGACAGAGACTGAAGCAGACGACCTCGCCTCACCTCCAGAGTATCCACAGAACGGACACAGGTCTCAACACACACACACACACAGCAGATTAAAACGACCTCGGTCTGACGGTGTAATAACATCTTAACGATCTCCTCCTGTTCTCCTCTCTGCAGCCTCGTGGAGGAGGACGAGGAGCTGAGGGAGCTGGCGGGCCCCAGCGGCCGGGCCGACGACGACCCCGAGGTCACCCAGTTCTACGTCAACCCCATCGCCAAGCCGATCCCGCAGGGCCGCGCCCAGACCAGCCTGCAGGACACCATCAGTGACCTCAACATGCACAAACCGTCCAGGAACGGCCTGGAGGTCAGCAGCTCCGACGGTTCACACCTCACCTGGAGCTTTGTTTGTTTGATTAACAGAGGCAGGATTTACATGGGAGACAGTGAGACAACAGACGTCCTGGTTGGAGTTTAGATATTCAAATAATCAGCTGATACAAACACAGAGGCGTCTGTAGATATGTAAACATGTGTTTATTATATATGATCATTATTTCCTGTTTGTGTGCGAGTGAACTGAGGTCTTGAATTTGTTTCCGTCCTCAGCTGAGCAGCGATGACGTGTCAGCCTCTTTGGGGGAGGAGTCTCTGCAGGAGGACCGAGAGGAGGAGCAGCAGGAGGCTCAACAGTCTCCTCACCCTGCAGGTCAGACACAAACACTGAACCTCTGACTCTCCACAGACATCTCATTTATATAACCAGGTAACAGCCTGGCTGAGAGCTGCAGCTAAGGATTGTTTGATTTCTGATAAATCTATTGTCTTGTTGCCTTTATTTCCATATTTTCTGGATTTGTTGATTGAGTTGTGATGATGAATCATCTCGTCTGACCAGAGCAGTTATTTATTCCTGTCGTTTGCTGTCACGAGCGTTGAGCTACAATAAATCCTAAAACGTTTTTGTGACGTGTTGTAAATGATTCCTCATCGTGCCGTAGAACCGTGGAAAGCTGCTTCATCCCACATAACACACTCGCAACCTTCTTGTCCAGTCGAGTAAAATACTTCTCTTTATTGCCAACATCTGTTCCGGTCTTTGGCTCCACACGAAGCGACACAACAGAACCATAAACATTAGTTCCACGTCTCTATGAAGTAGAACATGAGGACTACGCTCACCGTTCTGACTGATCGATTATTCGTACACATGACAGTGATGCTCCGAGCACAAAACAAAGCGTCAAATCCTCCAGCAGCTCCAGAATAAAAGGGTCAGATTCTCTGTTTTGTGTCTTTCAGGCATCGTCCTGAATCGTGTTGGTTACTACACCATCCCCTCCATGGAGGATCTGGCTGAGACGGTGGATGAGAATGGA
The DNA here is from genome assembly GCA_033238685.1 of Lates japonicus. Lineage (NCBI taxonomy): Eukaryota > Metazoa > Chordata > Actinopteri > Centropomidae > Lates > Lates japonicus. The sequence continues at coordinate 8,248 of BRZM01000327.1, forward strand.
GAGTGTGTGGTGGAGAACTTCACTGTCGGCAGGAAAGGTAACATCAACACTCGCTCACGTCTCGTTAAAAACCCACCCACTCATTTTTAGAGAATAACCAGCCTCAGTTTAACTCGCCGCTCTGCTCTGATTGGCCCTCACAGGCTACGGCTCCATCTTCTTCCCCGGCGAGGTGAACGTGACGGGGCTGAACCTCGATGAGATCGTCCACTTCAGACGCAAGGAGGTCATCGTGTACCCGGACGACAAAAACAAGCCGCCGGAGGGGGAGGGGCTTAACAGGTGAGTGACGGCAGGAGCTCTGAAATCAGTTTCATCAGGGAGCGGAGGAAGATTTCTGCCTCCAGCTCCCGTCCTGATCCCATCCTGTGTCTCTGTAGACGAGCAGAGGTGACTCTGGACGGCGTCTGGCCAAACGACAAGACGACCTGCACCCAGATCAGGAGCCCCGAGCGCCTGACGGACATGAACTACGAGGGTCGGCTGGAGAAAGCCTCGCGCAAACAGGGCGCCCGTTTCCTGGAGTACAGACCGGAGACTGGATCCTGGGTGTTCGAGGTCCGTTAGATAAATGAGCCTCAGCTGGTTTACGTCAGACGATGAAGAATTATTTGTTCCTAACTTCCTCCCTTCCTCTCTCTCCGTCAGGTCGCCCATTTCTCCAAATATGGCCTCCAGGACTCGGACGAGGAGGACGACGTCCCGCCTAAAGCCGACCCCAAGAAGCTGAAGACGATGATGCCGCTCCCTCCCTCCAAGCTGCAGCAGCAACTTCCCCCCTCCCAGCAGCAGGTGGCGCCACAGGCTCAGGTAGAGCAGCCTGCGCCCATCCACACTCTTCATCATCCTCCTCCTCACTGACACACCTGAGATGATTAAAGGAGCATTTCACTTCAGATCCTCTGCTCGTGTCCAGATGTTTGATGGTGGCAGGTCATTTTTATCTGAGTCAGAATCAGAGCTCGTCTGCAGCTAAAAACACAAAAAATTCTCCAATGACGACACGTTTTATCTCTTTCTGTCGACAGGAAGTATTTTGTAGTTTTCACTCACTGCGCTGATCCTGAAACAGATACTTTGAGTCATAGTGTGAGAGTTTTCAGGAGAGTTTCCTCTGCTGGAGTTAAGTCGTGGTGCCTGAAATGACCATGAATATTTAAAGTCTTCACTGAGAACCAGAGCTACATCCACACTAATATGTTTGACGTTTTTAAACTCATCACTGTTGCTATGGTTACGCCTGGCGTCCACACTACTCTTGAGTTTTCAAGCTCTTAAAACAAACTTTTGGAAACGGTCCTGTTTTAGTTTGTAAACTCCCGGGTTGTGTTTCAGTCTGGACGGACAGAGGCACTATCGCTCATGTTCACTTCCTGATTGTTTCTTATCAGTCACAGTGTGTCCTTCCCCTGATTGGTCACGCTTCGATCACATGACTGTTTTCAGCATCGTGAATGAATCACACCTCTGTGTCTCTGTCAGCAGCTGTCGTGCTGTTAAAATTAGTTTGTAGTATTTTCTGCAACTTAGGAACCAACTGCAGCGTAGACAATCTACTTCCTGTTGACGCCGGCACGCACATGCCCAGTGTAGGTGACAGGTCATGTGATCTGTGTCTTTATGTGTTAGTATGAATGGAGATGAAGACGTTTTAGTGTGGATGTAGGTCGTAAAGAGTCTGATCCTGAATCAGCTCAGTGAAGCTGTGTTTGAGCTGCAGCTGGTTTAGTTTCACGAACAAGCAGCACGAGAGAGTTTTATAGAAACAGGTTGATGGATTCTCTCCAGCTAAAATAAATATTTCTCACTTTACTGTTTGAGTGAAACTTAAATTTGACTCACTGTTCCCTTTTATTAACAGGAACAAACCCGCATGGCTGCTCAAATACAACAGATAAACAGTGTTGGCAGAAAACACTGAGAATCTCCTGTAGCTTCTGTTTGTTTTAAACATTCAGTATCAGAGTGAATATTAATATGTTTATGAGTGGCTTTTCATCCGTCTGCTGGTTTGAGTTTTATTTCTAGAGCTGAAATTGGTCTTTAAATGTTTCTATTATCACAAAGTAAATTGTAAAGATCAAGGGTGAAAGTTTCTAAAATTACACTTGAAGAAAAGTTGTGTAGAACAAACAGGAAACAGTTTATGACAGAATCTGAATGTCTTCACTTTCATCTGTTTGAGTTTATCTCCCTGCGTTTTTCCTGATAATCCAGCGGCTTTGATTCTGCAGCTGCTTAAAGGATAACTCTGATATTTTTAACCTGGGTCTTATTTTCCCATATTTTCAGATGTAAATGATTGATAGGAACAAATATCTTTGGAATATACGCGTCACTGTACCAGACTCCATTGACAAAAACATAAATTTTACTGGGAGCTGCTGGGATACCACAGCCTCTGGTAGTCCAAAAAGGTCCAAACATTTTTGTCCCTATCAGTCATTTACACCCAAACATGGAGATAAGCTCCACTTAGCCTTTAAATTGAACAGAGATTTTACCTGTTAGACACATAGACGTATGTAGGTGTTGGGAAATGGTCTCTATCAGAAAAAAAACATTTTAACCTAAGAATAGAACATGATTTATTCCAGCATTTTCAGGTATTATCCAGGAAACATTTTGTGATTTATGTTGTGTTAAGGTTTGTGAGCTTCATTAATTCATATTAAGAATGTCTCAGCTATATTATAATGAGCTGCAAGTTAATGGTCTAAAACTTTCAGCGGGAACTTTTTAGACTCTAACCTGCTTTCAGATGTGTTGTACTGATTTTCATACTGAAAGAAATAAAGTTAATGAAGATGATGTTTAAGCTTTGGTCTGAAAAGTTTGTGATTTCTGCTTTTTAGCTTTTAATGTCTAAATTCAGAGGAGGCACAGTTAATAATATAAAGAAAAAATCTCCATCAACAATAATTCACTGAACAGACTCCTGAGGAGCTAAAGAGCCTGATCCCAGGAAGTTCAGACAGGAAACAAAGAAAATTATCTTAGATGGAAAATATCCTCTCTGACGTCGTGTGTCTCTGTGCTTTCAGTCCACCGTCGTCGTGGATCTTCCCGGCGGCGTGGCGGAGCTGGACAGCGACATGGCTGACATCACACAGAGCTTCCCGACAGAGAGCATGCTGGGAGGAGAGGAGGACGGCGACTTCCTGCCGGGGGACGTGGACGTGACGGGCGGGAAGCTCGCAGGTCTGATCTCTGCCGAGCACGACGGCATCTCCGCCTCCAGCCACATAGCGTCGACGCTGGGGATCAACCCGCACACCCTCCAGGTAGAGTCAGTCCCCCTCCACAGACAGGAAGTACATCACTTCATCAGGCTCCCCACCAGAATAAAACACCTGAGTCGTCTTGTTTTTGTCGACAGATCATGAAGGCGTCTCTGTTCGCGGAGGACGAGGAGGAGGGCGACGTGTTTCAGGATCAGGGAGCGATGAAGGTCTCCACTGACGTCTCGTCTCCTCGCCTCGTCCTGCCGGGAGCTCAGGGCCGTCCCTCCGGTACGAAACCAAACCTCTCACCAAACTTTACCCACTCACAGTCTTTGTGGTTTTGCTAATCGCATTAGTTGAAATCACAATTTAGTTTAAAATTTGATAAATCGTTCAATAAGGAAACCTACTTAGTTTATAAACTGTGCGTCAGCCTCCAGTTTTATTGAAGCTCTTCAGTCAGAAACTGGTCCAGAAACAGCAGTGGTGAGAGAGTGGTTTAAATATGAGCACGTGTAGTGAACTTGTCAGTGGAAACATTTTCAGTTCCACAACAGCTGTGACAAACAGAAATGAGAATAGATATAAAATGTTAATCTCTCTCTGCAGTGGGAGGTCTCCTCCAGGCTCGTTTTACCTCCGGCCTCCTCTCTCAGCTCTCAGACTCTCCCCGTGCTCCTCTTCCTCCTCCTCCTCTGTCCCGAGCGTCTCCGGCGTCGTTTGAAACCCCCCGGCCGTTACACTGGGCGGGGCCCGGCCCCTCCTCCTTCCTGCTGCCCCCTCGAACTCCAGAGCCTTCGGTTAGGACGGTCGGCGTCCGGCGGCTCGGCGGGCCCGTCCCCCTCAAAGAGTCGGTCACTCTGGGGAAGGTTGGTTCTGTTGGTTTCATGATGTCCAGACAGGAAGTCCAGAAACAAAGAGGAGCGTGAACTCATGTTGTTTGTTGTTTCACAGGGAAGTCTGTTGATGGACGCCGGGCTGTTTGTGGGTCGCTCCTTCAGGGTTGGGTGGGGTCCCGGCTGGACGCTGGCGCACTGCGGCCACCGGCTGAGTTCACTGCCCTCCAAACAGGTCGACCACCAAGAGCTGACGACCAAGACCGACTTCAGCTTCCTGCCAAAACCTGCCAGGAGCAAACCGTAAGACAAACACACTGTTTTACATCGTCATCACTTTGACTGGAAAACTTGTTCAGTCATTTATGTTCCTGACTGGTCGGATGTCATGTGACCCGCAGACGATCAGATCTGTTGTACAGCTGTTAATCTGAAGGTTTTTGAGATATTTATTAGATGTAGAAAAAATGATGGATAATTTAATTTCACATTCCTCTAAAAAATAAAAGAATCTTTATTGATTCTGAAACCGAGCTGTGTCTCCTGCAGTCTGGTAGAAAGCCCCTATAAGGTGGTGCTGGAGCAGCTGGTGGGTCTGGAGCCTCCTGCAGCAAAGACCATCGAGGAGGAGGAGGATGAGGAGAGCCAGGCGGTGCTGCAGCGCCCCCTGGAGATCTGCCTGGAGCACAGCACCATCAGCACCACAGATGCCTCCGCCTGCCCTCTGGTCCAACCGCAGCCCGGCGTCGAGGCGCTGCACAAATACGCCACGTGGATCATGGAGCTGAACGACAAGCAGGGTGACGCAGAACGTAAGAGACGCAGCCTCGGATCTTTATTCTCTGTGTTGAACCTTATAAAAGATGAAATTCTGACGTTTCTTTTCTTCTAATTCTCTGTGTCCCCTCAGCTCTGCTCGGATACTGGTCTGAGGTCTGGACCCTGTGTGAGGCTCTGTGGGGTCGGCTGGGCCCCGCAGACCAGGAGCCAGACGTGGAGACGCCCAGCGACTACGAGCAGCAGTTGGAGCGGAGGCGGACCTTCTCAGCGTGGCTGTCCCGCAGCGCCACCTGCAGGGTGGAGGAGGAGGTGGCTCTGGCGGGGAAGGATCGCCACACGGAGGCCATCTTCAGCTACCTGACGGGCAACCGCATCAGCGAGGCGTGTCGACTCGCACAGAAGGAAGGTGAGGAGGAAGCCGGAGCAAAGCTCAGTGAGGTATCTGGTCTGAGTCCAGCGCTAACATCCAGCTGTTTGTCCCCAGGAGACCACCGTCTGTCCCTGCTGCTGTCCCAGGCCATGGGCTCTCAGTACTGCCGGGACCTGCTGGCCCTCCAGCTCGCCGACTGGAACCGCATGCAGACCGACTGCTACCTGCCGGAGGAACGACTGCGCATCTTCACACTGCTCGCAGGGAAACCGGTACGACATGAAGAAAGTTTGACTTCAGTGGATTTACTCTTGACACGGACCAGTCTTAGCTGCGGGGTTCAGACTTGTTGGTTCAGACCTGGACTGGTGTCTTTAGTGCCTCCTTGTTGTTTAGCTGATTGTGTTTCCTGTCCTCGTCCCTGCAGGTGTGGCAGTCGTCTGACTCCGTGGTGAACGTGTGCTCTCAGCTGGACTGGAAACGCTGCGTCGCCGTCCACCTCTGGTTCATGTTGCCTCCGACCACCTCCGTGGCCGACGCCCTCGCCAAATACGAAGCTGCCTTCCAGGTGAGCTGCCCTGTCGTCGTCTTTCGCCAGCGGTTACGTGTGTTCAGTGAGCAGCCAAGAATCAAGTGATCTTCTGGTTTTCCTGTCCACCCTGCAGGGCTCCTGTGAGGGGGGGAAGTACGCCTGTGCCCCCCTGCCTCCGTACCTGGAGGCGGAGCAGCCAGACATGGAGGAGGAGGAGGAGGAGGAGTCCAAACGGCCGCTGTACGACCTCTGCTTCCACCTGCTCAAACTCTACAGTGACAGGTAAAACCAGCTGGACCTAAAGAACTGATATCAGGTGCAACACTGAGCTCTGTGCTGCCATCTGGTGGCAGAGTGATGCAGTAAATGTTTAGATTCTCTTGTTGTGTAGAATCAGTTTATTACTCCTGTGTGTGCAGACACTACAGCCTGCAGCAGCTGTTGGACCCTCTGACCGTCACCTGGGAGCGTCTGGATTATCGTCTGAGCTGGCACCTGTGGGGCGTCCTGCAGGCGCTGCACTACAGCCACCTGAGCTCCTCGCGGCAGGGACTCCTCCACGCCAGCTACGCCGCTCAGCTGGAGAGCGCCGGCCTCTGGCACATGGCCGTCTTCATCCTGCTGCACATCCCCGACCACACGTACGTCCGTCTCACCTTCGTCTGCAAACACTCAACGTAAAACTGGAGTGAAATGAAATAAAAATAAAATTACTGACGTGTTTTTCTCTGTCTTCAGTCAGCGGGAGCGAGCGGTCAGGGAGATGTTGACGCTCCACTGCCCCCTGCAGGCGACGGACGACTCGGTCCGGAGGGAGCGCTTCCTGACCGAGAGGCTGCTGATCCCGGAGCAGTGGATCCATGAGGCCAAGGCCACCCGGGCCCGGCGAGACGGCGACAGACACCAGGAGGCCCTGCACCTGTACCGGGCCGGATACTGGAGCCAGTGTCACCGGCTGCTGATCCAACATCTGGCCTCAGGTAGAGACGCTGCATCTCCTGGTTTTAATCGTCAGATCAGATCAACTGGTTCTCACACAGATTCATCCTCAGAAAATATTTCTGCTGAAACAAAGTGGAGAAAAAGAAGTGATTGAAGTGAAAGTTATAGCAGGTTCTTATTTGTGTTTGTTGTTCCTCTGTAGACTGCATCATCAACGACAACCACGACTACCTGCGGGAGTTCCTGGAGGGACTGGCAGCCCCTGAACGCAGCGCCACCATCCAGGACTGGGACACGGCAGGGAGGGTTTACCTGGACTACATCAGGGTGATAAAGACTCTGCAGGACATCCAGCAGGTACTGACACACACAGGACTGTCAGTCCTTCACATTAGATTAAAAAACTGATGTTTGCTCAGAAAAGTATAAAATAAGAAGAAGTCAGAGATCAGATCTGTTTCTCCTCCTCGTCGCTGACAGATGGAAAACGCTGGTTACGAGTTGGAGCGTCTCTACACCGACGTGACGTCGCTCTGCAGCAGAATCGAACTTCTGCCCTGCAGCACGGCCAGAGACCGCCTCGCCCAATCAGGTAAGAGCAAATATCGAGTTTAACCAGCGACAAGAGAAGAGTCTGCAGCTTTTCCCTCCGACTGAACACAACAGCAGCTGGGTTCACGAGCACATCTGTCCTCTGATTGGCTGAGGTCAGATGAAGGTGAGGTTTAGTCGACAGAACATCTCAGGAAATACAGGCTTAAAAAAAAAACAAGGCTCAAGTCGTAGCCCACAGTTTAATTCACAAACTGAAACATCAAACTGTTCACTGTTCACATCCCCAAAAGAAACATGGGAAATGTAGTTCTAAAATGAAAAATGGACGTCAGACAAAATCCATCAAAGGATTACTCTGGTATTTTTGACCCTGTGAGTGTGTTTGTGTTACTGTGTGGTACTGTGTGACAGTAAAGTGTCCGATTACTTTTTCCACCACTGAAAGTCACACAGTAACACAAACACACTAACAGATGGAGGCAGTGGTATTCCAGCAGCTCCTGGTTAAATCCCTGTTTTTATCAATGGAGTCTGGTAGTGATATATAGAGTTAAACTAAAAGGATCTTCCTCTTTAATAAAAAGCTCTGTCTCTGTAGGAATCCTCTCATAATGTTGTCAGACTCTGAGAATAACAATCTGAGTCTGTCAGTGACAAAAACATGAACTTTAGTGGACGATTGTCCGTTGGATTACACTGCAGCAGCTGTTCACAGGGTCTGGTTTCCCTATAATATCAGCATATGTCTCTGGTAATGACGAACCTATAGAAAATCATCAGCTGAATCTATGGCTCAGCTGCTGTGGTGGAGCTAAAAGAGGGACCGCTTCTCTCATTTCGATGTGGAAACAAACCACTTCAGTTCAACATTTCGACCTCAGATGTGATGATAGATCAGCGTCTCCACTGAGAACAAGTGGCCAAAATTCAGTTATTGCAGGTTCAACCAGTGAAATCAGCTGCTCGTTTGGCGAGGATGAAAACCTGCAGATGCTTCCAAGTCACAAAGCCGCCGCTCTGATCAGATTTAACCCACCTCCCTGTCCCTCCTCCTCCCTCCTCCTTCCTCCATGCAGAGATGGCGAAGCGCGTGGCCAACATCCTGCGCGTGGTGCTGAGCCTGCAGCAGGGCGATGCGGCGTCCGACTCCCTCGGCATCCCGCTCGCCCAGCTGGCGCCGCACATCACCCGCCTGCCGATGCCGGAGGACTACACGCTGGAGGAGCTGCGAGGCCTCACTCAGTCGTACCTGAGGCAGCTCATCGTCAGCCAATGAGAGCGCGAGAAGATGTTTAGGTGTTGAAATTCAGCTGCTCAGACATCATGAAAAAGTTTCCCAAAAAGAAAAAGAAGCAAAAAAAAACCTTGAGTCGTGAGTTAAAGTGGATTCGTCCGGAGAACTTTGACCCAGAGCTTCTTCGCTTCTGTTCTGGATGTCGTCTGTCCAGAAAAAAAAAACAGGCTCACAGCTTCGACATGTCATTCCTCATCATCTGTGTTTGTGTGTGTTGGATCAGGGCAACGTTTCAAAACAAAATCAACAGTAAACGACAGGAAATAACTGAATTTAAACTTAATAGACCAAACCAGTGACTTCACATCTGACTCTGTTTTAGAGCGGTGGTTCCCAAACCGGGGGTCGGAGCTGACGGGGTCACGAGATGATTGACAGGACAAGAAAGCAGCCAAAAGTTTTGTTTCACTTTATTTTAAATAAAACGAGTTACAGCAGGGCTGAAACTTTAAAAGCGACACTGACTCATCTGAACCTCCAGTGATGTGTTAAAGTCCGAAGTCTGAAACCCAGAAACTCTGTTTACTCTCGTATAAAACACATCTCTCTCTGTAGAAGCTGAAACCAGAGAACATTTGGTATTTGGGCTTGAAATGTGATTATTTAATTATCTGTTATTAATTTTCTGTCAATCGACTAAGAGAGATCAACCTGTACTGACACTGACTCAATGATTCACTCAGTATCAAAGTAAAACCAAACAATAAGACCGTAGGAAACTAATAGAAACCAATAGATGTCTGCAGCAGCTTTAGGTGAATATTGGACAATATGGAGTATACATGAGGTAAAAACATTGGTTTGACCCTGGTGAGAGACACATGGAAATCAGATTTACACTCAGTCATTTCAGAGTTGTGTTACTGTTGTTTTATTTTGAAAGGCTGCCAGAGAAACAAGCTGATTTCCTACTTAAACTGAGTTTCCTTCTCCGTATGTTTGAGTAGCGTCTCTGTAACTGCACCATCCTGACCGTTAGGAGTTTATACATCTGACAACAAAATACTCGTTTGACCTCCGACCCCAAAGAAAGTTGTCTTCAACTTTTCTTCACTCAAAGATTTGGTTTTATTATTAAATGACCGTTAGCTTAGCATCTGTTCATCTTGTCAATATGTGAATAAAGACGATTTATCTGAACGAGCGGTGATGTTGGACAAACGGGTTCGATGTGCACAAAGTTGCTTTGTTTTTTTTTGGAGACGACTCAGAGGAAAACTCAACATGCAAAGTGTAAAATGCCTAATGGTCTATATTTTTGTAGATTTCTTGTTTTTCTGTTTGGTTTGAATGTAAATGGAAAGTGTGTGTGCACATAACCAGAGATAAACAACAACAACAAACAAGTATTTTTTTTCTTCTCTCTTTTTTTTTCTTTTATTAGCACTTCATGTTTGGTCATCAGGTTTTTCTAAAGTGAAGAGTTTCCCTCTAAAGCGAGACGCCAACCAGAGATTTCACTGAGTGTAATTGTATAAATATTGTATATTTTTGGAAAATCAACCAGGGAATATCAGGTCATTTTTATCCTTCACCTTTAATTCTTAATAAATTGGATGCAAAGAGTTTTGGAATGAAACCCTTCACTTATTGATCGATTGATTGGTCATTTTGCTTTTTGTTGTAGACGAACTGTCAGCTTGCCAAGAACGTTTTTGTTAAAGTTTTGTTTAAATTTTTTTTCACTCCACATGATGTTGGACAGAAACTGTGTGTGTGTAGTTTAAATGGACGGATACTGCTTCGTTTGTGAGTGTGTGAGTGAGTGCATGTTTACTTATTTTGTTGATAATATTTTTTAATAAAGTCAAGTAGAAATAAACAGTTATTTGTTTTTTATTTCTCGTGGTGTTTGTAGATCTCCAGCTGTGACACTTCAGTCCACAGTTGAGGTCCTCGTGAGTCCGACCAGTACCTGAGTGAGGATGGAGGAAGAGTTTGAACTATGAACGTCACAGCTCTTTTGTTCCTCATTATTATCTAGTTGTCTTAAGTGCCAGAGTTAAAGGCAGCTGGACTCTTTTAGTTTTCTTGAAGACGTTCAGCTTTCACCCGACAGGCTTCTTCAGTTCTAAATCAGTCTTGAGATCCATACCCAGACGACTTAACCCCTATTCACACCTCGTCCCATGTGATCCTAACAATTCACATGATGTCAGGACTTGATCAACGACTCAGACGACCACCTCCAAGATGAGAACCCTGTCAAAGGTTAAATCCCTGAGCCTTCACAACAAGAACGATTAACCTTGATGAAGTCTTAAGGATGAGAGCTGAAACGTCTTCAAGAAACTCAAACAAGTCTTAGCACTTAAGACTTCCATGACTTGGATCACTAAGAACCTAAACTGACACTGTATAGTTGTATTTTTTCTTTTGTATGGGTTGTGTTACTTTTTATTTTCAGAACGCATTTGTGTTTTGATTTTAGCATAGAGCTACTGAATATGATTTATGTAGGGAAGGTAAACAAGCAAGAGTTCGTTGATTCTATCTTTCTGACCTTTATTAAACTTGGATCTTTTTTTATTAGTTACTTCTTATTACTTATTAGTTACTTTTTTGGTCTTCTGACTTGAGAATGATCATACTGAACTCATCATATTTCATTCAAACAACGTCCAGAATTTTTTCTTTGAAATACAGATAAACCAAATCAGACTCGGATCGATCCGACAGCTTTGACGATCTTATGTTTAGGAAAATCATCAGCCTGCAAGATTTCTGCTGTTGTAAGCTCTGTGATTGGACGTTTGTTTGTCTACCTCAGTCTGTATTTACATTTTGACTTTTTCTTGTTCTGATGATTGAACCAGGTGAGTTTCATGTTGATCTAACTCTCACTAACATTGTCTATGTGAAGGGTGAATGAGTTTAGTTTCTTTGATCTCATTGTTCTTGGAACTTTTTGGTCAAAAATGACTAAATCTACATCAGTGCCACCAAAAGCATCTGCAATGACCAACTCAGTTCAGACACAGACCTCAAGAAAAAGGCCTCACCAGTCGGAGTGGGTCAGCTGCCAGCAGTGGCTCTTTATTATTAACAACGGACACCTTAAAGAAGAGGAAAAGTAGACACAATAAAAACCAGCACTTCAAATAAAAACACCTCCCTAAAAATACAGAATAGAACAACCAAAGGTTAGTGGACACCACACACTCTGACCACTCCTGTGATCAGCCGCAGTGCTCGATGTAAGTCATGTTCCTTTTCTACTGAAATACACGGAACTGTAGATCTTCTTAATCTCTATAATTTTATTTCCTTGTATTTTTACTTCTACTGACAGCGGCAGCCTCTGTTTAAGTCATCCTCCGATTTGATGCCAAGTGCTTCTGTTAGACGTCGAGACGTCATAAAGAACGTCTGCAGCTTCTGGTTGAAATCTGCCTCCAGGTGAGTGTTAATCGTGTTGGACTTTAAGATTCATGTGATCGTAATCCTGGCGTCCTGGACAGGAACAGTTTTAACCTGCACAAAGACAGATTGATGTTTGTACTCCAATAAAGAACCTGAATAGTTCAGTGGGTGAATTCAGGGCCAACTTTATGTTTAGTGTTAGTGAGAGCAATAAGCCCAGAAACGCCCATTATTCATTTTTAAATCACTTTAAGCCACAGCCTCTCTGGGCTTACTGCTTCATTTTATAATGGGAGCACTGTAATTTACATGCTCTAATGAATGATCAAGTTAAACCTTGAATTGGAACCATATTCAGTATTCAGACATCATCCCTGCAGTCTGCAGATTGAAACTACCCACAAACTCTGTGGAGTCCAGGTGTTTTCAGGAATAAACTTTGCTTCTCTGTCATTGTCTCTCTGGGCTTCACTGGTCCAGCAGCATCAGTCTGAACAAACCACCACAACATTAATACACAGTTAGAGACAGTGCCTAAAATGAATACATGTTCACAAGTTTAATAACTACCAGTCTTGAGTGTAACTATTGTAATCAAGGATGTGTCATCAACTGAGGCCGTTGCACAATAGAAGTAAACAATAGCAAGATCACACTGATCACCTGTGAGCTTTTGTTCTATTATACATATTAGATATTATATTTATAAAAAAGTAAGCATGGACCAACTATTAATGATGAAGACGTATAAGACTATTACATGTTGTCGTCTTCATCCTCTCTTTCCAACCTGTAGAACAGGACACGCCCACTAATGTCGTCACAGTTCACCCCTGAAAACCTGCTGTTCTTTGGTTCTCTAATTGATAGGAACGTTTCAAAATTAGGTGGTTTAACCGGAACAGAGCCTGAAGGATATCTTTGTCTTTTAAACAATATATTACACAGTTAAGATGGAAGCTACCTGAGAAACTGTGGTGAGTCCAGGTGGTTTGGGCTTCACTGGTCCAGCAGCATCAGTCTGAACAAACCACCACAACATTAATACACAGTTAGAGATAGTTCCTCAAATAATTAATGTTTTCCAGTTTAATAACAGATGATTCTGGGTTTTTTTGGGTCAGGTAACTAAATGCAACACATTCATACACAGATAAAAACTATGTTGTTTTTTCAGCTATAATTAGATTCTCTTTTCTTCCCTTTGTGATTTGATGACATTCTGAATATACTGAATATTTTAGACAAAATGCTTTCCATGTTAAAACTCTTTTCAGAAAAAGAGAAAACTTTTCTGACCTTCCTTTTTTTCTGATTTGTGCTCTGAGGATCCAGTGCCACTTTCCCAGCTGTGGTTTTTGTGCTGTTCTGAGTTTGGGGGGTTTTCTTCTTCTGGATACAAAAGGTGAGCACAGAAAATGAAAACATCAACGTAGCATCAGCAGAACAAATAGAAACATAAATGTCTGACTAAGTCTTTTGAAAGGATCTAACAGTGAGACTGTTCTTTATGACCCCTAATATGGTTATTTTTCATTCTTACCTTGTCAGGGTGGCAGACCTGTGGATCTGTAAAAGAGGAGAGACTGTTTAAACACTGATGATGGTTTTAAGATAAAACTGAAAAGTTTTAACTGCAACATTTGTTTCTTGATGTTTTGAATATTTGACTTTTATTTCAGAATTCTGCTTTGGGCCATTTTCTTCTAATCCTCTTCTGTACTTTTCTCTGTAGAGAGAGACGGATTGACGCATGTCTAAACAAACACTGCAGGGTTTTTATTAAGGTTTAAGATGTAGACATTTAGGTGTTGTTCAGAATTTATCCTGGGTGGATACCACAGATGTGTGGGGGAATCTAGAGGTCTGGATTTAACCCAGAACATCCAGATATGTAATCCGGACTGTGCAGCAGCATTTCTCTGATTCACACCCGACACTGTGAACTCACTCTTGGTCTTCTTCTGTTGTTGGCTCTTCAGTTTCTCCACAAAGGGGCGCAGCGGGACCTGGACTTTATAGTCCATCCTCGGTACCTGCTCCATTTCTTTATTTATTATAGAGATGGATTTTTTTGCATTTCTTCTCTGGATTTGCCTGACTTCACAACAGTGGGGATTTTGTCCAAAGCGAACAGCAGCTTCTTGTACTCGGACTCTTTCAGCTCCTCCAGGATGGAGGTCAGGGCCTTTTTCCATTTAGTTTCCAAAATTTTCAAAGACATCTGCAACACATAGAAACAAATACGAAGAAGTTTGCACATGAAAAACAGAAAATCTGAAGGCACGTATAAAGGTCTAAACAGCATTAGACTACTTGCAGGTGTTTGAGTGTAGTAGAGACCAGTGAAGGTGCAATAACAAGTCACTCCACTAAGATTCAAAGATGTGGTGCTTTTGGATGTAAATCGTTTTAATGTGTAGATAATAAAACGACTTCACCAGATGACGTGAGAGTCTCAGAATCAATTCCAGTTTTCAAAAACAGGTGAGATAGGGTTGAATGGGTTTAATGTTTTATCTGTGTCTTTGGGCCTTTTGGATGTGAAGCACTATGGAAATGTAGTAAATTTAACTTTGAGTTTTTATCCTCTGTCGTGCTTCAACAGGCAGACTTTGTAATCTGTGTGGTTGGTTTTGTATTGTCTCTGTTGTTGTTCTTATGTGTACAATATAGCCAAACATGACAGGGTGACATCAAGTTTTCGACCAGCCTTATTTCACATGCAAGACTGTGCAAACATTTTGTATAATGTCTTCAGCAGAGTCTTTCTTTCATCTGTTTTCCTGTTCACAGCTTCACTACACAAACAACATCGTTCAGGTGGCTTCACCTGAGCTGAGAGCAGTTTATCAGCATATTTTTACTTCTGTCAACTAAGTACAACTTAATGTCATTTGATCAATACACAGTTCACACACATAAAACATCATGTTTACATAGTGGGCTGAAGGTTACTGATCTCATTATGTCATCAAAACTATCTGTATAGTTGGTCACAAACCATGTATTGGCATCAGAGACAAACAAAAAATCAGGCAGAAATGGGTCTTAAACAGGGTTTGCCTCACCTGCATTAAGGTGGTTCAGTGAGGTCAAATCCAAGAGACAGGAACAGAAGGAGTTTGGTTAATGGATCAGTGGATCAGTAGAACAGGAATAAACAACAAGCAAACTGCTCTCCTCTAAGACTCCACCTGTTTGAATCTTGAGCTCAGTGTTCGTTCAGTAATTAATGTGATTAAATATCAGCAGTTTATAAAAATAAATACTCACTTTGTCCTTTTCTCAACCACAGACCGTCGTTGAGATTTGATGGCAGTCAAAGGTGCAAAGAGGAAAAATCAGTTGAGGTGAGTGTCAGATACTAATTTAAATCATGTCTCACTGACCTGCTGCCTGAGTTATCTAAAATATAAACTAAAATATAAATATGCACAGAGATTTTTCAACAGAAGATATTTTAGTTTGTCAAGATTAGATTTAATCCTGATAAAGTCAGTCTCAAACACAACACCCTCCCCCCACTCCAGTGAAGAATGGTTCAGCCCTCCGTCTCCTGCCAAAAAGCAGAAATACTGAACAGAGTTGGTCCTTTCACTTCCATGTTGAACCAACAAAGTAATAACTACAGTGTAATGTGTCAGTGACCTAATGCAACTAAACATCACTGACAGACGTCACAGTTCTACCAGTGGTGGAAGAAAATACTACAGGTCCTATTAAAGTTTTAGTCAGGTATAGAAGTATTAGCAATGAAGTGTTAAAGTATCACAAGTAAAATTACTTTAAATAAAGAATGACCCCTTGTACACACGGAGTGTAGTAAGACAGATGAGCCAGGACCTCGCTGAGGACGTAATTTGGCGTAATTGCAGCAGTTGGAGGACATTTTGGACATTTTGCTGACAATCATGGTCACATGTTGTGATCGTCATTTCTGGTTGGTGCACAGCGGCTGTTTTTGCCACAGGTGTAAACACTTGACAAGAACCAGTCGTCATGGCCGGATGACTGGGTCGGATCTCTGAGAGGTCGGACCACCAAGGCTCACTGATGCATAAGGGCAATGAGGTCTGGACCAACAGAAGGACTGCTGTGCCACAACTAGAAAATTTAAACTGCACACGAGCATCAGAACTGGACCTTGGGGCAACAGAAACCGGTCTCCTGGTCCGATGAGTCCTGCCATCACGGGTTCAGCTGGGTTCGTGATGGCACCAGGCTGCACTGTGGGACGGAGACCAGCCAGTGTGATGTTCTGAAAAACCTTTGGTCCAGGCAGTAATGTGGACGTTGGTTTGACACCTGTCACCTGTCTGAACACTGCTGCAGACCAGGTACAACGCTCCCTGCCACCCTGCTCACATTGTTCAGGATTAGTGATGAAAAGTTTGATGTGTTTTGCCTCAGGCTCCAAATTCCCCAGATCTGAATCCAGGATGTGATGGAACAAGTCCGA
This sequence comes from Lates japonicus, assembly GCA_033238685.1. Classification (NCBI taxonomy): domain Eukaryota; kingdom Metazoa; phylum Chordata; class Actinopteri; family Centropomidae; genus Lates; species Lates japonicus. The sequence goes on from BRZM01000327.1 coordinate 24,606, forward strand.
TCTGTGGCGGCTGCACCTTGTTACTCACAGGCCTGAAGGGATCTGCTGCTGAGATACCACAGGACTCCTTCAGGAGTCCAAGCCTGAATGTTTAATGTGAAACAGAGGGAGGACTTTTAATGTGACGTGGGATTTTATTCCAGATTTATTTACATGCTCAGAAAAAGGATCTTTAATCTTAACTGGATTTAAAAGCACCTCAGGTCCACTGTTTGATCACAGAGTTAGAGGCGACTGAAGTTTGTTCTTAACTTCATTGTAACATCGACTCCCTCTGGAGGCTTCTGGGGAGAAGTACACACTTATCTGGACGGAGGCTGAAACAGAAAAAGATGCAAAAAGATGCAAAATGAACAAGACGACAGGAAACATGATGGTTGGACTCATGTGGACTCAGTGTGATAAAAACTAAACAAAGCTCAGATGAGACTCAACAAATCAAGTGGGTGTTTTCCAAAGTTTAAATCATTTTAGTGCAACAGTGCGTCTTTGTGTATCTGTTCACTGCGGCATCAAGAAAACAGTCTGATGAAGAACACAGGTCCTTCAGGTGAATGTAGAACGAATGTAGAACAGAGGGAGGATCGAAGGTTCTGTTCCTCATCACTGGAATCACTTTAGGAAAGGATCAGTTCACGTCCAGCTCTGACAGGAGGGATGAACAGCCAATAACTCTCTCGTTTAATATGTGGATGAAATGTGAACCTCTGATCCTGTAAGAGTATTGTAAAGTATTTTATCTTGTTTTAAATGAGTCCTACTTTAACTTTTATTGTTTTTAATACCTGTCGTCTGTTTTTCAGAGGATCTGACAGAGCTACAGCCGACCTGAACCTGAAGCCTTTAAGAATCTGATGTGAAAACCTTCAGACTCCTGTTGAGTTTATCTGGGTTAGTGTGTGATGAAGAACGATGAGGTTTCACTCAGAGAAATGAAATGTTTCTGTCCAGGTAACGTCACATCAGTAAATGTCTGTAGGTGATGTTTCAGTTTGATGCTGAGTCTTTAGCTCATCAACTTTTCACCTTTTACTGTTTCTGGAGCTTTTTATAAAAACCTGTTGATCGTTCTAAACTGACAGATCTTCAGCTTCTCTTCAGTCGTTTCTGAACAAGAATCACTTCACTCAGTAGTTAGACTGAAGTCTTTATTGTAGATCAAACAATAGAAGAACAAACAGACACAAGTAAATCAAATCAAATCAGGTTCAGATTCTTCAGAGACAGTAAACAGAAAAAAACAATTAAAAACAAAACAGATTGAAAACACAACAAATCTGAGAATGTGTCAAACACCCAAACCATTAACTGCACAATATTCTGATTATGACCTTACTATGAATCTAAAGAAAATCCTCCATGGATATATGAGGAGAATAAATCATCAAAATGTTCAATAAAAGCTGAGTAAACAGAATCATTCAAACATCTACAGCTACAGAGAAACATTAAACCATGGTCCCATTCTAAGTCTACAGAAAATCTAATTCCTCCCACAAGCTGAAAATAGGATTGAATTTACTCTCACCGAGCACTTTATTAGGAACACCTGCTTATACGTGTTTTATACAATCAGCCAATCATGTGCAGTGTGATACATTAAATCCTCTCATCTCAGTTTTTCTGTTTAATATACAATATTATTACTGTCTGTACCGACAGCACTGCGTTAAAGATGTAATGATAACTGTCTTTAGTCCCAACAGGATTATTATCAATGTCATTAAAGGGGATTGGATCAATAAGTCAAGTGGATTAATCTCAGACACTCCAGATCACTGCTCTCTCACTGACAAATTTAAAGGATCTTATTAAAAAACGTTACGTGAGAGAAAACTCTTCCTACATATCAGCTGATACACTTGTTAGATTTTTACATCTTCTAAGCAGCTTTAATTTTATTAATCTTATTTCCTTGTATTTCTGCCTTTGCAGAGAGGGGTATTTTTTCAAGGAGCGTTTTCTTAAAGTCACTGTCCAGTCTGACACCAAACGCCTCTGCCAGGAGTTCAGAAGCTACAACAAATGTCTGCACCTCGCTGTTACACTCCGTCTCCAGGTAAGTCTCCATCTTGTTGGCAGTTGTGATTCCGATAATCTCAATTCCCACATTCTGGACAGGAGCACTTTGGACCTGCACAAAGGTGGATTTTATGTTTGAGGTTATTTTGAAGTAGATCTCTCCTCTGTCCTTATTCGTTTGGATGATGTTTTCATGTTAGTATACAGTTCCCCTTTTATACCACACACACACATATATATATACTGTATATATATATATATTTATGCTGCATGTTCTTCCCAAATAATTCAACCTTTAAATAGATTGTTTTTATTCATAACTGTAACTTAAATGAAGCTCTGATTATTTTTTAAGACAAATGTTTCCTTATTATGCACTATTTATTCAATGCAGATAATTCCAAATGATGAATTTACTTTTTCTTGTCATTGTAGTTTTCTTAATGTTGAGTGTAAGATACAGTATGATTTTTCACACCTGCTGCTATGGACTGTAAATAACAGCTGGAAAATACTTTTACTGCAAACATACAGTGACTTCAGAAAGTTTTCAGACCCTGTGTTCAGTACCTAGCAGCGGCTCCTTTGGCAACATTTACAGGGGTGAAATCTTCTGCTTCTAAAATCATGTTTTCACTTTGTCATTATTATTATTATTATTACATCCAGAAGTCCCTCATTCTACCAACAAACTAAGAAATGAACAAAGCTGACTTGAGATGTTTCAAACTGACGGCATCAGTAGAACAGTGTTCAGTCTGTGGAAAACAGATACCTTGACAATCCTGGTGAAGTCAGTTGAGTTCAGTGACACTGTGTCACGGAAGTGATTGGTCTTCACGTCGGTCACCTTGACGACATCTCCCTCTGACTTTCCTCTGAGCTGCTTGATGTCTTCACCCCACAGGCTGATACTGATTTCATCTGTGTCGTCTTTAAGTTTGATATCTTGCCTGTCTTTCGTCCCTCGTTTGGCCTTCAGTTTGACAGGTTCGACAGGACCAATCTGAGAAAACCAGCACAAGATCAAACAAATTAATCTTCTCTTTCTTTTTTTTTTTAACTCATTTAAATAAAGAGTCTGTGGCATATTTAATATTAGATCAGCTGTCATGTACTGGATGGTTTTCATGTTTCATGTTAAGTAACCTGAGGTGAGATTCCACCTTTACTTTTATAAACCTGTTATTTTTCTGGTTGAATAGTTCAGTTAGTTGACTTGTCTTTGCTCCATAGATAAAGAGGGTTCAGTCTCTTACCCTCTGCTGGACCTGATGATAGTCTAAGACATTAAACAGTAATCCTGGGCTTCCATAGAAACTGGCTCCTAACTTTAGGCTCAATGTGTATTAGTAAATAATAGAAATAACAGAAACTCACCTTTGTTATTGTTCCTTCAACAGTCACTATTGTCTTGTCTTCAGACCTTTTGGCCTGTTTGATGGAAACTGGATTCTGACCAGAAATGAGCTTCTGAGCTCCAGCTCCACCTCTTCTGGAACATTGATGGGGCTTGTCTCTGACACTTTGCTTTGTTGGGTTACTTTTAAGACCTTCTCTTTAAAGTGATCACTCCATTCAAACATCACATCTCTGAACATGTAGGACTTGTTTTCCATAATTTTTTCATAGTGCTCTTTTCCATACACCATCACTCGGATGCTGCCTGTCTCATCAGCAACTACCAGATAAAATAAGAACTTATCTTTCTTCTCTTGTTTGATATGAGATCAGACCAGTTTTCTGCACAACTTTCCCAGTTACGGCTTTTTGCTCGAGGTCACCACTGGTCTTTAGATCAGCGATGGTTTTTCTCTGGACACAAACAGAGGAAACATAAATTCAAACATTAATGTCTGAATGAATCAACATAAAGTCAAAAGTCTGTGAGCAATAAATGAAACCTTAAAGAAATCCACTCACCCAAAGCTGACTCTTTCTCTCCTGGAAAATAAACAGTTCATTAATGCTCAGTTACTCATGATGAAAGAGCTTTATACAGTAGATTTATATTCTAATAACATGTCTCTCTGTGAGGTATCACACACACAGAATAGGTTTCTATAGAATGATGACAGAATGTAAGTGACAGTGTGTAGTATTCATTATGAAAAGTTAAACTCCTACCTCAGGTTTGCTGCTGCTCTGTTGAGCTTTAAAAGAAGAAACAAACATCAGTGAGATTTTACACTGTTGGACTCCTGTTTCCTTTTTACTTCACTGAGAACAGAACAACCTCCACCAAATCTCGACCTCATTCTTTTTATTCTTTTGTCAGTTGCTGCATTTTATTCAAATGTAACAAAACATTTGAATAAAATGTGAAATATTGTTTACAGCCTTGGTGTATGTCAGAGTCTTCGTCTGAAAACAGATATTTGTCTTAAAATGCACATACAGCCTGTATTTAAGCTGTTGCAGTAAGTTTGTCAAAGATGTCATTTTTGATGATATTTTGCTGTGGATTAAAACTCATAATTTGTCTGTTAATCTACCAGCAGCAGAGTCCTCTTCAAACTGAATAAAACCTCATTACTAGGTTTTATTACCATTGTGCTGTTACACTCTGATTCTTCTGTTATCTCTGCTACTGCTGCTTTATTTGAAACATGTCTTGTACAGTGCTGTTTCTGTCCTTTGTGTTTCAGACTGTTTCTGTGTTTACCTACCAGCTGCAGGCTTTTGCTTCTTGTCCTTTGACTCTGAATCACTTTCATGTTTCCTCTTCTTCCCTGAAATTGACATTTAAAAAATGAACACAGGTTGGTTGTTGTCTCAGTCTGTAGAGAGATGTGGTGTTGACTCATTTCACAGATGAGACAGAAGCTTCATCAAATCATTGGACTGTTATTTTGACGTTTTTAACTCTTTGTTCAGAACCTGGACAAATAAAACCAGAACCAATGGATCCAGGAGAGAATCTACACTGATCAACAATAAACCACTGACAGGTGAAGAACACTGATCATTTCATTATAATCCAGTGTTCTGCTGGGAAACCTTGACTCCTTCATTCATCTGGATGTTACTTTGATATGTACCACCTACTAAACACTGTTTTAGACCAGGACGATGCTCCCACCACACCACAAAAACAGCTCAGAAATGCCTCAACGAACAAAGAGCCCAAGGTGTTGACCTGGACTCCAAACTCCACAGATCCTAATCTGTCTGTACTAATGTAAAGTTAGTCTAAGTTGTCTACCACTTTTCAGTAAAAGCCTTTACCTTGAGATAAATTCTAGTATGCTTGTTAAAAGTGGACAGCAGAAGTTTACAATAAACATTAAGATATAATGTTATCATATTTAAGTTGAGCTTTTATTTCTAAACAAAACTAAAGTGATATTTGTTGGAAGATTTTCCCCCCCACACACCTTCAATTAAAATTTGTGACTTTACTGAATTTTTCCATCCTGTTGCCTGGTGTTTCAGAGTCTGAATCAGCCATAAAAACTTCTAATCCTTCATTCCTGCTGCAAAGGTCATGAACAACATCAACTGTGTGAACTCACCTTTATTCTTTTCTTGTTTCTTCTTCAGTTTGTCCACAAAGGGGCGCAGCAGGTCCTGGACTGCAGGGTCATTTCTTGGGATTTGATCCACTGCATCTTTGATTGCAGAGATGGACTCTTCTACTCCGTAGTACTCAATGATCTTTTTGGGCATATTCTCTTTGTACTTGGCTGTTAGTTTTGATTGGGGGAGTTTGTTCAATATTTTCTGTAACTTTTTGTACTGTTCCTGATCCAACTTCTCGAGGATGGAGGTCAGAGCTGTTTTCCACTCTTCCATTGAAATCTTCACCATGACTGACACAGAGACGACAGAAGTGTAAGAAACTTCCTGCTTTAACTTTGTGTCTTGTTTTAAATATAAAATAACTAACACAACAGAAAGATCCTGTCTGAACACCCAGAGAGTCTGCTGTATTCACTGTATATTCACACTCATTCTGTTGTGTTTCTTATGTTGCTGGAATCTCTGATACAAACATGGAGCTTGTTGTAAAGTTTATTTTGTACCTGTATCAGATGAACCGTCCAGCCTTCCTGTCCCTGACCAAGCACATTTATTCAGGTACAGTTTGAGGTACTTGTACTTTACTTTTTAAAATCAGGGTTTCCAATATTTCTGTCATGTGACTTCATATAGAAAATACTGTGTTTTCTCTTACACATAAATCAGTATATATTTCTGTGTCCTTGTCGTGTTTCAGTCTCTGAGGCGTCTTCAGTTTATTTCTCCTCTAAACTTCTTACATGTTTCAATAACTCTTCAAATGATCAATATTTCACTAAAGGTCAAAGATCAGAGAAGAGGCTAAAAACTGGAAAAGAATCTGACGAGCCCTCAGATTTAGCTGTTGACCATTTGGAGATGTTTTAAAGAGAATAAAACATCATTAATACATTTCTAAGAATATATAAAATAATATTTCATATCATATTTGTAGCTTTATAGGAAACACAGGAACTACAAGCACAAGTCTTTTGCAGAAAGAGAGCGGCCACACAGGAACAGAAACATCCAGAACAAACTGCTCTCTGCTTTGTTTAGAGATAAATGTGATGAAATATCTGATCTCACAGTCGAATCGTTTTTCATGTGGAAGCCAGTCTTTAATCAGTACTCACTTTGTCTTCTTCTTTACAGCTGAACTGTTTTCTTCTTTATGTTCGATGGTTGTAAACAACACAGCAGCTCTCAGTGGCGGGAAGGTAGATACCAACTTAAATCACGTTCTCACCGACCTGTCCCTCCAGTGATCTGAAGTAAAAGCTAAAACATGAATATGGAGAGAGATTTTTCAGCAGCACATATTTTAGTTTGTCCAGATTTGACTGTTAATCTTCATCACATCAGTCTCAACAACAGCCCCCCCCCCTCCAGTGAGCAATGGTTCAGCCCTCTAGTTCCCGCTCAACAGCTAAGACAGAGGTACTTTCATTTTCATGGTGTCAACAACGTAACAACCACAGTATCACATGTCAGTGACGTTCATCTCTGACAGACTCAGACTCAATATTTAGATTTTAAGTAAAGGGACTGAAATGTTTTGGTTTTTAATGTCACTTTTGAAATAGACTCAGTATTCGCAACAAAATGTTCGTAAAGTGTCAAAAGTTAACGTACTTTTCAAGTTTTATATCATTGTATGACCAGGATTACTTCTACCTCAGAGAGTACCTCTGCAGTTTCTATAAAAGCTTGACTAAAAGATAAACAGCCAGGTAATGTCACAAGTAAACAAGTCAGAACAGTTATAAAGTACAAAGTTCATGTTATGTTTGAGTTCAACACCTGGACGTACCTGCACCTCTGGACCAATCAGTGTCCAGAGTTCAACTGACAGAGGAGCAGTGACGCAGATTCAGAGGTATATATCCTCTTATCCCGTTTACTGTTCCTACATCTTCTAATGAAAACATCTCATTTATTGATTCACCTGGTTTTCACCTTTGAACATGAACTGACATTAAACCACTGACAGATGAAGTGAATAACACTGATCATTTTGTTATAAGACAATGAACAACTTTCTCAACCTTTTAAAGAAGGTCAGCTTTGTTTTATCTGCCGACTACTCCTGTCTGTTTGGTCTCCACTGGTCCAACTGCACTGATCTGAAAACACCAAACACAAGATTCATTCAAATGAATCAAATAATCCATGTTCACAGGTTTAATAACAGATGATGCAGTTTCTAAAGACAGTGGGTCACATAACTGAACACAACATATTCATACAGATAAAACACAACACACTGTTTTTCAGATAGAACTTTTCTTCCTTATTCTGAAAACACTGTCCCATCATGTTAAAGCTCACTGTCTCTTCACAACCCTCTGATGA
>BRZM01000327.1:40940-51185 GCA_033238685.1 Lates japonicus
ATAATTTCTTCAGATTTCAGTTGCGTGTGCTGAGCAAAATGCAAGAGTCTAATGGCAGACAGGCTAACGATATCGATAGACCTGACATAACATCACAACAGCAGAAGCTCAAAATGACGCTCTTTCAGTCAGTCAACACCCTGGAAAGTTGTCCATTGGCAAAAACAAAGGCTCGTGATGCAACCACAAAAGACAAAACATTTCTAACTAATTATACTATGACATTTTTTACTGTCTTACTATATACATATTTTTAGCGACATTTTGACCGCTGCTAGGTGTGAAATTTTTGGTGACGTGCACTGCTTCTCTTTGGGATTACTATTTCACATCCACTCTTATGTTACAGTTATTCTATTTTATTACACATTATAGACATTGACACCCAATACGACGAATTGACTCTACGCTACCAATGCCTGCAGATACGCCAAACAGTTTAAATAATAGGTGCTTGTAAATGGACAGTTGATGTAAAGCTGTTTGCATGATTACACCTGGAGGGTCTCTGTCCTGGTCTCACAACTGTCTAGACTCTGGATTATGGACAATGTCTACGAGATCACGCCAACATCTCTGATCTGTGGACAATGTCCCTCATCTTGCGTTATCTTTTCCGATCATGCTACTGTGGGCGCATCATGGAAGTCGCGGATCAGGTAAGTGACATAAGAGGAAATCAAAGAGAAACATGATGATCAATAGTTCAACAGTTAAAATTAACATATGAACAACTCACTCCAGCATTTTTATTTGTTGGAACTAATATCCTTGTTGTGCTATATTGAGCTTCATCAGATGAATTCAGCCTGGCGCGTTGCTCTAACATCAACCAGTAAAGTGTTGAAATGGCTTCTTCAAAACTCGTTTTAACATCAGACTTCTTCAGTATTGAAGTTTCACTCATGGTTCTCCTAAAATTCATTGCAGCAAAATAAGCAAGTGCCAGTTTCTCCGTATTTTTCACTCTTGTTTAACATTTCTCTGCTGCCCTACTCAGTCCATGGTGGCTCACGTGCGCCTGTGGCGTGGCGGTGGCAGCACAAAACCTGATTCGGTTGGATGGTCTGCCCGATCGTGAGTTGGCTGGTCAAAATTGAGGAACTGAACAGGAAGGATGGGACTTAAGACTCGAACCGAGGAGCCAAATGAAATAACCAGTTGGGGCTTGGTGGTGGAACGTTGGCGTCATGACCGTGAAGGCGCGGTGGTTTAGTCTTCTTTATTTTTGCTTCTGGAGATTGCGGTTGAGCTAAACATCAGAACGAGCAAGTGTTCACGCTCTGTGAGAGATTCTCTGATCAAGCTTCAAACTGGAAGGGATCAGAAACTTTGGATTGGTCTCAGTTTGGTTCCTGGAATAATCCAAAACCCACAATGAAAAAATCCATTGACTTTTTGGCGGAGGGCCGGGCTGATGCTAACTTCAGGTTTAATTTCAGAAACACATCATCGTTTTAACTTCAGTTCAGCAGTTTGAAACGGCTAACGATTCACTAATTAGAGACGTCACCATCCAACAGCAGTATCTGTTAGTTCATTTTACCTTTAATAATAAAAAGAAAACTAAAATAAAAATCTCAAAATAAAAAATACATGGCAAAACAATAGACTCTTAAATGATTATGAGAATAATCATGGTCGCAAATGATGATACAGTAGAAGTAATAATAATAATAATAATAATAATAATAATAATAATAATAATAATAGTCACCATAATAATAATAATTATAATCAGAAGCGTAATAATCGTAATTCTATCTTTTCTGGTGTTCGTCCCACCAGCAGAAATCACCTCCTGTTTTATAGACATTATGGTAAGCATCGCACAGGCCGGGGCGTGGCACTTGTCAAAATATTTTCACACTTAGCAAAGTTACCCCACATATGCACGACAAAATAAGGACAGAATCACAGCTCGTACGATTCACAGCACTGCTTGGAGAAAAAAAATTAAATCAAAAATTTAAAACATGCTCTGTGTCGGTTTCTTCTTCTTCCCTTCTGGGTTGCAGCTTCAATGACTGACTGACTGAGCGAAGGAGGGAATTTGGCAGTTTTTAGATTTTAAAAAATCTAAGTTTGTTGGTTTGTGTGATGCAAGTTGACGACCTGCTGAGCCTCGAAACTTGTCAAAAAAAAGAACAAAAAAATGGCCAAGCGTCAAAAAAGATCAACATTCTTCATTTTTGTTTCCTGAAATAAGAAAAAAACAAAACAAAAATGTCTGCAGTTCTCTGGGTTTGTTTGTCTGATGAAAGTGCAGTGCTCCTGTGTCATCTGAAATGTTGATCTGTGCAGGTTTTTGTTTTTTTCTTAAGGGGGAAATAAAAAACACAAAAACTTGTTAAAGAGACAGATTTGACGGCGACGCACAAACGTTGGAAAGAGGCGACCTCCGAACATCTCTCAACCGCCTGTTTTTTTTAAAGAATGAACACAGAAAAGATCTAATAGAGGATAATAATAATAATACCCGAGCTGCTGAAGTCCTTCACATCATGTCTGAGTTTTAACGAAGAAAATAAAAAATTTGGACGATGGTTCGGGAGAAAAGGAGGCAGGAGGTTCATGTGGAGGGAAACACTGGAGCCATTTTGGTTTGTTTTAATCCCATCTCATTTACAGTTTTCATTGGCTGAGGAGTTCTTCATGGCACCATTTTAATATTTAATTTGGTAATTTTTACATTTGTACGATAATTTGTCATTTGACATTTGAGATATTCTTACGATAGAGATTTAGGGAAATAAAATATCAGCAATTTCTCAAAAGATTTTGAGTGTTGTTATGAAAATAAAGTTATTTTAATAAAGAAAAAAAGTCAAATTACTAGTTAAAATGAATGGGAAAAAGGCTGTGATGAAATCATAGTTGCACAAGGTGAAAATATAATGTGTTAATAAGTCATAATTAATTAATTAAAGCTTAATATTTAAAGAATATGTTACTTTAGGAGGAAAAAAAAGAATATTACAAGAATTACGTATATTTCAAGAATTAAGTCACGATATTACAACAACTGAGCAACAATTTTGAGAGAAACTCATATTGTAATTTTACCAGAGAAATGTATTTATATTATTCAGTAATTTAAAATCAGATGATCTTGTGCAAGTCTATAATACAATGTTTTTCTTTATCATCCCGCTTTTTAAAAGTCATTTTGACACAAGTCTGAATCGCTTTATGTCCAAAATACAACTTAACGTACAGTATGATAACTCAGATTTATCACCCAGCAATAGCAATAATTGGCTTTTTTTACTACTACTTACAGTATTTTCTGTAATTTATGGCCAAAGTAACAAACAAATGACAAACTGCGTGTTCTCATTGAAAATGCTGCAAATTCTGCATTTTTTTAAACGGTAATCAGAAAGAGGGAGTGGCATTTAAAACATATTGGCAACAGTGAGATCTAGAAGGCACAAAGCAGTTTACAGTAGTTACTAAGTTACAAGCTTGATCCCTCAGAAATGAACATTATTTATCATTTATCATATTTAGTTTGGATTTTAAACACAGATGACATTAATAACCCAAACAGAAAAACCTCCAATGTTTCCCTCTAATGAGCCAACGATGACAGTTTGATGGTTTAAACCAGGCGGGACCGAGTCACAGACTGTTTCAACAAAATTTTACTGCTCAGCTCCAAACTCAAGACGCGTTTAACATCAAAGCACTTTAACAACTGAAGGAGTGCTAACCGACAGAGAACTGTACATACCCGGACCAGTTTATACCAGACGAATATCAAATATCTCAGTCAAACCTCAATTTACCCAAACAAGTTAACGTCTCTGTAAATCTGCAGCTAAACGAGCCTGAGAAAAATCAGAAACCTGATTTAAAAACATCTTAAAACCTGGTGCAACAAGAAAAAGTGAAATGTAAAGAGAAGTCTAATGATGTTTTATTTTTTTCTTACTGTCAGACACCTGGGATTTTCAAAACTCTACTTCTGCAAACAATTTTATCCAGGTCTAGTTTTGCATTATCCAGTGTTGGAATACGAACAAATATACTTCATTTTAAAGAAAGAATTTAACAAGTTGTATTAATCAGAAAAGCCACTAGATGGCAGTAATAGACCCTGATATACCTGCCTGCAAGTCTAGTTTAACATTAAACTATTGTTTCTTTTTAAGTTTTATATTTTCAGGAGGAACCAGTGGGGAAAATTCAGACTTTCTTGTGTAAACATTTCAAGTTTTTCTTGTAAAATTTAGGATCTTTGTCCTTGAAATGAAGTTTTCCCCAAAATATTCTGATTTAACTCTCAAAGACTCAATATATTCTGTATTTCCTCCTTGATAAAAACGACCATGCCAAATGAATTAAATAGATATCACATATTAAGTCTGACAAATTTTCAGGCCTGGCTTATAAATCAGCCGGAGTCAGGTGAGGCTTTCTTTAGATGTTGCGTCATAACTCGGACCCTGGTAAACTCACCTGCAGGTCAAGGTTAGAAATAAAAATGTATATATTTGAGAGATGTTTTGAAAAATTTATATCTTAAGGAGGAATCAATTGGCTTGGAGTTGAGAGCCACAGAGGAGGGAAGTTGGAGAGTATCTAGAGTTCATATCTAATTTTTAGTTTTGATCTTTTGCTGAAAATTTGCCGACAGTAAGAAAAATACAAACGACACCAAACTACTTCTTTGATTTCTGAAAGTGTTTTAAATGAAAAGGAAATGACTCTGTCAACGCTGGAATGGTTTGTGGGAATCAAAAACAAAAGAAAACCGTGCAGCCGACAGAACGTGACGACGTGAAAAACATTTTACAGAATGGACGGGGGCGGAAGTGAGGGGGTGAGGAGGTGAGGAGGTGAGGGGAGGGTGAGGTTCAAGTTCAGAGCGTGACGAGAGCGGGAGAGTGGATGCTGGTGAAATCGAACTTCAGTCGCTTGTGTAAGACTGTTGTGAGTGTGTGTCTGTGTGTGTTTGTGTGTCTGTGTGTTTCCTCCCTTTGCAGCCATGATGTAAAAAGCATCTACAGTATTTACTCGAAGAAAAACGGCGACCACCACTGAACACGGATCTCGATTGCTCATAGAAGATTATTTTTTTCTATGTTTCAAATATATATCCTGTTTGTACAAGACGGTGATCGTCGCTGCAGCAAACGGTCGACATTCAACAAAACAAAGGAAAAGAGGATGAACGCTGCTGCTCCTGCGACTCTTCGGCTTCCTACGTGTCTTTTCGTTCTTTTTCGGCGGTTCAATCCTTCCCTTTACACCTGGGACCGAGTCCCGCCCCCCACACCTGAACGTCCCTGACTACAAACAAAGGAACAGCAGAGATTTCGATCCAGACCGTCATCATCTGTCCTGCAGCTGGTTAACATTTACAGTTTCTCAACCTTCAACAAAAAAAAGAAGGAAAAAAAATGGGGGAACAGAGAAGACAGATGAAGAAGACGGCGGCGAGAAATGGCAGCGGCGTGACGAATGGCTGAAGCAAGAGAGGAAGAACACCACCGAGCCCCTGCGAGGCCTCCGTCCAAAACATGCCCTCATCCATCCCCTCCACTGGGGAATGTAACGTGAAGAGTGTGTGTTTCTGTGTGTGTGTGTGTGTGTGGTGGTTTCGAAGCAAGCGTATGAAGGGTTGGCGAGCTCCTAGCAGTCCTCGTCCTTGTCGTCCACGGCGCCTTTGAGTCGCAGGCGAGCGAAGTCCTCGAAGACGAAGTCATCGTCCTGGGAGATGCTGCTGGGAGAAGAAAGAAAGTTTCGAGTTTAAACCACATACGCTAACAATCCTGACTCGTGTGTTTCTGGTAAATCCCAAAGAACCCATTTGCTCGTTAAGACAGTACCCCACGGTACCCTTCTTCCATCAATAAGCGGCTCTCGGCCCCAGAAAGTGGCACCAACACTTTGCTGGTCTAGAACCAAGAACCATTTACGTCAGGACTAGGGATGCACCGATACCAGCATCGGGTATCGGTCCAATACCCTGTTCCTGTACTTGTACTCGTATTCGTAAAAGTGTTCCGATACCACAGCCCGATACCACTTTACGGCAGTTTGACGTTCACTTCGGCGGTCAGGTGCTAATTGAGAGCTAGGAGGAGCAATGTCGGTGGCGTGGAGGTATTTCAAAGTGGATGACGGTGACTAAAGTAAAGCAGAAAACGAGAACTTTCAACACAAGCAATCTGATAACACATCTAAAAAACCAACATGACGCCGAGTTCAAAGCGTTTGCTAATAATGGCAAACAGCAACAACCAACTTTGCAGCAAACTCTGGAGAAGAGGCAGAAGATGTTAAGAGACAACCCACACACAGTGAAAATAACAGAGGCTCTGACCCAGTACATTGCTCTTGATGACCAGCCGTTGTCGATTGTTGATAATATGGGATTTAGACGTCTTCTCAGAGTACTGGAGCCGAGGTATGAGATCACAGTGTTGCCAAAGCTACACGACTTTGTGAAGAGGCACATCTGCAGCCTGTTGCAAGACATTTCGGCCCTCAGCTTCACCACTGATATTTGGACGAGCAGCATTAGCCCGGTGTCCCTCATCAGTTTAACTGCACAGCTGATTGACGAGGATTTTACTCTGCGAAGAGTCGTCCTGCATGCAAAACAATTTAGGGGTTCGCACACCAGCCAAGCCATCGCAGGTGTGTTTGATGACATGCTTCAGACATGGGGGGTCCCTAAAAGTACAGAGTGATGCTGGACTCCCGAGCCTCCCATGTGTCGGCAAGTGTAATGGCATTAATAAGTACTCGTATCGGTACTCGGTATCGGCAAGTACTCAAATGTAAGTATTTGTACTTGTAATTGGATTGAAAAAATGTGGTATCGGTGCATCCCTAGTCAGGACCTGGAGATAGGATTACCAAAACCCGAGGCCACAGGACCCCCTTTTCCACCATGGGTTGGTTTGGAGCCGTTGACTGATCTAATCTCAAACCAGTCCTGCAAATTTCGACAGCCAAAGAATCGTCTGTTGGCCTCGGAGAGCAGCACCAACACTTTGCCCGTCTAGAACCGTGTTCACTATGCGAGTTTCACTACACGTCCAAACATATAAGACAACATGTGATAAATTATTAAAAGTTTGGATTTTTCTTCCATGATACTCACTTTGTGTCGAATTCTATCAAATTGGTGTCGATGGGGGGGTCCATCTCTGGCACAGCTGTAACACACACACATACACATATTAGCATGTCACACTGCTGTTTCCATGGAAACTGCCTCTTGTCTCCATGGTAATTCAATGTATGATAAAGAAAGGACAAGGATGGAAAAGGCCAGAGAGTTACATAAAGGCTGATACAGACAGTGTGTGAGTGGAGTCAGATTAGAGAAACAGCTGAAACCAACAGTCGATCAATTGATTAGTTGATCGGCAGAAAATTAACCTGCAGCTGTTTTGAGAATCGATTAATAATTTAAACTGCCAGATATCGACCTGATCGTCCACCTCTGGTTTTAATAAAGAGCTCCTCCTCTGACAGGTGACAGTTTGATTCATTTATCTTTGTGTAAATGAGTGGATGAGTGCTTCCTGGTTGTTACCTGAGATGATGCGTGTGGACTCACCTGACTGTGGGCGGGACACCGGCGGCTCCACAGGTTTAGGATGCATTAAGATGAAGGGCAGCTCCACCGACACGTCTCTGAAAAACAACAAACCCGACGTCACTTCAGCGGGAAAAACGCCGCTCAGTCCACGTTCTGATTCATCAACACGTCGATGACGTTTAATGATGTTTATGACAACACAACAGGTAAACATGGAGGATGTTTTCATCAACAGCAAATTAAAACAGAAAACACAGAAGCTTCTTACTAAAACACGATCAAATATACTTAAAAACAAGAGCTGTTTGAACCAGTTTTTTATTTTCAATTGTTTAAATTAGTGCATCTTTTTGTAAACAAACTTTAAAATACATTTAAACAAGTTTCAATTCACTTTAACATAGTGTACCTTTAGTTTAAAGAACTTAATGTCTTATTTTAATCCAGTTAAAACCACATTTAACTAGTTTAAACCCACTCTGATCCAGTTGACATGTAATCATAGAAATCTACCTGTGGTTTAACTGGGTTTTAAACCAGTTTAAACTCTATTTTAACTAAATTAAAATGCTAATCTAAACTACAGCACTTTAATTAGCCTGTAGTTGAAACCAGTTTCATATCTATGTACCTCTTGTTCTTAAACCAGTTAATCATTTAATTTAAACCAGTTTTAAATGTTTACATCAGATTGTTTTTCATTAAACCAGACTGTGTTTCCATGTTTCATGTTTGCTGTGGACATCAGATCAGACTAAATGAAAACAGAGGCCGTCAGTCACATTTACCTCTCCATGGCTCTCAGCAGCCTGCAGGGGGGAGGGGGAGGAGGAGGAGGAGGAGGAGGAGGAGGGAGGAGGACACACAGGGGGGGGGGGGGGGGGGGGCCGCACATGAAGCCAAAAACACAGAGATGAAATGAAAAGCAGGAGGCAACACGATCACAACAAACTACAGTGACGAGCAACTACAGCAAAAAGCTCAAAGTTCTGAGGATGAAGCAGGAAATGTGAGGCTGAGCTGCACCGACGAGTCCGGATCAGGATTTATATCAACTGAACTCAAAATATTTCCTCTCCCTCCTGTGATTCACTTCACAGTCTCTGCTGCTTTTTCCTTTTTTATTATCTTAATGTTTTTTTAGTTTGTCTGATATTTACACAGAACAATGTGAAGGTGTCGCTCTGCGATGACTTCTCTCTGTTAGCTCAAGTTTTACAAACCAATCAGTCGATCAATAAAAAGATTAACAGAGAAAATAATGTGAAAATTAATAAATCATGAAAAGAATTTGTTTCATTTTAATAAATTAGTTAAATCTTATATAAAGACGTTTAAACTGGCTCCATCTCCAGCAGCTTTTTAAAAACAGAAGAACAGATCACGGTGCAGCTCAGCAAACACTGAGGCTGAGAGGACAGGAAGTGATGTCATCAGAGTGGGACGGGTGTGTAGTGTGTAGTGTGTGTAGTGTGTGTGTGTGTGTGTGTGTGTGTGTTACCCTCCGCGTGAGACCACCAGCTTCACTTTGACTCTGTAGGAGACCAGGATCCCCAGAACCTCTTTGTTGGTGACGTCCTTCACACTGAAACACACAAAAACAGCGCTGTGGTCACATGACTGCACCTGCACACATCTGTGCACACCTGTACACACCTGTGTGTGTGTGTGTGAGTTAGTGTGTGTCTTACATGGTGGAGGAGGCCAGGTTGGTGTCTTCATGTTTGAGTTTTCCGTCCAGAGCGAGTCCTCTCTTCTCTCTGTTCTTGTCGAGCGTCGGGGTCAGAGTGTACACCTTACAGAAGGTGGAGCTGGACGACACCTGGTCACTATGGAGACGACACACTGCTGTCAATCAAACTGTTCAGGTTAACTCCGCCCACTCCACCAACTGACCTCTGATCAGTTCAAACTAAAGAGCTGGCTGGTATTTTAAGACTAGGAATATTGTTTATCTTAAAACCAGTTTGAACCCAGTTTAATCCAGTTTATCTCTGGTTTTAACCAAATTAAATCTCATTTGAAACCACTGTGAAACAGTTTATCTGGTTTAGCAGATCATAAAAAAAACGGAGGCTTTGTCATAAAATATGATCTAATATTTAAAACAACAGCAAAAAAAGAATTGTTTCATGCGTAACAACATCTTTTAAGTTAAACAGCAAAGAAATGTTCGGGACTTTCAGATGTAAATAACTTAGTTTAAGGTTTTATTTTTTCCTGTTTGTATTTAGAGATTTATTTTGCCTTTGTTTTTAATTTCAGTGAGAAATAATCAGAGCTTCACCCAACAATCAGGTGTTTGTTACAGCGAGAGGTTTAACTGGGACTTACTCTGCCTCGAGCTGGGCCACTGGACATTTATACTGGGCAGTACTGAACAGACAGATGTCTGCATACTGACGCACTGCAGAGAGAGACACATTCACAACTTAATACAAACAAAAAATAAAATCAGTGTTCGCTGTGAAAACACTTTCACATCCAAACTCTCACAGAACAAGATTTTAATTTCCATCACCACGAGACGTACCGGAAATCTTGACTCTCTTCACGGTCTTGGTGGAGTTGTTGGTGACGTGAACGTTGACGCTGATGGGCTCTCCGTGGTAATACAGCTACACACAACACAACACAACAGGACACAACACAACACAACACAACAGGACACAACACAACAC
>BRZM01000328.1:0-54262 GCA_033238685.1 Lates japonicus
ACAATATAGCTCCAACAACACATTACTACATTGAAGTATTGGGTACTGCTTTGTAATACAGCCTGTAGTTGAGTGTACAGGTTTGTTGGATGAATCATCCATCCATCCATCCATCCATTATCTATACCGCTTATTCATCACGGGGGGCTGGAGCCTATCCCAGCTATCACTGGTCGAGAGGCAGGGTACACCCTGTACGGATCACCAGTTAATCACAGGGCCAACACATATAGACAAACAACCATTCATACTCCCATTCACATCTATGGGCAATCTAGAGTCACCAATTAACCTGCATGTCTTTGGACGGAGGGAGGAAGCCAGAGTACCTGGAGAGAACCCACGCAGGCACAGGGAGAACATGCAAACTCCACACAGAAAAGCCCCAGGCAAACTGGGGCTCGAACCCGGAACCTTCTTGCTGTGAGGCCCCATTTAAAAACATGTATATTTCCTTGATTGAGATGAGAATGTTACAGATCTGTGCTTTACTACCTTATCTTTGATTGATATTGATTATGATTATGCCATGTTAACATCACGCTATCTCTATCAATCTCTTTTTGGCACGCCTCCATGAGATCAGTACAGGAGGAGTTAGTCATCCTCTATCTCTACTCAGTCTGATCTATTGATTTGAACAGGTGATCCATGGTTTAAATACTATTGTATCACAGCCATTGTATCAACCTCCATGCGATGTATGGGTTTTGAATGCTGAATTTTGCACTTCTGTCTAATAGTAAACTGTTGGACAAAAGTTGTGGCATTTTATTTCAACATGTGGATGACAGCTTACCAAGTAGGTTGGTAAACAATATGTCAGTCTATCAACAAGAACAGAAACAAAAACAAGATGACTTGATCATAATTAAAAGACTGCACTAGTAACTATAGTTACGCTAAATTCAAAATAGTATATGTTTTAAGTAAATACTCTTCAAACACTCAACTTGTACTCAAACTACTTCACTTTTTGCTTAATTTTCATTTTTGTTAAAACATTTAATGGTTTATTACACTGGTTGATTTCATTCCCATTTCTCAGACAGTAAGCTTCAACTGAAGAGAGAAACACACACCAGACATGATCCCATAGAAATCAATGAATTGTGATAACTAGTTTCAACCACATATATAGGCATAATGAAAGCAACATAAATCTTGATCTGGCTAAGCAGAAAAAACAGTAAAATTTCTTTAAATATCCTTTAAGCATGGAAAGTATTCACGAACCCTCCCGTGAAAGGCTACTGTGCACAATTTGCGACACAAGTGTACAGGGATTGCCACAGTGGAATGTGGTTTCACCACCTAACTGCATCAGATCTATTGTTTCTTTATCATGTATTGTCTTCACTTCATTCACTGGTAAGTGATACTGTTAGAGATCTGTAGTGTGCTGCCTACATATGTTTGTACTGTCTCAGCACATAGTGTGCATTTCCCTTGTACTATTATTTGTACAAGATGATTTAAGTGTTTCTAATTTTCAGCATGGTCTGTTCAGTTCATCTGGACTCTCCAGTATTTCATTACTTAGTTAACAATGGGCTGAAGAGCACTGTGTACTCCAATGAGTCAATGTCACAAAACACATTGAAGAAGTTGTCAATCTAGTGAGAGAAGGCAAAATTTTTTATCATGTTTATCAGGATGTTTAAATGCCATCCCAGATGCTGTTTTCATCTAAATTTGTCACAGTATATGGGATAAAGTATTTGCCACATCCAACACTCATCTTTGTTTCCACTGCCCCACATCTGTCTGTTTTGGCCATTGTCAGACTAATATTGTGTAGTTGATCTCAGGTGTGTATGCATTCTAAAGCGCATTCTCTGTGGCCATTGGGTTCGACCACGGTTGTACCTTGTCACTTTGGTGTACCTCATTTTTGTCCTGAATAGAATGGGTGTAGTAGAAGCATTGAGGGTGTCAGGTTTGCTAATCTCAGAATTAAATCTTTTTTTTGCAGATGATGTAGTTCTGTTGTTGTCATCAGACCATGACCTGGATCACTTTGCAGCCAACTATAAGGTGGTCTTGTTCACTGCTTAGATAAGCTGGAGCAGAACACTGACAGACTGACTGGAGCATCAGCAAATATGCTGTTGTACCTGTGTGTGGTGAGGAGGGAGCTGAGCCTTCCAGTCCTCACCAAGTCATGAGCTTTGGGAAGTGTAAAGAGATAAGTAGAGGAAAGTTACCTTTGCAAGATGGCTGGACTCAACCTTCAGGATCAGGGGGGCTTGGAGTATAGACACTGCTCTTTTGTACTGAAAAGACCCTGTTGATTCAGACATCTGATTACACCTTGGGACCACCACATTTGTGCTACCTTGCTTTGCATGCTTTCACTGTAACCCTGGTCAACATTAACAGCAGAAAATAGATGTATCATGACCTGTTAAGACCAAGCTTGAATACATGTACATGTTTGTGCCAGGTTGTTCTGTCAGTCTGGAATGGATATGAGTTTGCATCAGAGCAGGTCTACGTGTAGCCTGTGTTTGCTGAACACCAAGATTTGAAGATGGTGTTTAAAGGAATCCTGACTGAAACTCAGATTCATTTTTGGATTGCACATGTGCGTCAGAGGATGATAGTCAAAGATGTGATGGGTATGTGCAGGGCACAGACATAGTATACCTGATGTGATATCTGCCTCAGATAGGTCTATCAGTACATCTCTCAGTCACATTTTCTTAATCTCAAAGGCACTTAAGAAAACCATAAATAACTGAGGAAATGAATGGACTGTCCAGAAACACCTTGCTTGGCCATTGTCTTCCTTTCAAAGAAACCTTGTGTTTGGCTAACTACTGCAACTTTGGCTGCATCTGCACTAACAAACAGAAAAGCTGTAGCTCATGGGCCTGAGAGAGAAATGAACTAGAAAGTGATCAGATAAACAGCAGTAAAACTAGTTCCACAACTGAAAGAGTTGACAGGTGCCACCCCAGGACATTTCTGCCCTTTTCCGCCTCCTGTTGGACCAGAAGAAAATGATAAGGATATTGGCTTTTTCTAACCTACCAGAAAGCACTGCACAACTGTATATAAGCAGTAGTGTTTCTGATCAAAAGCTCGCCAACATCCATCAAACATGAAACTGTTGCTGACTGTCTGCTTGACCTCAGCTCTGCTCTACACAGGTAACTAACTTTCTCTGAGCAACAGATTTGTCTGATATTTACTTCTGTATCAACACAGAAAATATTGCATATGTCTCTCTGTATTTATTTGATGTACCCTGCATTTTTGGAGGAACAGATTTTTTTTTAACACAAAGCAGGAGCCTTGCACAATTCTCAACCTTGAATCTTTTTTTATTTGCATGCTTTTTCATCTCTGTATTAGCAATTGACATTCACTGCTTTCTACATTAAAAAAAATACAACTGCAAATGTTAAACTGTAACATGCTGAGAGTGAGAGTATTTATGAAAATGCATAAATGTGGGGGAGAATCAAATCACATATATTACTGTGCTAAAGTGCAGCAGGAAAACACTTTTGACTTTTTTTAAAACATGTAATTAAGATATGTGTATCATTAAAGGCTTGATCTGTTGTTCAGGGATAAAACTATTAATCAACTTTGATCATAAATGAGTCATTTATGACAAGTCACCATCTAAGCTGTGTGAACATATACAGATTTTTTGTGTGACTATAGAATAATCAGTTTCATTAAACAGCCAAAGTAATCATTAGGTCACAACAATTTTAATATACATATCTGATTTTAAATTTTAAATTATTGATGAAAGATTGATGTTTTTGCTGCAGACCTATTGCAAATGTGGAATGTTAGGGTTGTTCTGTTGAGTAAGTTTTATATTGCATGGCGTGAATATTATTGCAGCAGGAGGGTCAGTTATAGTCCCCATCGTATAAATATATTACATGGAGTAAAAATACATGTACAATAATACAGTATACAGTATACAATTTACAGTGGACAATGTGCAGTTGTTGAATATACTGTATACTTACATAGGGAAGAGAAATAAATTAAACTGGTTTTCACTAGTTTGGACACACCTTCTCTCATTCATCGTTTTTTTTTTCACATTGTAGATTGACACTGAGGACATAAAACTACAAAGAACACATTTGGAATTATGTAGTAAACAAAAAAGTATTAAAGAAACCAGAATATGTTTTCTATTAGATTTTTCAAAGTAGCCACCTTTTGCTTTGATGATAATTCCATATGTGTTCCATCATAATTTTGATGTCTTTAATATTAATCTACAATGTAAAAAAGAATAAAAATAAAGAAAAACCTTTAAATGAGAAGGTGTGTCCAAACGTTTGACTGGTACTGTACATGTCATGCATGTTGTCTTGGTGAAAAAACAGAATCATACCTGTGTGGTGAGCGTACACTGGGTATGGTATACTGTATAAATCATAATTGTATAAGATAATGCAAAGAGGGACAATTAATAGGATATGTCTAAAAATTTATTTGATGTGAATGATTCGATGTGAAAATACCTTGAACTTTTCATCACTTTGGCACTTGCAGTATTTGTAACAAAGAGGGAAAAAAAAAAAATGCATTAAAGGGATAACTCAATTCAATAAACAGGCAGCCTATGGTGGAGAGGAAAGTGTTCCACATCATCTTGGTGTTTGACCTGTTATTAGGTGAGGCTGAAACTTATTTCAGCTCTTTTGTCCATCTGTCTTGAAACAAAACAGGCATGAATTCATTATCATGGCCTGGCTAACCATTATGGGCCGCGGAGGGGCTGAGCCTGGTCCTGTAGCTGTCAATGGGCAAGAGACAGATTACAGCTTGTACAGTGATCGCCAGTCCATCGCAGAGGGCCAACACATAGACAAACGACTATCGACACCCACGGGCAATTTAGAGTCACCAGTTAACCTAACTCCAGTGGCTCCTTGGAATGTGGGAGGAACCCGGAGTACCCAGAAAGAGAACCCACACAGGCACAGGAGAACATGCAAACTCGAACCCAGAATCCTGCTGCGTAGGCAGTGTTAACCATCAGCACTACTGTGCCACCTCAGGCATGAATTGATCACAGTAAATGATTTTGTTCACGCTTCGTTGAGTTGCTGGCAGCCACACGTAAGCGCCTAAATCTAAATGTGTTCCAACCAACTTCAGTTTATGTCCGCCCTGAGTACAGCATGGGCGATCATCACTGCAGGTGGGTGCGCTGTAATTTTATTATACTGTAAATACAATGCTTTTACCTCAAATCCATATAATGAAGTATCAGGGAAAGTAAATGAACAATTTTATCCTGTTATGATGAGATAGACTGTATTTGTTTCAAGATAAGTAGCGAGTGAATCATTTTAACAATTAATTTTTCCTTGTTTGTGCTATTCCTGTTTGTTTTTGTTTGTTTGTTTGTTTGTTTTTTTTTCCCTTTTCTCCTATCAGTGGTTGGGACTGCCTGTCCTGGCTAGTGTGACAGTGAATAAAACCTGTTCATCACTGCTGTCCTGCATCACCCTATCAACACTGAGAGATTGAATGGCTCAGAACCAAGGTTTCACACGGTGGCCCTAATCCAGATTTGCTGCATAATTGACAACTGCAATTTTCAAACACTGGCCAGTAAGGCTACTGCTACAGTACTTTTATCGGGGTATCTAGAAACCTTTTATACTTGCATGTCACATTTAACTTAATTCAATTTTCACTTTGAGTAGTATATTGAGAAATACCTATTTTCTTTTATCTGAGACTAAGAGAAGCTGATACCAATTTTAATTGGTGTCAGGATGGTTAGCCTAGTTCTGCATTAAGTTGAAGGAAGAGGAAATAGCTAAACTTTCCATCACCAATGCTCAAACACTGTAGCCAAAACATTATCACAATTGATGAGGCCTCACTGATCTGGATTACAGCCTTAAAAGAACAGCTGTTTTAACAACAATTTGCGGGAAGTTACCGCATTGAGCTTTTTACTAGTGGATGGATTTTATCAGTGGACACTGGTATATCTGCTTTCTTGTTTCCAATCTTTATGCTCATCCATTAAGATGTTTGAGTGGCATCCATCTTCTCGCCTAAGTTTCAAGAGAAAGAGAATAAGCATTTGCCAAATGTTAAACTGTTACTTAAATCAGCAGTCACATGATAAATAATGGGAGGTTTCAGTAACCAATGAGGGGAAACCAATGCCAACACCTGCAGTTATAGATTCATTCATGTAGTGAAGACCTGCAGTTCAAATACAAGCCTGTCTCCATTTCTATTGCCTTCTTTTTTGTTTGTAGCTCCCAGTTCTTTAATGAATGGAAAGCGTTCCGCGTGGTGCGCGAGCCTGATGACAGCTTACAGGGACCTGCAATGCCACTTTGTCCTGTGTTGGAGTGAGGACAGTTGCTCAGTGGCAACAGTGAGTTTGTAGCAGTGGAGTGAGTGTAATGATTCAGTTGGTCCTAAGTACAGTGGGCACTGATGTTCATGCTACTACAGCAAACTTTTACCACTGAAGCACATTTCATACACGAGCAACTCAGTGTGCCTCACAGCAAGTGATGTCAATACTGATTATAAAAAATAATTACCATTTATAATTTTATGATTGTCCTTAATTTATGATCGGAGTAATAATTTAATTTATAATCAGTGCATTGATAGAATAAATTCACTTCACCCCTTTTATTGATTTATGTAGTGGTTATCAATCATATAAAGTCTATATTATATTACTATAGACATTATTATTCAAGAAAAATGTAACATATTCTAATCCGCTACACAAAGCATATGAGTCACAGTTATATAGATGTACATACATACATGTAAAACTGATCTAATGCAGCACAGATTGCAACCTTATCATATATTCATATTCACTTGCTTTTTTTTTCTGTCATGTCTATCATTTTTTACCTCTTGAAGCAAAGAACTACATAATAATTACAATTTTATAAATACCTAACACCACTGAATACTTAATATACAATTTAAATACCACTGAATTTATAAAGAGCCAAAGTCACATCCAGACCGCCTGTCGCCCCTCTAGCTTCTATATTTCAATGCAATTTCATTTCATTTCTTTCATCTGTCTTTCTGGAAAAATTCTGCATGTTCCTGGGTTTTTTCATCCCAAGACAAATTACGTAATTGTATTTTGTATTAGAAATGGTAACTTTGCAATTTCAATGTTAAGTAAGGATGACTTTGGTGAGCCTAAAACTACAGCCCAGAACTACAGCTCACATGAAAGTGCGCAACATGCGGGTATTTATGTCATCGTAACTTGGTTTCATCCATCGATAAAACTCAAGAACTTTCTAGAATTATAAAACTTCCACAGTGTTCACAGTGTTTCGTCCCACCTTTATAAAAGACATGTCTGAACAGTGAGTCTAAGGTTGAAATACAATTGTTTTTAAGGAAAATTTTGACAACATTGAATGTTGGTGTTTGAAATGGAACCAAAATAAAATCCAGAGAGGAAAAATAGACAGATAACAAACATTGGTTGATATTCAGTTGCTTATATGATTTTAATAATTTAGTAGGCTGGATGGTAGAACCAAACGCCTTTGATCCCAACAAAGGACCTTGTAGCAGTGACGTCTCTTCTCTTTCCCTATGTTTCCTTTCTCTCTACACTGATGACTTCAAATAAAAGCAGAAATGCAGAATATAGTCCTTCCATCCATTTGTTTATCTCAAGGGTTGCGGGACGGCTGTAGCCAATCCCAGGTGTCATTGGGCAAGAGGTAGGCACGCTTCTGGACACATCACCGGCTATCACAGGGCTGACATATATAGACAAACAACTATTCACACTATTCACACCCCTGGCAAGTACTTAGGAGCCGACTAATCCTGCATGCCTGGACTGTGGAGGAGGAGGAGTACCCAGAGAGAATAAACAGACTCCACATAGAAAGTCGTGGTTAGAATCTAGAACCTTCTATGAGTTGACAGGCGTTAAGACCACCATTGTAGACCACCCTTTGTGCTGCCTAGAATGGTGTTTAAAAGAAAAAAGATTTCAACTTTATTTTCGTAGCTTATTACCATCTATTTGCTGCCATATTGTTCCAGTGATTATCATAATTCAGTGAAGCAAATTATTAATGACATATCTGACAAGCTACAAATGCACTCTTGTAGCTGCATGCTGAATATCAGTTAACATGTTACTTATCATCACACCACAGTAATAGACTCTAGTTTTGACCAAACACACCTGTCATTCTGTTTCTAATATGTGTTATTTCCTCTCTCCTTTTCTTGTGTCTTTTTTCCTCAGCTACATCAACAAACTCTACAATGTGTTGCAGTTTGGCTGTATATCCAGAAACATCTGCAGCAACCCGATTGCTATGATAGCCCTGTTTGGTTTTAACCTAAGGTCACATGTGAGCACCATGGAGCATCCAGATCAGTGCTGTGCTGCTTTTGCTCTTACAGTATATAAAGTCCTTTGTTTAGATAAAGCATATCCTCACCTCATACAGTATATACAGAAACAGAACAGAAAACATGCACACACACCTGCTTATGATCATCCATAGAATTGTAAAAGTACCACACACATTGCTTAAATTTATTAAGAAAAAATATGTCAGTGTTCGTAATGGTGCCACAATCTTACATACTAGATGAAGTATATGTACATTTAAGAGTTATGTATTTCCAGAGCAGTATGAATCTATACATAGAGATGTAATCATACAGAGCACACAAACACTCCAACACACACACAAAGATATGAGTATACACACCTGACAGGAACATTTTCTCTTCTGTCAAATGTCTGATCAGGGTTTAGTGTGTGGATGGTCTCTGTACTGAGGTAGTTAATGATCACAAACTGGTTTGAAGTTTAAGCTACTGACATATAACATGTTACTGTGTAGTATAATTGTAATTTTCAATGTGCAGTTGAGCAGAACACCTTTTTAGATATTGTCTCTCATGAGCCTAGACAGCACTCTTATAACAACTCCAAGACTCTAACTCAGCACTGTGTATTATTCTTTAAATAAACATAGGGATTACTTCATCCAGTGTGTTTCCCCAGAGCTTTTCCTCAAATTAGTACTTTACCAATGGAGACATATTTAAGGTCCACAGTTTGAGAAGCTTGGATCTAATCAGCCTGATATGGCTGTGCTCTAGTACACTGCATTGGTCAATTCATGGTTAATTAATGGGTATAAATTTAACCTTCACCAAGTCATTCACCAGTTCTGTGTGCAGCCTTAATTATTATAGCCACTGTTGCCATCCACCATTATCTATAGTACTGCTTATCCTTACAATGGGGCTTGAGCCTATCCCAGCTAACATTGGGCGAGAGGTGGGTTGGCACCCTGCAGATCACCAGTCCATTGTAGGCCAACATATATAGACAAGCAACCACTCACACCATCACACCTATGGGCAATTTCAACTCACTGTTTTGATTTTTCTGTTGTTTCTGCCTGTACATGGATGGTTGAGTCTCACAACCATCAACCTCATATAAAACGTAGACATCCATTTACCACAAAGAGGCTCAGACAAGCTTGAGTGTAAGCTACCTGTCCAACACCCAACATAAGTTAAAAATTTATTTTCTCAATCAGCTTCACCACAGGAGTGTAATACATGAACTCATAATTTTCAGCCAAAAATTAAATACTGATAGTTAAAACTTCCATTCATCCATTATCTGTATGGCTTATCCTTGAAGGGTGGGAGGGGGCTGGAGCCAATCCCAGCTGACATAATGTGAGAGGTGACACCCTGGCCAGATCGCAGGGCCTACATGTACAGACAGACAACAACTCACACTCATTAACACCCAAGGAATGGGGGTCACCTGTTACCTGCATGTCTTTTGATGGAGAAGCTAGAATACACAAAGAGAACCCACACAGGCACAGGGAGGAACTAAAACAGTTAAAATTGTTTCAGTAAATGTATTTTTCTCATGCCCCTGTGGGTTGTTTGCTTTTATGGCAAAACTGTCACCACTTGTGATGAAATTATACCCATACAGTCCTAATTAAGATTCCCCAGAGTTTTAAACCTTAAAAAAATTATTTCAAACCGTAACTTTGTCAACTTAAACTTAAAATAAATAGTAAAAATGTTGTGAGAATATAAGATTGGAAACCAGGTTTTCTAGGGGCTCTAAGTCCTTTTTAAAGGTAAAACCTACTGGATCATTCTCTACTGTTCAGTTTAGTGATACTGATATGTGTAACAATGCAGTTGATTTGCTCTGTTCAAGGTGAGGCTTAGAGAATTAGAGCACCCAGTCTCCACACCATGGAAGCAAATTCAGTAGCTGCTAAGGAGGTAGAGCAGGCCATTTTCAACTCCAGTTTATTAATCAACCCAGTCTAACCAATTATAATGTACTGAAAGCCTTTGTTCTTAGTCTGTCAATTCTATTTGACCATACTCACAACAATTTCCCGGAGTGTAGGAATAAAGGATCTAGATTCTGATGCTCCTGGTCCATTCTGTGGATTTTATCTGAATCTCTTATCGCTTATCTGTAATACAGATAAAGCCATTTTAGTAAGCATTATTATTGAAATATTACTCCTAATCTTGCTCTAATAGTCCTCGAATAGTCTTTCCACAGAACCTTCTTCATCAGACCACTATTCAGTTAGCTTTTAAATTTATTACTAGACGTGCTATTAGGCAAAAGTGCTTACTCATTATCTATCTGATTGTGTTGTAGCTAACTTATGAAATTATTCCATCAGCATTTAATTCAATAACATGTCTCAGTATAACAGAGGACCTTTACACAAACTTAGTCCCTCCCTGTAAACTGAGCACACTCAATGCAAATAACACTCACTGTCCACTGCCCTCTAAAAAAGACAATTATAAACAAAAGGTTAACCTAAAGATTACAAGTTCAAAAACCTAAAAGGATATGGCATTCCACCAAACTGTAAAAATCCACTGAGACTGGCAGGCAAGATGGTCTTAAACCATATAAACAGGCCCTCTGTAATACCAGAGCTGCCTTCTATTACCTCATCATTACCAGGATAAAATAAAAAACAACCCCAGGTTTCTTTTCAGCACTGTAGCCAGGCTGACAGAGAGTCACAGCTCTATTGATCCTTGTATTCCTATAACTCTGAGTAGTACAACTTTTATGAGCTTTTAATAATAAAATTTTAACCACTGGGGACAAAAGCTGTCAATTTCGCTCTCAACCAGGACTGATTTAACAAATTCTTCAGCTACACCCATCAACCTATCTCTTAGACCCCATCCCAGCCACACTGCTTAAGGAAGTTTTACACGGCCAGCACTCCTTTTTACTAGATATGATCAATTTGTCTTGCATATCAGGCTATGTACCACAGTCCTTCTAAACAGTTGTAATAAACCCTTCTTACTTATCCAGTCAGATTAGCCAACTATATACTCATATCTAACCTTCCCTTCGCCTCCAAAATCAGCTGTGATCTTTGTGGAACAACAGTTTATTTGAGGATTTTCAGTCAGATTTGAGTGATCACAACACAGAGACAGCATTAGGTGAAAGTTAGCAATGACCTTCAAATTGCACTGTACATTGAACTTGTCTCTGTATTTGTCTTGTTAGATCTAGTGCTGCATTTGATACTATTCACTATCACATCCTGTTACATGGACTATTTTATTGGCAAGTAACCACACTAAACTGGTTTAAGTCCAATTTATCTTCATTTTGTATATGCTTCCTTTTTAGGCAATCTTATTAGACACATAACACATAAACTTCCAATTGGCTGGCGTGATGATACTCTACTATATTTGTCAAAGAAGCCTTTATCAGTGATGAATGTGAAATAGCATTGTCAAAGAAGCCCGATGAAACCAGTTAGGCTAAACTTCAAAATGCCTTTAGGGACATTAACATCTGATTGACCAGCAACTTTCTGCTATATAACTCATGTTGGCTTGTTCTTCTCTACTGATGCCTCATCACAGGCAAAGGAGACAAAACACTCATGAGGTCACATTGATGAAAGCCTACCAGTAACGTCACTGTGATCATCAGCATCAGCAGTCATCCAATCCAACTTGATCAGCTCAAGAAGTATAGTGTTTCACTCTGCCTCAGCAATAGCTGCAATCAAACAACCCAGCAGCACAGACTTGCCACTGATTGTGGTGGATTTGTCAAATTGATCTTTTTTTTGGGCAGCTTTTCTTGACTAATGTAGTAAAATGTAATTAGAGTAAAATGTAAACTGCCTGTATGTACGTAAGTATCGGTCCACTTGGAGCACTGGACACAATTTAAAATCTAATGTGAATCTGGAAATAGAACTAGAATCCATCTTCATGAATACAGCATTATGCTTCTGTTACGGAAAGCCATTATGTGTTGTCATCAGTAGCCACCATGGTCGTCTCTCATCTGATCTCTTTTATCTGTGTCTGCATGCTGGATTCAGTTTATTTTAGATAGAAGTGCTGTTCAGAGATGAGAGCTAAATGTAGGCCAGTGGAACCAATGTGACTCATGTTCAAGTTGACACAGTTAGCAGCAGAGCTGACAAGCAGACAGAGAGTCACCTCCCTCATTCAAAACCACTAAGACGGCAAACAAAGCGTCTGCGTTCAGATTTGGCTTGTCTCCACTTTAAACCAGTTAAACACAGAGAAACCATCCCAAATAAAACTTAATAGATCGTAGAGAAGTACGATTTTTTTTCATTTCATTTTTCAGCTCTCACAAACTGTTATACAGTATACAACTGTGACAACCAATCATGTCACAAGCTTTAACAAGACATTTATGTGTATATGCTGCCTGCTCAGTGTGAAATGGGAAAAAGATTAAGAAAAGACATATAAAACAGAAGTGCCTCCAACAGAGATGATGATGATGATATACTCTATACAGTGGCTTCTATACTGTCCTTCTGCTTTTCCCACGCTTTACTGTGTTGTAATTTTAATTGTAAATTGATAAAACTGCCATTTTTGCCTATTAATCTACACTCAATAATCCATAATGACAAAGTGAAAACATTTATTTTTACAAACCAATAACAGAAATATCTCATTTACAAAAGTATTCAGACCCCTTGCATCCTGTTACTTTAACTGTCCTTGGGATGTGTCTACAACTTGAATGGAGTCCACCAATAACAAACTGAAGTGACAGGATATAATTTAGAGAGGCACGTACCTGTATATAAGGTCCCACACATCTCGGGACAAAAACCAAGCTATGAAATCCAAAGAATTCTCTGGAGACCTCTGTAATAAAATTGTGGTGAGGTAAAATCATTTATAAGGCTTTGAGTGTTCCCATGAGTGCAGTGGCCTTGGTAATTGTGAAATGGAATAAATTTGGAATCACCAGGACTGGCTGTCCCGTTTTGGTCAGGGAGGTGATCAAGAACCCAATGGTCACTCTGACAGGAAGGACAGCAAGTCCTCTGCAGAGATGGGAGAAGCTGACGGGAGGATGGCTATCTCTGTAGCACTCCACCAGGCCTTTATGGTAGAGAGCATGAGGCAAAAGACTGTCTGGTGTTATGAGACCTAAAAATTAACTCTGAGCAGAAGTATGGCAGCATCATGCTGTGGGGGTGCTTCTAAGCAGCAAGTGTGTGTGTGTGTGTGTGTGTGTGTGTGTGTGTGTGTGCATGATATTTTATTATTGTAATTTTTTATACCAAGACCCAAAGAAGCACACTGCATTAAGTCAGTTATGTTTTGTCAGTTACATTTTTCATATTGACTAAAGGTTGTTCACAAATATATTTTGTCACAACAGACAGTACATATGAAAACAGCACAGAATTATATGTAATATCTCCCTTCACACAGAAATATATCTAAGGTTCATACACAAACATCAGGTGCTAAAACACTGAATTCATACATTATGTTGTTGTCCTGTCACACTTCCTCCATTGCATGACTTTACTTCCATACTTTCACATTTTGTTGTATTGCTTATGTTTTAGGAGAGGCACATTGGAAACACTACACACGTGTTGATGCATAACCAGCCACAGTATGACAAATATTCAGACAGAGTCTGTGGTTTAGTCTATTTGTGTTAAGCTCCATTTCCAAGTCAAATGCTTCTCCACATTCATCATTAACCTATTTATAACACTGACGTCATGACTGTCAGCATGTTTGAGTGAGCGTATGTGTGTGTGTGTCCATGTATGTGTGTCTCAGCGATAAGCAGATATGATGTTGTACTGTTTATGCGTCGAAACAAATACAACTCAAACATAATATCAGTGTAATGTCTTTGGAATGTATAAAGGACAGGACAGTGGTGCGTCATTTATTCATTCAGCTGAAGCAGCAGTCAAACCCACTCATTGGAGTGCAGGAAATAGTGGAACTAACTACCTGGGGCAGCAGTGGGCCCTAAAAAAGCCTGGAATTAAAGGCATGTTTTCTGTTTCTAATTAAATGGCACTAGATGAAAACCCTGGGATCAATAGTCAGTAGGATTTATCCTCTGAGGAACATGAATGTACAAAATTTCATTGTAATCCATCCCATAGTTGTTGATATGGAGCAAAGTGGTGGATGGCCTACATCACCATCTTTAAAACATCCTAATACATTGCTAAAATTAGTAAAGTTGAGTTTTAATAAACGAAAAAAGACGTTGGCTTCCACGGTGTACAAGCATGAAACATGATGCTGAATGAGACTGGCTGACATCAGTTTCTGATTTGGTGAAACAAATGTTACAGATTATCTGTTTTAACGAATTTTACTGTAATTCAGAGACCGAACATCACCGAACATCAGAGTATAATTCTATAAAATGAAAGCAAAATGAGTGTTGTTCCGTGAACCTTCTTTAGAACCAGTCAACAGAAAATAGCGCTAACGCGAGCTTCTCTTCCTCTGATGAGCATCCTCTGTTCTTTCCCCCTCCCCTTCTAGGTTATGGTCAAAAGAGGGGAGGGGGTGGCACACACACACACACACACACACACACACAGCAGCATCCACTGCTGATGTCAGACTCCAGTCATGTCGACCCTCCTCAGCACCATCAACACCATCATCTTTATGGCTTTTCTACAGAGACGTAAGTAAACCGGCTTCGTCATCGTATCTGTCTTTTCTTCAACTTCTCGTTGTGATTGTGTGTGTGTCGCTGATTGCCTGTTATCTGCCAGATCTGCTGTTATTTCTGCTAAAAGCGTAGTTTACCAGTGAGAATAAGATTTCAGTGTTTCTAAGCGGGTCAGGCTGGGATGGTGTGTTTGCGCAGCGGTGGATGCTGTCGGGGAAGAGGCTCAGCAGTGACGCTGTAGTGAATATTAGAATAATAATAGACAAATAAATCCAACACAGACATTACACTGTGAACGTGAAAGAGATATAATATCACCAAGCTCGATAAGGTTGATGGAAACTCTCTCCAGTCTCACAGATGCGCTATGTGGCGCTATGGAATGATAATAGGAAGATTAAGGCGCAATTATATTGTATCTTGACTGTAACATACAGAACGAGGACATTTTTTCCTGAGTGACAAGGCTTCATAAAAAGCATGGATGCACGTGTTGCCTTAAGGTACTGTCGGTTTTCTGAAACATATCTAGACAATACGGATATATGCTTCTATAATTAGTTGTCAAATGACCTTATATATTTTGGAAAACCTAAACCTTAGCATCTTACTTAGATGTGATGGCAGACAGTAAATCTGTCTACCTACTGGTTTGTATGTCAGGCGCCAGTTGAAAGGAAGTGAAATAGGCATGTGCACTCTGCTGTGTGCACTGCACATAAATGGTACTCAAAGGTGACTGGATATATACACAGTGAACTAGTGAGAAATAGTTTATGCCCCTGAGGTCACTCGTGGTTAATGATCAGTTAGTAATCAGTTACCCAGGCATGAATTATTAATACCCATGTCAGGATTTATTTTTTCCTGTGTATTTTTATCCTTCATTGGACATGGGAAAACATTTGTAACTTTTCTTAGTTTGCATTTATTTTTATGTGAAAACTGTGAGCATTAAATGTAAAACTGTAAAACAAATATATCTAACATATTTTAACCCATACTGCTGCTGTTTATGGGAAAAAAACAAACTACGTTAAGTCTATGAGAATTGTGAGGATGCTCTTTCTCTGTATTTTGTAGCTCAGCCCAAATAATGTTCCTGAGGCTAAGAAACACTCCTGCAATAATTTTCAGCAATTTTAAGCTCTACTCTTCAGTATTCTTGAAATGCACATCAGTTCCTCAGTTCTGTCCACTGTGAAAATTGGCAGAGCACATAGCACACAAAGCAACAAGACCCTACATGTAGATGTACTTGTACATGTATTCCTTGTTTTTAGTGACCTGGGGCCAGTGGTTTCCGGGGCCAAATCTTACTTGAGGGCATACAAAATATGATGATCAAATGCCAGGCATACAACAGACCTGATTAGCACAAAATGTTGTATTTTGTTGTAAATATAAATACAATAGATATGAAGTGATTTAGTGAGATAATGTTACTATAGACAAAGTATTTCCACATCAATAGAGTTTTGGTGCAACATGATTTGTTGCTGAATTATAACCAGTAATGCATGATGTCTATTTCCGGCCACATGAGTTATTGTAATCTTCTGCTTGAACACAATAAATATTTGAGAAATATGCTGTTCCTTTGATGTTACTTGATATCAAGATATGATTTTTTCTATCGAAGGACTAGGCAGATATTCCTGAGGTACTTGGCATATACATGACATTCCATCAGCCAAGTGATGTTGGGGTGTTAAGCTACACAGACAACTGCTTGCCACCAGGTTGCTGCTTATGGTGTTTTGAAGGTCAGTCCACTGTAGTGAGTGAGACTAAGTTGCGCCACTGTAACCCATGCACATACAATAAACTGACTTTTGAATAGCTGCCCACTGTGGGGACCATTAAGAATGAAATGTTAGCACTCCATTCCTTTATTGTCAAGAAATTCTGTTTCAGAAAGCACATTCACATAGGTTTGATGTAACCACGGCAACATGTACCTACAGTACATAGACTATCCAGGTCCTCAGCAGGGTAGTTTTCATGTTTAGAAATTAGTGTAAAAATCACAAATGGACAGTCACCCAATACAAGGGTATTCAGACTTGTATAAACCAAGCAGTATAATGCACCCAATGGAGATTTAGTTTATAGAAAATGCTGATTATGCTTATTTTCTCATCTTTTATATCTATTATTTATCTATTATTTTTAAGCATTTATCATACAATAAAAATTCCCATTACTCATATGGGACTCCAGTCCACAATGATTTGATTACAGCAAAGTGCTTTAACTGCGAATTTCCAACTGAATTCATCTGTACTTATGTCAGAGTCTGTGCTCACTGCTTTCCTACAACATGCTGCCAAAAGTTGGCCATGAACATTGTTGTTTTGAATGCTTTGTATGTTTTCTTTATCGTGGATTGATTTGATCGGTGCTTAATGTCTCAGGTCTGTGTTTATGAAATGAACCGGTTTTGAATTAGTCTGATCTTATTAGCATCAGGTTAGCTAGGAGGCTCACCACCTGCAAGATGCAGTGCAAGGATCAGGTGCTGTGCCTCTGAGACAAGAAATCCAATCTAATTAACTCTAATCATGTCTGAAGTATTTGACTGGGAATATTACAGAAGCTCCACCTGGAAGGCTCAGTTTAAGGCCACAGAGTCCAAGGGCAATGACTTCCATTAGTTAGTTTATGTCTAAGTTTTTTTGTAGGCTGACACAGTCTCAGACACAAGTCTGGCATTCTGAATGTTGCAATGAAGCTGACACAATACTTTGTAAGAATGGCTAATATAAAACATGTTCAAAATAATCCCTAGATACTAAGAACTGATGCACCCCAGCATGAAAACACCTCCGTTTTAAACAATAGGATTTAAACTGAACACTCTAGAGTGATGACATAGACCACCAGTGTTGAATTTATAACTGAATATACAATGAAACAAACGCACAGTACCAGACTGAATCAGATATGATATTAATTAAAAGGAGCTTGGACACATGGACAGCACAGTCCAAAGCTGTTTACTTTATCCCCATCTGCTCTGTGCCTCCTGTCACTGTCATTGACCTGGCTGCCTCCTCTCTGCCCACATCAGTGTTTAGTATGATTGGTTGGGAGTCAGATAGCTGATAGGGTTCTCTGTTGGTCACTGTGTGTACACTGCATTGGATAAGGTCACAGTGTTTTATTTAAAACTTAAACGTCTTAAATTTCCACAATTCAGTTGGTTTCAGTCCTGTGTCCACAATGGCAGTCATGTTGGATGCCCAGATGACCATTTCATCCCTCATCCATCAGAGTGATGACTGACTTTGTGTTTTCATATATCATCATTATCTAGCAAACTTTAGCTTTTGCATTGAGCCGCCACTGTCTAACACAGTTTATTTTCAATGGATGGCCATCTTCTTTACTGTTAATAATATTTTAACCACCAATACGCTATCAATGAAATCACAATACAGTCCTGAGTGGTTGATGGTCAATGTTTATGCTGAATAAGGTAAACTTGGAGGAGGTACCGCAAACAAAAGTCGTCTGTTCTGCAGAGTGGTTTGCATGGATTGCTTTTAAAATAATTCACATCAGACTTTCATCTTAGCTTCGATTAGTTAAAACTTGACTTTTTGAAAAAGTGACAGCCTTAGTGTCAATAAATTGTCACATATAGGTCATGTTGCACAAAGGCTCTGGCTCTGGTTGGTTCAGGATGTTTGGTTTTTTTATGTAATAAGAAATGTTGCTGTTTCTTTCTCTGACTGTGTTAACTGATAAATTGCTTTAAAACTGAGCATTGAATTTCAGTGAGTTTACAGCTCTCTGTCAGATGCCTAAAAGAATCATAATAGCATAACTGAAATGAAGACTCTCTTATCCCCTCAAATCCATCTGCATTACTCTTGGTTTTCAAGAGACTGACTGAAACTCATTTGGCCTTACCTGTCATATCTCCTCACTATACTCCATTTGAAAAACTAAAACTAGCTGGAGGTGGGTGGTCTGCTCAGTCACTCTCCAGTACAGCAGCTGGATAAAGTCCAACAGAGCCAAGAGTAGCAGAGAGTTTTGCTTTACATGTGGTTGGCTGTAACAGCAGAACTGTTTGTTTCAGAAGGTAGAGGGAGATAAAGGGGTTTGGAGTGCATGCTTTAAGTTGGTATTTGTGTGTACATGTGTGGGAGGAGAGGGGCAGAGGATGACCTGCAACACTTCAAAGTGTTTACCCAATACCTGACTACAAATACAAAAAGTACAGTGAGGAAAAAAACTCAATATCTCAAAAATCTCAATAGGCCCACAATTCTCAGAGTGATGTGGTTTTGGTCCCTTCTTTAGGAAGAGGAGGGAAAGCATTGGATAAACCCAAAAAATATTCTTAATGTGTGCGTGAAGCTTGATGTGTGTGTAAAACAAAAGTTGAGTGGAAACACCAGAAACCATAAGCTTCTCATCACAGAGCAATGGCTCATGGTTCATGCATGAGACGGTTCTAGTAGAAGATGAAACACACATTAGTCTTCTAAAGAGGGATAATATAGTACAGTAGACTTACTTCACCAAGGTTTGTAACACATTTCAGGTGGTTTTGGAGGATATGTATGGCATGGGGAAATAAATACAGTCACTGTCCTCACAATAAACGTGTGTGGGGTTGTCTCACATGTAGAAAATGTCACATGATTACAGTTGTAGGACACAAAGTTCTCCTACCAACCTCATTTACATTTACTTCCCCGCTCTTTTCTCCCCAACCCCCTCCATCTCTCTCTCACTCTATCTCCTGTCATATTCTGTCATCATCCTTAACCTAATGCCCTCTCTCATCTCACTGTGTTTCTGTCAGCTTTGTTTTAAGTTGTCCTCTTTGCCTCTCTCTGTGGAGGGTGGTTTTACCCAAAAATGTAAATAGAAAATAAAATCAGAATTGAAATTATTATTATTATTTTATTGCATAGGATAATCAGTCCATAATTAAATGGTAAAGAGAAAAAATAAATGTAATATTGAAATTAATATTGTAAATTGGCAATGTGAAAATGTAAAGTGAAATTTAAAAACAATATTTACCCTTAGAAATAAGGTGCACACAGGTGGTGAAATATGAAAATATGAGATAAATAAGTATGAAAGTAAATCACATAACATTTCACAGATAGATGCAGAAAAACTATTGAACTGTTATAATCCTTTGTCCCTGTGTTCACTAAGTTAAGTTTATAACAGCTACCACCCAGCTGAAACAGAGGATGCTGATGGATGCTTTATCACTGAGGCTCCAAAGTGGAAGGACCTATCATCTATACACCAGAGCTGTACTGTGGATGCAAAATACATAGCATCACACTGGTATGTCCTGAGGCTATTGAAAATAAAAAAATTGATGAAGTTATTTAATCGCTCTGTATCATAACCAATTCAGGAATTGTGCCACCTCAAGACAACACAGCAGACATTACTTGAGCAATAGAGCATGAGGAGAAGGTACAGAAACAGAGTTAACAAGGGGACAGCACTATGGCCATGAGGTTGCAGTCTCTGAATTTATTGTGAGTCCTGATATCATCACATCACCCCAAGTCCTTGTAAGGTACAAGTGTCAAAATGCGTACATCCAGTCAGGATGTGAAAACAGGACGAATGCTTAGACAGGAGAAAGTAGTTGCTTATTATAAAGTTGTTCCATCTCTGGTTGAGGCAGCATCACCCATCAGTACACCTGGTACAGCAAGAACACAGGTCGGCTTTATAGGTTGTTTGATGATATTTTACTGTACTGTGGCGTCCAGCAGAGATCAAAATGCTGGACCCGTTTAAATGGCTGTAGGCAAGGGAAAGGGTCAGGGTAAGGCATTTAGTTGTGATAGTGTACAAGGATGTGTGTACATGTGTGTGTTAGTGTGTTGTATTGTGTGTGTTTTGTGTGTGTCTGAGAGTTGGCCCTCAGCTTTGCTCACAGATACAGTGCCATATCCTTAAGGACTCTCTCGTCTCTCCTAGCTTTGCTGCTGTCATAACTGGGTAGTTTTCTTTCTTTCATCCCGTTACCAGTTTAATTAAATACATTTTAGCTTGCTGTCTGTTACTGTTAGGAGGAAAACTCTTGATAAGGAGGAGGCCAAGAACTTTGTCCTCCTTATGGTGGTGATGTTGGTGGTGCAGTGGTTAGCACTGTAACTTCAAACCCCGGTGGAGTTTGCATGTTCTCCCTGTACCTGTGTGGGTTTCCTCCGGTGCAGTTCCTGGAGGTATTGATTGTGATAGACAAACTGAATGTTGATTGGGTGATAGGGGACGTTGTTTTTTGAGAATATCTAAATTCTTGGAACATTCTGGGAACAAGGATGAACAAAAATCTCAAGTAATCAAGACTCATGATCACCAAGTTATAGCCATTTACACTTAAAATGTTGCTGTAGAACCTCAGAGTTTTGGTGGTGGCTGAGCTTGAGTCAAAGGAAAAAAAAATTTTTTTTTAAAGAATTTTTAAACATGTGGTGATTGTGTGCATTGAAAAATGATCCATAGTTTAGTCTGTGAACAGTGAACTTGCGATATGAACCCAAAAATCACATCTTGGTATTGTTAGATTGAGTGGCAATACACAAAATATATCTCAGTGTTTTCTGTCAAATGGACTAAAGGCTGAGTTGTCAAAGCCACAAGTGAGATGTCACACATTAGATGTCACATGCACTTTAAAACAGACTGTGATGAAAATAAAATGCAAACACAGGGTTTCCATTGGATGCAACCTGTTTTCTGCAAATGACATGGTTTTGCTGCTCAGCTATTTTTTTCCAGTGAGCAGCAGGAGAACTTGTGTAAGAGTGGGGTCAGGTTTATGCACAGATGCAGGTGGAGAGTGTGGCTAATTTGCACTGAGGTGAGAGTATTTAGTTTATTTTTTGAATTACTAGAGCAGTGCAGTAATGATTACAAGTGTAATTCAATATTTTAGGAATCAAGCCCAAACTCAGATATGAGTAAAATTGATGGAATGCCCCTTCAATTTGAGAGTACAAATCATTAGTTCAGGAAAACAAATGTGGCTTTCCCCCCATGAAACCTGCAAGATACTGTAGAAATAGAACAAATAATCTTGATTTTTGTTTCGTTTTGTTTGGTTGTTTGTTTGCTTTTTTGTCTTAGGACTCACGATTATGAGCCAAATTGTGATCTATAAAGGCTACATGATGGTGCTAGTTGCAACAAAAAAAATCAGTTCTTTAACCCCTGATCTAACATTTGACCAAATTTTGCCAAAGTCCATTTGATAGGTTTTGAGAAATCCTGCCAGTAGTTAAAGAGAATTAGAAAATAAAGAGGAAAAAAACTAACTAGAGGTGGAAATAGAAAAAAATACCAAATGCCAGTGTTGAGCTGTTATTTCTCTCTCCATTGGATCTCTCTACTGTCCTGGATCATTCTGTGATCGCAAGAACACATATTCCAAAGAATGCTGGAAAAAAATATCTTCGATAACAAATACAGTAAATGAAATGAAATACTGAATGTTGCGTTATTGCTCTTGCTATGTGGCCAATATGGATGCCATCACTGCACATACCATGACAATGACGATGAGGCAATCCACTGGGTTTTGTGTTTGACTGCAGGGGACTGTGGGTAATACAGACCATTAATAAATGAAACAACCATGTGATGAAGACATATGGCCCCGCTCTGATCTGCCCTTGGCTGGCATAGTGTGTGCAAAAAAAAAAGTTAATAGAGCTGAGTGAATTGAGTAGAGGAAAAGCTGGACAGATAGATGATAGACACACAAGCAGTGTGGGCTGAATGTGTGTGTGAGAGACAGAGTCTGTGGGCTGTAGGAGTGGGAGTTATCTGCAGAGAGATGACCTCTCTGCTGCTCTGCAGCTGTCTTTAGGCTTTACACACACACACACACACACACATTCAGACACCCTTGAACACCTGTCTTTGTAGGGTTCCATCATTGATATAACGCATGTCCCAACCCCTTACCCTAACCTTAACCATCTCAACTGAATGCCTAAACTTAACCTAAACCTCATTCTGACCCTAACCCTAAAACCATGTCTTAATCCATTTAAACTTGGGCTACAGTATTTTGTTCCCCATATCCCACAAGCATAATCGGCTCTCCATTTGCGGACCCTACAGATATAGAACATAACCTGCTTCGCTCCGGAGCAGGTTATGTTCAGTGTGTGGAGGACTCCAATCAAGGGGTAGAAAAGATGATCTCAAAGATGATCCAGAGAAGGAGGTCCTTGAGCTACATGTCATAGCAAAGAGTCTAAAAAACCTATATCAATTTAATTTTTTCCCTTTTTTAACAAATTTATAAAAATATTCTATAATTCTGTTTTCAGAGTGTAGACTGATGAGGGAAAAATACTTTTTTTTATTTTAGTGTAATGTGAAAAAGTAAGGGGATCTGAATACTTTCTGAATGGACTGTATGTATGCTGTAGGTGATGTAGGGGGACGACCCGCATAATTGCAGAGGGCCAGCTCCTCCCTGTGTGGGAGGGCCTCCTCCAGACTTTTTTTTTTTTTTGTATACTGATAGAAACACTATAGCCTTGTGGTCGTTCTACTTACCACTTTGAAATAATATTTATTTTTTATTTTATTATTTATCTTATTTTATCTGTTTGATGCTGCTGGGGCTACAGGTGAAAGAATAAGGCTAAAATTGTCACACACACTATAAGAATAAATCTCAGCAATAATGGAATACACATATGTAATTCAGATGTTTTATGTACTCATGTCCCAATGATAGGGCAGTGTTATTTTAAGCTTTTAACTTGCACATTCACCCTGTTGTATTTAAGTTCCACTCTTAGCTTCAGTTAGCATATTAGCCAACAACAAAGTGAGACTAGTTAACCAGCTGGTTGTTTAAAAGCTAGGGGTATAGTTAAACTTATATATTATTATATACGAGTTTGCATGTTATCTCTCCAGCTTCCTCCCACAATCCAAACACATGCAGCTTAATTGGTGACTCTAAATTGCCTTTAGGTGTGAATGTGAGTGTAAATGATTGTTTATATCCATATGTCAGTCCTGTGATAGACTGGTGATCTATCCAGGGTGCCTCTCGTCCAATGTGAGCTGGGATTGGCTCCAGCCATCCCGTGACCCTTAAGGAAGGTTGGACAAGGCAAGTAAGCAAACTACACAAAGAAATGGTATAAGTACTGGCTGCAATAAAGAGAAACCCAGAACAGGTGTATGAGTGGGCAGGGAACCTCAGGTGACTGAGAAAATGGAAAACAGGTGAGCAACTGGATATGGAGATGGAACAAAGTTCTGGGACATCTGGTGGGAGGATGGAGTATGACAAGTGACTGTAGTGGTGGGAAACCAGGCAGGAGGAAATGGCAGGTCCAGAGGAGGGAACGAGAGAGCCCAGGGATAAATCCCAAAACAACCATTAAACTTAAATTATCATTGAAAACAGAGTTATCTTTGTGTATTTTTGTGTTAAAAGTTGCTTTAAAGGGATTGAAACACATATTTTCTCAATGCATTGACAAAAATGACACATTTGTTTATTTCTTGAATTTTTAAATGACAAGGCAGGCAACCAATCCAGTCTGTCAGTATACCTGCCAACTAGTCCAGACGCCTTGCAAAGTAGTGGCTGAGAAAATGTCATTCATTTCTGAGCACGCACTGGTCGGCCAAAAGATGACTGTACAGTGATGCCTCATAAATCAGAGAGCCATAAATCCTATCTTATTGATCCTATCTTTTGCAGTTTTCAAATGAGATTCTCTCACTCCATTTCTTTTTTTTTTCTTTTTTTCTTTTTTTTTGCAGTGGGGGATCAGTTTTCCCCAGTAACTATGGCAACCGCCGGTGATATGTAGGGGGCAGGCAAAGAGAGCAGCAGCAGATGGGAAATACCAAACCTTTGGCTGGCAGGCTCAGTGGGCTCCTGGCTACACTTTGAAACACACACATACACACACACACACACACACACACACACACACACACACACACACACACACACACACTCTCTCACACTCTCTGTCACCTCTGCCAGACCATGAGGCTTGGCAGATTTATTGCCATTAGTACCCCTGCTATGTGAGGTGGAGAACGCAAAGTGACTTGCGGAGCTTTCAGTCTGTGTGCTGGAGTCCAGTTCATGTTTTCTTCATTACAGTTTCCAGAGATCACCCAGAACCTTTTCTTTCCCTCGCCTACAGCTAACTGATGATGGACCTAGTTGGCAGAGGAGAGCTGGGGCTGCTGGGAGGAGGAGAGGGGCTGAGAGAGGATGTGGGCGTACCTGGAATCAGCTGGTCGGCCAATCGTCTGCCAGACGACATGTACCCGGCATCGGGGTTGGCTCTGGCTGCTGCTT
This sequence comes from Lates japonicus, assembly GCA_033238685.1. Lineage (NCBI taxonomy): Eukaryota > Metazoa > Chordata > Actinopteri > Centropomidae > Lates > Lates japonicus. Next base: position 25,398 of record BRZM01000328.1, read on the forward strand.
CTCATGACATCAAGACCCGGCTGGCCAGTCTGGAGAGAGAGAACAGCAGCATCAAGAGGAAACTCAAACACTACGAGGTCAAGGTGGAGAGCAGCACACACAGATTTACACATACAATATAGAATACAATATAACAAAATGGAGACTTGTTAAAAGTGTGAATGCATTATTTTCTTGGGTGTATATCTCTCCTCTTTCATCCTCTCCTCTCCTTTCTTCTCCTCTCCAATTTTTACATTCTCACAGTTTCCCATGATTAGTGAATTTGGAGAGGAGAGGATAGTATGTTGTTCCTGTGAGCCTATCAAGGACACTAGTGTAGTCAATCAGAGACCTGTACCACAACAGAGGATCAACTCTCTCACTCCAGGGGTACACTGTAAGCCTGCTTCTGCAACTACTAGTAGTAGTAGATCTAGTAGATCTAAAAAAGAAAGTTGCCTACGTTGTGTGTACCATTAGTTGGTGACAGTTGTTCAACAGTGATGATAACAGGCTGCAAGTTCTGTTCAGACGGTGCTTTATAATTCCAAGCATATAACTGCAAGCAAGCAAGTTTGCTGTACCAAACATACCTTCCATATTGCAGTGCAGGTCAGTTGGGTCTCTCAGACTGAATTTTATTACAAAAGTTGTTTACAGGCAGTGTTTGCCAATTTAGATGCTTTTGCTGTCAGATTACAGACTTTAAGACTCCTTAAGCAGCTTTTCAAAAACCACCTAGCGACAAATCCTATCAACAGTAGAACCTTTGCTACTCATCTAACTTTCTGTCTCAGTGATCAGTTTCTAGTAAATATAGCCAAAATCTGGCACAGCCATCACCTTTTAACTTATGTGTATGGTGAATTTGTCAGATTATGCTGTGGTTAGAAATCAAGTTTAGCAGTGCAGGTGGCGGCAAATCACTTGGAAATGAGTGCTGGTTAACTGTGGTTAACATGTAGTAATAGGCCGTTTCTGTCATTTTCATACTTATTTTGTAAATGTGAAGTAAGAAACAGCTTTATTGGTTATGTGGCTGTATGTATGAGGCTCAGAGAAGGCAAACAGATAAAGCTGTCTGACACTAAAACTGAGAATGCAAAACATGAATTTGCTAATTAAATGTTACATCATCATTTGAAGCTGCTTTCCAAAAGCCCAAGAGAAGTAGTTGTTTTCAACCCTTCCACAACAGTTTCAACTGTCTCAATTTGCACATTGAGCACACACAGTCAGAGCCATATACTGGGTTTGACCTAGTCTTATTTATTTAAAGACAGGAGTCAGCTAAACTAGAAACTAAGGACAAGTTTAGTTTCAGTTTTATCACTTCTATAATCTCTTGCCTGTGCACCCTCTTCCTCTCACATTTTAAAAATGCACATGCAATGCACATAGTCTCAGTGAGGTGGGAATGCAGATGTGTGTGGATGATGGGAGGAACAGGCACCTAAGTCAACATCTAGTATAATAATGAAACACTGTGAAACCAACAATGGCCCAAACAATACATAAATCACTATTTTGGCAACAAATGTATAAATCTCTCTCTGTTGAACCTCAGCCTATGGTTAGTCTGTAATCCAACAGACACAGCCCTTGAATATAGCACAAACTTAAAGAATTCTTACACTTAAGGACATAAAATAATAATTTGTCTTTCTAGTTCTGATATGACTCAATAAAGTAATTACTGAGATCTGAACACACACACACATTGCAACAAAGGTGTAAGGGTCAAAGAAACACAAGCAGCCAAGTGATCACGCATGTAACATCAGAGCTGAAGCAGGAAGTGGATTTTAAACAGTGATATGTCAGTAGTCATCCTCTTTTTCTCTAATAATAAGGTTGACTTATGTGGAGGTTAGTTTAACCTGTCCAATCATTTGGCTGCTCATGTTTCTTGTCTGACTTCTTTCAGTTGATGCTGATGTGTTCATTGCTGTGGTATCATTTCATGGTGACATCATGGCCAAAATGATAAATATAAGCTGGCTATATTATCCTCCAAAGTCAAGTCTATGAAAGATTACTGTTGTTTCTCTGCTCCAGCTTCAGAAGAGTAAGGAAAGAGAGGAGAGGCTGGAGGAAGTCATCCAGGCGTATGAGAAGATTCACCTGGAGAAAAGCAATGTCCAGAGAGACCTTGACAAAATGGTGAACACACACACACACACACACACACACTAATGTTATCTTCTAATAATATTTCATGCTACTGTGTTTGGTAGCAGTTAGGTTTCAGTTCCATATGTGTGTACAGTAAGTGTGTGTGTATGTCAGACAACTCTAGCAGAGCAGCATGTGGAGAGGATCTGCAGTTTGGAGTTGGCTCTGAGACAGAGAGAAACTTCCATTCAGAAACTCAGTGCTCAACTCCGCAGCAAAGACGCACATCAGTCTCAACTGCATACCAGCCTGGATGTACCCAGAGGTGGGTTCTGTTTGAATCAGCAGTAAACCCAGTCAGATCTTAATATTATCAGAGAGACCCTCTTCTTAGCACATAACTTGATTAAGTTGAGGCCATTATTTTAGACAGAGGTGGACTGTGCTGTGCTCTTTGTCTTTTTCTATTTGGCAACCATCAGTGACCACTGTCACTGGCAGATTCGAGCTAATTAAGCTAACATTTTGATGAGTTCGTTTTAAATGCTTCTTCTAATTTACTTTTGATGACTGAAGATAAAGCTACATGTCTCAGACAAAGACAGTCAGCATCTTAAACAGCTGATGATCCATGTAGAAACATGGAAGTAAAGTCAACATTCTTTTGTGTTGCAGTGTACAGTTAAGGTCTTCACACACAGGACTGAACGCTTGTGAAAATGAAATATCCATGTGAATATACAGGAGCAGAGCTCTACCACTACCTCAGAAAAACAACTGTTGCTAATCAACCTCCTTAAAAAAAAACAAATAGATTTTAAAAATTACATAGGTTTTGCTGTTTGATGTTGTGTTCTGTAGCAGAAAGTACTCCGAACATAAATAAGAGCGAAAAATACATTGGCATTCCGAGATTAATGGCGCATAAAAATACCTGATGTGTGTAAAGGATCTTGGTATTATGAGATGCATTTCATATGGTCTAAACCATAATAATGACAACGATCTCGTACATAATGAAAAGGAAACAGGCGTGCCAATAGCACGTATACACTGTTTGCATCTGGTTTCACTTGACAACACGAAAAGCATTAAAAATATGAAACACAACAAAGTTGCAAATTTGGGCTGTTTATCTTGTGTTCTAATGAGGTTAGCACTAGGGCTAACCCGCCTGGGTAATAAGTTAGCACTCTTTGAATCATTATAAAGGGTGTTTTCCTGTTCTCTAGGTGTGACATGAGTAGATTTATGCTTTACTGTTTGTGTTCCAAATTTTCCTGTTTGTTAGAAGATAAAACATTCAGTAGGGACAAACATGTTTGCAAATAACACTATCCAGGAATATGAAGCTTAGAACAAGAACTGCCTAGCATTAGCCTACTCTCTGATATAATGGTTTCCAGGAATTACATTCCATACCATAAGCTTGTGATTTGATTTAGTGCGTGACTCTTAGAAAGTTAGTAATGGCTGTAAAGGGTGAATAAATGTGGTAGTGTTTACCTTTATGATGTCGACAACCTCTGTAGTCTCACTTAGCACATTTGCTTTTAAGACAATAAAGCTTAGAAAATCATGAGTGGGGAAATTTGATGTATTTACATTATGGAATAAAATGTGAAATGTCTGAGCTTGTGTTAACCACAGATCCTAGCTAGACATCTAATTGAAAAACCATTCCAAAAAATCCATATACAACCACCAATGATTTTAGGAATTAATAACTCTATTGCTCCATCGATGACTGTGCGCAGTGACTGGAAGAAAATCAAGGAAAATGAAACAGACTGAGGCTGTTTGGTTTGTGATTAGAGTAGACGGCACCGACTCCGCAGTCTGGACGCCCTGTGGACCTGGGCTGCAGCAGCAGGGAGGCTGAGCTGGAGGGCATGACACCAAAACCCGAGGCCTGTCAGAGGGGAGAAGGAGCTGAGGGGTGGCTTCAAAACTGCAGCAGGAGGTAGCCCAGCTACAGGAAGCACAAAGACAGACAAGCCAGATAATCACATGGATATTTGTATTTGCAGTACAATCAGAACCATTATCTCTACTGTGCCTCCAAACTGACGTTGTATTAATTACAAGATTAGCAATAACAGACATTAGAATTGGGATCAATTAATCATTAAAAAACTAATGAATCATTAAACAATTAATTAAAGATAACAAAAACTAACTGAAATTTATGGAAATAACAATATCACCAACCTTTTCATCAATAGTTACTCTCTCTTTCACGGGTTTTGTGTGGTTGTGTATGTGAAGGTTTCTATTCTTTTTTTTTTTTTTTTTTTTTGCTGTTACCAGTGCTGTGTTACAATTTTAGGTAAAGAGGGTTGTGAGCATGGCCTAAAACTCTTTCCAGTTGGTGCAGTTGAAGTATAATGTAGCATAATATTCTTTTAAAATTATTATCAACAAATCCCATGTTCAGAATAAATCAATGATAAAATGTATCTTCTGTCAAAACCTTATTTATTTTGACTTGGTCCTACATTATTTATTTTACATTAATCTGCCTCCTCACATACTAGCAAATGTGGATTAATCCACTGGTGAAAATAAGACGAGCCACATTATGAAATCAGGTGAACAATAATTATCATCTCTGTATAGTGCCTTGTATGATCAGTAATTCTGAACTTCCCAATATAAACATTTTGAGTCAGTTTTACTTTTTCATATTAGTGAAATGTAAGAGCTTTTTATGTGTCTGCACTATTGACAGTCAGGTATTATGTTTTCAGGTTGTCTGTCCGCCCATCTATCCGGTCTGTCTATCCCATTCTTGTGAACTCAATATCTCAGCAACACCTTTATGGATTTTTTTCAGTTTTGGACAAACCTTGAACTCAAGGATGAATTGAAATAGAATTTTGGTCAAGGTCACTAAAACAAAAACATGTTATAACTTAAGAATTACACACAACAGCAACTGACTGGTGATCCAATCATATCTTGCTGAGTATATCGTGGGAGTGCCACTGTCACCACTTACATCCTCTGTACAGCATTTGTTTTTGTTTCTATATCAAACGTTTAAGTCAAGTGTTTATAGTAAACAATAGATGTAACCTATGTGTTTTTACACATTCAGGATGCATAGTGTCATTCAGTTGTTCATGCTAAATTATTCTGAAAATCTTGTAAGATTTTTTGTTTTTTTAGCACCTGAACACTGTAGTGGGTAGTGAAGACAGAATGTACTGGAGATGGACCAACACGTTGTTGTTTTTGGACTTCATGAGATTTGCTGACAGTAAGAGAAAAATGAAAATAAGATCAGCTTTATCCTTTAAGGTTTGATGTTCCTACTATTACAGCCTATAGACACAATTTCGTAACAGCTTACTATGCTCAAATGTCTGAGCAACTTTGAATGCAGCACCAAGAAGTGTTTTGTATTGTACGCGCTGCAGCCCAACCACAGCTGTGTCTGTCTCTCTGTCAGTCACGGTAGCTGGCCTCACTGTGAGCACTGTGACGTAGAATGGATAAAGAAAGCTGGGATGAATAGTGAGTATTATTTCAGAGGAGAATATTTGAAAGCACCAATGGTACTTCATCAGTTTGTCATTTGTCTTATTTATTCAGTCATCTCTTGTGTTGCAGGGTGAACCTAGCTTTAGCCTACACTGAGCTAACAGAGGAGTTAGGTCGGGTTCGAGTCTGGCTGCAAAACAGAGGACCTTTCTACGACACGTCCCACAGGAGACTGGTAGGTCGTCTGACTGGGCTATTGGTTTAAGGACATCATGGCATCACTTGATACTTTAAAGCAGGAGTAGTGTAAATGGTTAGAGATACAGAAAGTGCAGGAAAAGGACTGGGGCACACTAACAAAGTGTGTGGGTGTCATGCAATGTGTGGAGGGTGGGGATAATTTTTATTGTACATCCACTCATTGCACGTAGTTTGTCACCATAGAGCTCATGATCTTTCCACTTATGTCCACAGAGAGCAGGACAGTCTCATACCGCCTGTTTACTTTTTACTTTTAAAGCAGTGAGACAAAGCATTAGTTCAAAATGAAAATATCTGTTTTATTAAAAGAGCTACAGCAACTACACAGGCAACAACTGCAAAAGGATGGAGCGAGTCAACATCTGGATATGGACGAGAGAGATGTGTAACCCAGGATCACTCTCAATGTTAAGGCTAATGCAGGCCATTGAATATATCTACCCATACAGTAGACAGGCAAAATACACTGATCTACCATCTACATACATCACAGTCCACATTGGACCCATCTATGGTTGGCAGCCAACACACAGACTCCAGCAGTGTAATTTATACACTTTACACCTCATACTGGGGAAAAGATGATCAAAGCACAGGTCATGTTGCATCACACTCATCTCTCTCTCTCAAGTTTATATATGCGCCTGTCTCAATTTTTGGACTTTCCCTTGAAAGGAACCTCATTTGCTGTGTATTTGTGTGCCAGTGCTCCTAATAACGAATCAGTACTTGCCATGTTTCTGAGGGCATTGCTTCATTCCCAGGCAGCTTCTAAAGAAGTGTTCGGTTACAAGAGGTCTCCATGGAGTTTTAATACTGTCCCTCCAACCTTTGTTTCAGGGTCTCTTCAAAACAGCACAATTGAAATGGGGGGAAGGTAGGTGTGTAGTGTCGATAAAGCCTACATCTGTTTACAGTCTCTCTCTCTTGTCTCTTTTTCCTGCTAGCCCCTCCCCTGGGTCCTCAGCAGCCCCCACCTCCCAACGCCCCTCACTTCCCTTGACAGGCTTCTTCCACCCCCTCCTCCTCTCTCTCTCTATGCGACGGCCCTGCTCCTACTCTCATCAGCCAACCAGTAGCTGTCACGAAAATTTAGGTCAGAAGTTACTCTGAGGTGAGGTTATAACTTTTTGCTGGAATTTTGTGGGACAGTTGGACTTGAACATATTTGAAATGGATTACTGCATAGAGGAGTATTCTGACCTTTGACATCCTCCTTATCCCAGGTATCTGACCCATCAGCCTCAGAGGCCCCCAAGGCTGATGAGAGACCCAGTATCCACTCCTCCCAAGCCCAGGCCCTCCTGGGCGAGACGCAGGGTTGCCAGCTAAACCAAACCTCAGCTCCGAACTCTGGTGGGCCTGTTAGACTAGCCTCAGCTCACGGAGCAGGAGGGAGAGAGGGGGGAGGGGGAGGTGAGAGAGGAGGGGCAGCAGTCTGAGCAGCAGTCCTCATCACTGTGCTCTAGACCTGGGCTTCCTACTGGCTGCTGAGGTGAGACAGAGCTTTATTTGATTTAGATACGCACTCTCATTGTTTAGTTTTACACCCACACTGTTACCCTTACCGCTTCTAGGTAATTGCGGTAAAATTACTTTACGCTCTGATATGTTCTGATGCTAAGAAAATCCCCACATACCCACAAGATGTGTTAGGCATGAGAAAAAAAAAACAGGCAAAAGAAAGACACAATTACAGAGATAATTACATAGACATATTTATAACAACATTATAAAGAAACAAAACACCTCACAAAAAAGTTTATTCAAGTGTGCTATCAGTATACTCTCTTTTAAACCAAAAATAAGTAAGTATGCTTTTAGTTTGCTTTTTATGTACTTATTATAGATATACTAAACAAAATTAAACTTGAGTATGCTCAGTTTATACTGATAAGTATACAGAAAAGTCCAAGTATATATTTGGTTCATACGTACTTGATCTTTTGATTAATAGTACTTATTAAAGTATACTCATATTTTTGCCTTTATGCAGAAAGTTTAAGTATATTGTTTGTAGCCAGTTTCTCTTTGATAAAGTATCCATTAAATACGTAAATATTCTTACACATATCGGCCCTTTGAGGTGGTACTCATATCTTTACATAATAGCTTATAAACATACATGTTCAAGTTTAGCAATGTCAGCTTTGAGGTGGAATAGCTAAGAGTAAATAGCGTGGTGGGTAGAACTGAACCTGATGTTCAGAATGTTATTAACTCACATAGAAACAGGTCAACATTCTGGTTGATTTTTACTGACAATTCTTCCATTACCTACATATACATACATTTTTCTCTCTCTTGTTTTTTTTCATTTTAACTAAGTTTTATGATTGGTTTTGTAAACGAAAGATTCTGTTTTGGAGATGGAAAACTATTTACAGTGAAGATTTGTTTCCATATTTCATTAGTTTTCTAGAGGAGGAAATTAATCTAAATTGCCAAAAACTACAAGCTCTATGCTCATTTTAATGTGTAAGTTGCAGGGGTGTGAAAGACATAATGATTAATACTTGGGTTTTGGTCTCACTAGCTCAGGCCTCTCTTGATGCTAGGTGTGACAGGCTGAAACAGTCATTGACAGTCATTGCCTGCTGCGCTGACTCCACTGGGAGCAATCACTTTCAACAATGGTTAATAAATGAAACAAATCCGACAGGAAACCAAAGTTCACCCAATTCAATTCAATTTTATTTATATAGCGCCGACCAAATAATTACACTCTTTAAAATAGGTATTACAGAGAGAGACCCAACATGCTCCCACCATGGGCAGCACTAGCTTATTGCGGTAAGGAAAAATCTCTTTAAAAAAGGCAGAAACCGTAGTAGAACCATAGACTTAGGTGGGCGGCCATCTGCCTTGACCGGTTGGTTGAGAAGGTGGGGTGGGGTGGGGGCTACTTTGGCAGACCAGATTGGGCTCTTTATCTTGTATTACCTTACAATGATATTGTTGTGTGTTTGGGAGAAGGTGGTCGTACCAAATAACATCCCTAGTAACCAGCAAACTAACTGTATACTTATAAGTTCACTTGTAGTATAGTTCACAGAATGCATATTCACAAAATAAGTTTACTTGCAGTATACTTCAAAGTATAAAACCAAAAGTGGGCAGTATACACATAACTATTAATAAACACTTAAAAGTTCACTGTAGTGCAATTCTACAGTACAGTAGTTGGAGTACAAAATAAACCAAGATGTAAAAACTAAGATGTAAACTAGCTCTGTACTCAATATATACTACTCTTACACTTGGCTCATAGTCACAAGAAGTATCCAAAATAGCACACTTAAATGTATTATACTAGTACATTACATAGTATAATTGGTACATAAAAATATACTTGGGAAATATATTTGAACTTTACTTAAATTTACTTTTGTAAAATAAAGTTGAAGATAGTTCTTTTTGTCAGGGCAGGATATTTGAGTTTAGAGGCTGGGCCAGCCTCAATATTTATTGACAACTGTAACATTGGTTAACGTATGTCAGGTGACACAAAGAAGGACTTCTTTTTACAGTAAGAGAAGACTGCTGAAGACAATTTCTATGTAGTGCTGCAAGGAGGTTGACGTGGTTCAGTGTACAAAATGTAGACATAGTTGGATTGATGAAGTTTAGATCCTTTAATGTTTGATTTAATTCTTCCAATATTTTAGTTAATGACAAAATACCTACAAAAATAATGAAATTCCATCAGCCCTCACTGTCTTTTTTGTGTTTAATTAGCAAATGCGAGCACATGGTATCACATTAAACTAAGATGATGAAATGGCATGTTAGCATTGGTCATTGTGGGCATACTCAGCATGCTCAGGTTAGCATTTAGCTCAATGTACTTGACAGAGGCTACAGCATGGCTGTAGAATCACATTTGTCTACACAGGAAGAGCACAATAGACAATCACTACAGTTACACTCAGAATATAATTTTTAGGAGTAATCATGCAACACTCTTCCTGCCCTCCTTCCTCATCCAGGTGCATCACTGTCGCCTTTGACGAGACCCAATTGAGCTCACCCCACTGGTGACACCACCAGTCTTCTGATGATGAAGAGGATTCAAGAGAACATGATGTAATGCAGAGTCCAAGTGTTGAGATGAAAATGGTATTGATAATAGCACACGTGGTACACATAATGCCAATTATAGTAATAAATTCAAAATTTAACAGCAGGTGTTGAGCAGGATCAGGAGCAACAGGAGGTTTAATATCACAGATCAGACCGTATATCTCCGGAGGAGAAAGGCTGCAGAAATTACAGGAGAAGAGGAGAGACAAAGAGCACAAAACTATGGAAAGGGAAGATATTGAGTTAGTAACACGTGATTTAGCGAGATATGAGTACGTACAGATAAAGAACCAGAGACGAGCTCAGGGCATCAAGGGGAATTTCTGGCAGTCCAGGCCCAGCAGCAGCAAGGGGATGATTCAGGCAAGCCCTGAGCTAGTCCTAACTACTGTAAGTCTTATGATATTGCTGAGCAACTGACTTTTTAGGCTCTTGAATATGCTCACTTCTCGAAAGAAACCTGGGTGAAGTCCAGCTGCCTTCAACTTTAGCACTAAAGACTACCATGACCTGGATGACAGAGAACCCACACACACCCTAACTCTAAGCTTTATCAAAGAGGAAGATTTTTAAGTCTACTTTTAAAGGTACAGGTGTCTGCCTCTGGACTAAACTGGGAGAAGGTCTCCACAGTAGAGGAGCCTGATAGCTGAAGGCCTGCCTCCCATTCTGCTCCTGAAACTCTTGGAACCACCAAACCAGCATCTGGAGTGCAATGTCTAGTGGAATTGTAGGGATTATAAAACTGTTAAGAGATGGTGCCTGACCATTACAGCCGGGGAAAAAGGAGTAGGAAAGATTTTAAAATCCATTCTGTATTTGACCAGAGCCAATGTAGAGTAGAAGCTAACACAGTAGAAATATGGTCTCTTTTTCTAGTGCCCAATAGTAATTATGTTGCAGCGTTTTGGATTAACTGGAGAATTTTTTAGAGACATGGGGCAGCCTGATAATAATGAATTTCAGCAGTCCAAAGTGGAAATAATAAATGCATGGACTAATTTTCCCATCCTTCTGAGACAGGAAGTGCTAACGATGATGAAAAATTTACATTTTCAGGATGGGTACGTGATTCATCGCCGGCTGCCAGCCCACCTCGGACCTAAGCAATTGGGATTGGCTCATCATCATCTAGAACAGCCCCTCCACCCCTCTTCCCATCTCCAAGGAAACAGCCCCACTCATCCTCCTTCTCAGCCCCTGAGGGTCTCTGCCACCTTTTCCTGCCATCTGCCTTGCCTACATGAACACAGAGCATGCCTAGTCATGGCCTTCTCTATTAACGTGTGAGTAGAAAACAATAAATTACTCTGAGAGCAGTTTGATGAGACAAATTTATATAGCATGGAAACAACACTGAGCCGAGGTTGCAGGCTGCAAAACTAAACAATGAGTTAACACAGGCAAAAAGTTGTGCACACTTTTAAATGCCTGAAACAAATCAAATGCGAAATAAAGTGAAATAAAATATACATTGTTATTTGTATTAGCTTTTTATGTCTATATGTTAAATGACAATTATTTAGCTTTTCATTTTTAATAGCTGAATGAATTGTTTTAACAGGACATGACTTTTAAAATACATTACATTAAAATGAAATCACAACACAGAGAACAAGCTCGCTCCATGGTCCCACTCTAAAGCTGTCATTGGAAAGAGTAATTGTTCTTCATTTTGGCATTGATGGTGCACTCTTCCTCTGTTGCTCCTCTGCATGGAAAACTAATGACAGAGCTATGTATTTTGCTTGGTAGATCTATGCTGTCTCCTGGTTGTACAACACTGAAATCTAGTACACCTCTCCACTTTGTTTTCTGTGTTGTGATAGGATTTTAGTGTGGCAAGGAAAATTCATTGTCAAAATGACAAAACAATCTTATTCAATTAGTAAAATAAAAAAGGGTAAATTCATTGTTACTTAACATGATTTTCATTAAATTATGGCACAGTAAATGCAGACATTAAAAGCTAAAATAAACATAACAATGTGTATTGTTTTATTTATTTATTTTATTTTTAAAATTTATTTATTTATCATTTAGACATGTAATCTATAAACTTCCGTAAAGAGCATTTTTATATATTATCACATTGTTATTCATCCGCTGTTAATGTGTGTTATTGATTAGGAGTAGTTTAAAAAGTAACGATCACTGTTATGTGTATATAGTCATTTGAAGAAATAGACATCCTCTATAGACATAACATCTGTGTAAGTGTTGGTGTTCATGAAAAGGTCTTTTGACTGATCGTGGGATTTTGCTGTAACTTGAGGATCACTGCTTCACACCTGCATCTTCCCTCTGTCTCTAGTTATGGATGGAGTCAGAAGAGAGTGCTGTTCAGCTGTCCTCTGTGTCAACTGACCTCCCACTGGTTACCCTGACGATGCCCTCATCAAACATATCGACTCCCACTCTGGAGAAAAAGATCTGACTTTTTTTTTTTTTTTTATCATGGATTTGACACCCATTTTCACCAGAGATGGGAAATGTATTCATCTTGATTATTTTCTATTTAGTTTAATCCGTAGTGGTTTAATGAGCCTGCATGTGTTTTTCTAGTGCTGCCTATGGAACTCACTTGAGCCCTAGTTACATAGCAAGTCTGTTTCTAGCCCCAGGGCTCAAATGTTTATCATTGAATTTCCGTTGTAAATCTCTCTTCATCTTTATTCACCATGGACATGCATTACTAACATCTCTCTCAAGACAGAACCATATCGTGTATTACATATTATGTTGTATTTATCTTATTATTATTATTATTTTGTATATATATATTATTTTCAGCTAAATTTGACCATAACTGACTCACAGGAAAATTCAAGCCCTGAAGACGAATCTCACAGACGCCTTTACATTTGAGATGATTCATTATGTGATCTGTGGTATTTTGAGGAACGTTTCAGTACTGCTAACAAAATGCAAGAATTTATTGATTAATTATTATGGAAAGCCAAAAATCTGACACTAAATTAGATGAAATTAACTGTGCAGCTCACAGCATTTTAGTAACACCTTGTTTTATTTTTCATCTATTCTGGCGCCCCACAGGAGACATTCAAGTCGTCGCTCTGCTCAAGGGCACCAAGGAGGTTTCATTACAAGGAGGAAACTTATTTCTATTCACTTCCCAACCGAACTTGAGCCAGAATAGGATCAAACCAGAAAGACCTCTGGTAAAGAGAGCCCTTTCCTCGCTTACCACAGTGCCAGCGTATAGGAACAGAGATCCGCGTAGCTTGGGGCTTGTCTATGTCAAGTGTCCTGCCCTGCCCTCCTCGCCACTCTCTCCTACCTCAGGAGGTATTTTGGCACAAGTGATTGTCAGAGTATCCTGTCTCTAGCTGTCATGCTGGGGATTAGTGATGCTGCCATGGGAGGAGTGGTGGGTAGCGTATGCTTCCGCTTGTTGAGCCCTGTGAAAGGTGTGCTGGGCAAACCAGGCAGGCAGACTGGCTGAGAAATTGAGGGAAAAGCGGTGATGGGGTGGGACGCGAATATGCTCGCCAGTATCCAATCGACAAGCGCCATGAGTCGTAGCTCCAGGGGCAGGTAGATTGAATTCTATTCTTCCTCTGCCGCCTTTCTGAGGGTTTTGTTACTCAGCTCACGCTCACACAGCACAGAGAGGCTGACGGAGGCCGGGTCAAGAAAATCGTACTGGAGTTGATTAAATTGAGAGACTGCTTGTTTTCTATTAGGCCTCCTCCGATGTATGTGATGATGTTAGCAAATCAGTGGCAAAAAGTTTTATATTTAGAAGACGAAGGCTTCTAGTTTTCGCCACCCATTGTCCTCAATTATTTGATATATTCATTCTTCTACCTTTTTCAGCACCAGCAGTTTGTGGAAGTTCTAATATAGTGACAGTGTTCGCAAAGCAGCTATTGGTAAACTAACTAAACTACATATATCGGGACAAACGCTGGTTCAAGCCTCCTGCAGTGCTCAACGGGACCGGCCCCATCCCCAGACCAATTGAGGCGCTAGCAGACTGGAAGAGGGCTACAAATTGGAGGCTACTCATTAAACTGACATTAATGTAGTATTGAACGGAGGAAAAATGAATCACAGAGAAATTGGCACAGGAGCGGAGCGGTAAAGGGGTTTGGCAGAGCGCCAGCCGAGGTAGAACCTGATACGTCAGGAGTACATCCAGGCAGAGTGAGCAGGACTACACCGACTACACTGACCTGAGTAATGCTGTAACGACGGTCACAGCAGCTGCACCCTTGCCTCTCTGTGTTACCGCAGAATGTCAGGGACAGACTCACAGCTTGTCTTCAATTGCACACCTCGCTTTAGTGTTACAAGTATTACACAATTGGTTCTTTCAGCCGATAATCTGAGCTCAAAGGCATGCTGAAAATGTGTTGATTATTACCATAAAGCATGATTTCCCTTTGCACATTGCCATGCTAACTTTTATAAAACTAGGGACCTAGTTAGCACTTTGCTCTGTTGTTTATCTTGCACATTACTGAACTTGTAGATGGCATCAGAAACAGTGTATTAAAGCCATAATACCTGAGGATGCTCCACACTGTGATGACTGTAATCACATGAATAATCACAGTAAAGATGCCCTATTTGGTCTTCACGTTTTTTCTGACCACGAGTTCACATCTGCAGAGCAGAAAACTGACATCTTCTACATATTTTGTTAGTTTTACTTTAACTGAGGACTGAGTTTTGCTGTTTTTTATTTATTAAAACAAGCTATGAAACGTGTCAGTAGTAAATATATTTCAAAACTGCCCAGAAATATTCTGAAATACAACTTCAAAATCAACCATTTGCTGTAACTGAGTATCTTTGCCTGACTCCGGGCGCCGATGCCTTTAAGTCAGCTTCAGCCGGGCCACTTGCCCTGCCGCTCTTGCTCAGTCACACATCAGAGGGGATTAGGTTGTGACGGTGGTGGGGAGGTGCTGATGGAAGGTGGGGCGGGGAGGTAAAGGTGAGGGAGGAGGAAGTAGTGCCCAGAGTAGTCAGGCCGCCATCCGCGCCGGAAAAACCTCCGTTGTCTGGTCAATGCAGCAGCAGGGTACCAACAACATGAGGAGGCAGTGTTACAGAGGGGTATCACTGACAGCCTATAGTTCTGCATCATTTTATCAAACCCTCACAATTTTTTTGTATTTCTCCTCAGTGCGAAGAGGGGAGAAGGCTCGGGTCTGGGCTCTCAGAGTCCCGGGTTTTCTTGTTCAGAGCCTTCTGCTCCTCAAACAAAGAAGAGAGGGAGAGGCAGACAGAGAGAGAAAGGTAGATAGAGAAGAAGAAGAAGAGAAGAGGTTAGATAAGGTGACAAAGTGTGGACGGTACTCACGCCGTAGAGCGCCTTGAAGAGGCCGTCCAGTCCTCGGTCCATGGCACTTGTCGCCATTTCAGCGGGCTTTGTCAATGAGTCGCCGCTGCCGGGCTCGGGGCTGTTGCAGCCGTTAGCCTTTCTTTCGCAACGCCTGAAGGCCGAGGGGTGAGGAGAAGGAGGAGGCATATTTACATTTCATTTTCATAACATTTTGAGATCACCACTTTGATTTCAGACACTTTGTAGCCAACACAATGACCATCTTGATCTCCACCGGTGAAAGGACTCCACACTGCTCATTGTAGCAGTGAACATCAGATGGAAGAGTTTAACTGTGAGGACAAACATGAAGGTTTTTGTCCAGCAGTACCCCACGGACCTGACAGTAGCACGCCTCAGTCCTGATCGACGGTGAGGTCAACGTCATCAACCATCAACCACCATGTCAAAGCGTTATACCACTGAATCTGCACTTGCTCACCAGCAGCTGCTCCTGTGAGGTCACGGATTGGGGTATGGTGAAGAACCACAGACTCTGGTTCCAAATGGAGAGCTTTGAAATCAAAGGATGTGGTCTGAGAAAATAAGCACTCTGCCTTTTACTAAGTGCACAGGACCTGCTACCCGGGTTCAAGCACTTTCACAGAGCGAGAAACTATGTATAAACCTGAGCTGCATGTCAGAAGACACACTGAGGCATCACACCTCTGCACATGTCGTGGCTAATCAACAGTGTTGGTAATTGGTGAAGCTTGCAATTGGCGGGAAGTGGCTGAGGCAGGCCAAAAGGGTAAAGGGTGATAAGAAGCACGCTGGGCGTGTTAGCCATGCCACGCAGTCACAGTGTTGTGTCAGTGTTAGCACGATTTGGAAAGGGCGAGAAGAGAAAAGGAGGGAGACCGGAGAGAGGGAGCAAATACAGATAGAGGCCTTATTTGAGAGGATTCTGCTAAACAAGATTTGTTGTTATAGCTTTGCCACAGGGCCTCGACCACAGCCAAGCAGATAGATCCTCACAAAATGGATCTTAAACTGAAGCTGGCCAGCTTTCAGGACCAAATACAAGCTTTAGCCCCGAGTGGTGCCAAAAGAAGAAAATCCTTTGCCTTGAAACCTACCAGCAAAAGGAAACTCCATCTTATCAAGTCATTCCTGTTGGTAATAATGTTCCTGTAAACGTTGTTGTCTGCCAGTGCAGTAGAAGGACATTACAACAGACTCCTTCATCACTTGTATTTGAATCAAGAAAAATGAAACCTGACGTTGAAACACTTGAAACGAGTTGATTTGAATTGGAAACAAGTTGAAGAATCGTAACACACTGGCAGACTTTCATTATTAGTTACAGGAAGATAAGACTTCAAAGGGCCACACAAGTGATTTAATATGTTTTAGTCCATTTACTACAAATCATGTACATGCTACATCACTGTTGTGTTCAGGGGTTTTTCCTGCTACTCTGTCCAGCCACTGGCTCCAGATCATTTCTGTACAGACTCTTGAGCAACAATCATTATTTCTGTGGCCCTTTCAGTCCAATATTCACTCTCCTGTCAGCTCAAAAACCAAAACAGATGTCGAAAACATGAAACATGAAAATATCTACAACCACAGAATATGTATTTTAAACATGATTCATAGTCAAAACTCTGGACCTTTCATATCATAGATTATCCATAAGTAACAAAATACTCTGAGATCATATTCAGTATTTCACACAGCCTATATTTTCTTTAATTAACAACCACTTGCTGTGTCAAGTGTGACTGCAGTGTAGTGGTGGTCTGATTAAAACAGAAGCACATGTTCCACGACTCCCACTGCGCACAATCACTGCTAAGTGAGGATGATTCAACCGCATGCAATTCAGCCTCAGAAGTGGAGCCGGCGGGAACTCATACCTGCAAGAGCTCCCGACTAAACCCCGAGGAGGCAGAGACAGAGATGCTTTCATTTTGGATGAATTAGCTTTAAATCCTCAAAACAGGTGAGGGCAAGAGGGTAATGATGCCATTTGGATCTCAGGGTAAAGAGACTTTCAGTCTTAATAACAATAGCACTCTTTGATATGAATCTCATTAAAACTTGAAGCCATTACTATTATCATGGTGTCAAAGCGGTGTTTTATCTATCCACAGAAATGGGTTATTAGACAGATTTGTTCCAACATGGAGACAGTTGCCTGATTCAGCTGTTCAGTCTCACCAGAACAAGTCAGCGCTCTGATCTGCAGCTTAATGCAAATTTAACGCGCGCACTTTGTTGCCCACAGTTCATCGAAAACACACTCTGCGGTGGCAGTCGTGTGCTTTGACCTAAAAATCGAGGGAACAAAGAACCACAGGAAAAATAAAACATATAAAAATAAAACAACTTTCAACATGACAATGAGGGCATGTGACAGAGGGCTGCGTGGAGGACGTGATCGAGGCGTGGACCTCCTGCCCCCGACTGTCAGGACACAAAGAGATAAAGAGCCTGCAAACAAAACTGTGGTGACACTAGAGCAATGTTGGTGCAACGTTCACATGGACTAACACACACTATACACACATTTATACTGGTATACTTGTGAGGACCGTCAGTGACATAATTCTGACATTGGCATTTCCTAACCTCAGTGTTTACACACAACCACAGGCCTTACCCCCGACCCAGACCAGAACCCAAACCAAACCTGACTCACAGCAGTTCCTCTATTACAACTGAGCTCTTACGTCCATAGTTTTGATCAGCTGATCATCATAACAGAGTCCAACACGGTAAGAAAATGAGCAGTCACATGATCAGACAGATCGCCAACAGTTTACTGAGTGAGCACATCAGGAAGTGTTAAGACAATGTCTTGAACACATCAGTAGTGGTATACACTGATAGTGAGGTGCAAAATATGGACTTAATAATTGGGGACACTGGGAGGGGGTGAGGAGACAAAATGTCCTCACACTTCATCACTGTCCTCACCTAACGATCATGTCCTCATTCTCAAGGCCTAAAACTGAGACAGGTCTTACTGGAAATACAAGTCCTTGTTACACTGTCTCCACTCTGTTTTACACACACAAACACTTCATATCGTTGGACATCACCAGTGTCTCTCTGTCTCTCTCTCTCTCGTGTCAACACAACTGATATTTTGTTATTTTACAGTGCAAACATGGGCATCTTTCCCTTTCCCTCTCTCTCAGTTTCTCTTTGTTTCTGTGCTCTCTCGCTCTCACAGTGAACATTTTGTGTAACATTACAGTACTTACACACACACACACACACACACACACACACACACACACACACCCTCTGTCGTCCACTGATCAGCTTGTCTCTCAGTCAGTCAGCCATCTGTTCACCTGTCCGCCGTCTCTCTCCCTCCAACTCTCTCTCTCTCTCTCTCTCTCGCTCTATTGTGTTGCCAGGGTAAGATTCACCCTGCAGAGCAGCACGCTGGCCTCTGACTGGCTGCGGCTGCTGACAAGCTCCACCCCCCCACCCCCCCGCCTCCCTCCCATCCTTCCCCTCTGGCTCGCTCGCTCGCCCACCCGCCTGTCCGCCCGCCCTCTGTTTCCAGCTCTCCATGAAACGCTGCTGCCGCTCTCCTCTCTCCCTCCCTCTCTCCTTTTGTCTCTCGATCTCTCATCTCTCTGCCCACCACCTTTAACGCAGCTCTCGCTCCCTCGCAGCAAAGTGCAAAGTCTCGCACTCGTCCTTCTGTGTTTTTTTGCCCTTAACATCCCTCCCTTCTTCTTGTAACGTCTCCATATGTGACTCTCCCTGGTCGCTCATTTCCTCTCATCCTCCTCCTCTCTCATCTTTTTCTATTCTTTTTCCCACCACTCTCTCTCTCTCTCTGTCCTCTTTTGCCCTGTTCTCTCTCTTGACCTGTTCCCAGAGCTTTCCCATCGTAATTTCTCTCCCTCTTTCCCTCTCTTCCCTGCTCCTGCTATTCATCCCTTCATCCCCATCCCATATTCTCTTCTTGGGCTGGTAATCAAACCTCTGCATTTTTTTTGGTTTGAGTATTGAACACTGTCGGGTGCTGAAAGTTACCATTCAAAGTCTGGTCAAATTCATCATCTCGATGACGTGTTCTTGGATCAGATCGTTCCTGATTTCAATTAGAATTTAGTCTTTTTCAGTCTGAAGTTTATTCAGGCAAAGTTCTTGTGCGACTGCTTATGTTTAGACAGCGTTTAACATTTGAGAACATTGGCTTCAGCACAGGAACTCAAGTATCAGCCCCCACTGCCTTCCTTCTCTCAGTGCTTTTCTTCTTACCTCTGATTCTCTTTGTTTCACTGTGTGTTTGTGTGTGTCTCTGAGTGTCTAGGTCTTGGTCTGTGTTACAGTATGTGTTCAACACATACACAACAGCTAAGCTCTCACTATAAATTCAACATTTTTTAAAGACGTTGTTAAGCTCACTCTCTTTTTTTATCTGATGCTGTTGTTCCTGTATCTGCTAATGATTCATTTCAGCTTCATTAGTTTTACTGTGAAGCACTTTGTAACTTTTGTTTTCTACATAAATAAATCTGGACTTACTAATGAACACATGTGCGTCTGTATGTGGGTGTTTTCTCTGAGTGTTATAAGCATTTCAGAGCTTGTTAACACACGAGTTCAAGTCCATAACGTAGAGTGTGTGTTTTTGTGTCCTGTTTCTGTGTTTTTCTGGATAATGACTGTGTACTTTATGTGGACAGATAGAGTCCCTGATGTCCAGGACTGGTCAACACAAAGCACAATGTAACGTCACGTCCCATTGAAGCATGTCAAATACAGTACTGCAGAGGCAAGCCCCACACACACACACACACACACACACACACAACCCCCTCCAGTCAGTCATATGGGACATCGTGTCCACAGTCTCAGCACTGCACTGACTGCCAGGCTCCTCAGATGTTGTATTATAGATCAGCAGTTGTTGTTTCTCGTGTCGCTAACCCACTGAGCTGTGAGACCTGAGGAAACTGCCTGGTCTGCTAATCCCTGAACACTGACTCACTATTCTGAAGTGTCTACAATGAACTTTCTAGGTCACCTGTTTCAGAAAAGTATCCTCCCCAGTCACGTTAACTGTCCCTGTTTTTAGTGCTTTTTGTGCCCAGTATCAATGATGCATTCATTTAGGAGACAAAAGCAGATTGGTCTTAAGGCTCTAGTGCGTCATTTCATCAGGTTATTAAGTTTTATACTTTTATGAAAAATTCAGACAGTTTCTGTTCGGTAACCCATCACCACCCCTCCAGCTGCGAACAAAGGGAGGTTGGGAGGAGGTCATTTTGATTTACTAAATGCTGTGTGTCTGTTTTGGTTTGTTTTTCGAGGGGTGAGTGTGAGGTGTTCATCACTCTGTATTCACTATCTCTACAATATGAATGAGTCTGGAAATAGATTGATTAGATGGACATACTTGATAAAGATTGAACAGTGGCGTAATGACATCCACTACAGACGACGTCTTTGTGGGTCCGCTGACCTTGAAACGCTGTCGTACGACAAGAAATCACCTCCAGTGAACCCAGTGTCTCACTCCATGTTCTGTCCTGTTCTGAGGCAATGACAAAAAACTGCTCAACTTTGCCATATGATCAAAATGTGTTGACGCAGCTCAGACCAGGAATAAAAAGATCAGATGCGTCTTCACGAGTCTGGTTTTCTAATACTCATACCAAATTTCCTTAAAGCCTCCCACTGTAACGCACCTAAAAAAATTTTTCACTGGCCACTAAAAAAACTTTTTAGTCAACTTTACTAAAAATGTATTATTAAAAATTCAAATTTTCATTATGTCTGTAAACACATCTATCTGCTTTGTTACCTCAATGGTCATTTATTTTGTTTTTTGCATAATATCTGTCTAATCATAAAATGAAAACTCTTTTTGATGTAACAGCCTAAATTGAGAGTCCTCTGAAAAGAACATTTTCAAACGAGTCTCTCTGAGAGCGGTCAGCTGACCTAGGCTGACCAATCACGTTCATATAAGCACAGGCCTTCTAGTGACCTCGTCTAGTCCAGATTATGACCTGAGGATATGACAGGTCTTAGGAGGAAGGTTTTGTTTGAAGAGCTGAGGCTGTTATGGTGGCGAACAGAATCACTTACTTAAGGGGCGAATCCTGTCAAGCGGTGTTTTGTGATACATGCCCCACCCCGCCCACCGCCGCGACCCAGGAGGATCAGGGCGGTGCCCAAAGTCCTCAAGCCCCTGCAGAGAGGCTCGCCGGTGAGATGTGCCTTCCTTGAGCAGCTTACAGAAAAAAGGGCAACCCCATCCTCTGCCCATCCTGCTTCCCCTCTCGGTTACTCATCGCTCTTTTAGCATTTCACTCGCTTGTGTTCCCTCTGTCTCTCGCTCTCTTCCTTCTTTTGCCCTGATTGGGATCTGCAGTCGAGCGGATTAACACATTCTGGCAGGAGAGGCAGGCTGCCCACACACACACACACACACACACACACACAACTCTTTCCAGCAGCACGTGCATCTCAGAGAGAGGCTGTGTGTGCATATGTATTGCTTCTCAGCCTTGCACTGGAGTGAAGGAATGTCTAACCGTGTCATGAATACTGAGTCCATGCATGCATACACACACGCGCGCGCGCACAAACACAACACACTTTTATCTTTATGAGGACACTCATTGACAGTATGCATTCCCTAGACCCTCACTCAAACTATCAACCATGCCTAACCCCGAACCGTACCCGAAACCAAATCTAAACCTGAACACTAAAACCAAGTCTCTGCCGCACTTTGAAGACGAGTGTATGTCAGGAGCGGCCAAAATGTTCAAACTGGTCCTCACAAATATAACCCGACAAGTCCAAACACACACACACACACACACACACACACACACACTCCACAAGTTAAGTGCTTCTAAGCATACAGGGACATCACTGCGTGCATGTACAGTACATGCAGGGTGACATACATACACACTCGCAGTGTGTGTGTGTGCCTGTGTGACTATATCCACACTTCATAATTTATACTCAAAAGCACTTGCTTGAAGAGGCTCACGGAGGCAGAGCGGCAAATGGGCACATTTTGTGACTATCCAATTACTCCTCTCTTCTTTATGTGCTCTATTAAATTAAGTCCAGTGATATTCTATATTTTTCTTCTTGTCAACAATTCCACAAAAAGTGTGTGTGTTCCCAAAGCCTGATATATGTTACTCCTCTGAGCCTCATCATTACCACGAACACACACACTGTAGTTTATTTTGACTCGATCCCCCACATGCACCACCATCCTGTTGCTCCAAATATCACTACAGCTCCAAACGTGGATTCATCGCTGCCATTGAGAACAGTTCCTAACAAACGCACTGTCTCCTCCTGTTTGTTTCATTAAAAACTACAGTGACTGGTAGTTTCTATCTACTGCTATTCACAGGGAACCAGTGGCCACAGACACTGTAGGGAATTTATAAAGTATTAAAAGATGAACCAACATATCGTTAGTTCCTGGACAATAAGAAGAATAGAGACTAATTCCATACTTTCTGTAAGATTTTCAACTTCTTCTCTGCTATATCAAAGCTCAACATTACACATTTTACTCCATGACATTTATGTAACGGCTATATTTACTGTGGTATATTGGTATATGACATGTCACAGGCTCATTAAGCTGCGGCAGTTATACAGATTATTTTCTTAGGATCTTGGTGTAGCAGAGTTTGGTATTTTCCCTCAAATGTAGGTTTTTCCAGTCTTAATGATTCAAAATGCCGCTGCAGATGCAAAATAATAAGGATTAATGGAAAATGGTCGGGGCAGACGACACTAACACCCGCTTAACAAGGAGGTATGTGCTGCAGCACATCTGGCAAAGGGGACAGCTGAGGACAAACGCTGGAGAAAGTTGCTTAATGCCTCCCGGGCCAACAGAGAGGATGGGTGAGGTAGGATGGGGGGGGGGGGGGGGGGGGTATAGAGGCCGGTATGGGAGAGAAGTTCCCATGTAGGACACACACACACTCACATGCAGAGGTTGACACACAACAGAGAGGCTCACCAGGCCTGAATATTGTATGAGGCGTTCTCATGGGCCACTGCAGAGCATGCAAACAGAGAGAGAGAGAGAGAGGTGGACTCACACACACACACACACACACACACACACACACACACATACACACATACATAAAGAGAGAGAAAGAGACAGAGTGACACACTTGAAAATACAAACACATGTATGCACACAAACAGCGCCAGTGGAGCTTGAGCTGATGTGGCCTGGAGCAGCCCAACGCCCTGCCACGACATACACACACACACACACACACACACACACACACACACACACACACACTTGCATACACTTAAGAGCCATCTGCAGCTGGAGATACAGCCTACAGAAAGGCTTTACTGCTGACACTCTGAGACAGACAGAAAGAGAAGGATGGGAAAGAAGGGAAAAATTGTCGTGACCGTGTGAATCTGGAGATTAGGAAAGAGAGGGAGAAGGGTGAAAGGAAGACAGGAAGTGACAGGCACAGAGGTGGAGGTGAAAAATACGGCACCACACTCCGCTGCCTCTGTCTTACCTTCAGCCCACTCAAATCCAAAACTGCTTCACCAACACTTTCACTGAGATTTCAGCAGTTATTGGACTTACACCCTCACTGGGTGGAATCTCACTGGATGTATTCTGCTTTGGCCCCATTGACCTCATGTCCCTTTTCAACTAAATAATAATCAGTAATGACCAAGCCCCATGCACTGAACTCTGCTTGTGTTTCCACTGCATCTGAAGAACTGGGAAAATGAGTCAACTCGATAAGGGACTAACAGAACAATGCCTTTGCTGCAATTTTCACATGAGACAAATCAGCAAAGTCCCCCTTTGCACTGCTGCACCACCGTCACGGTTTAACACATTTTGTCAAGAACTACATAACTTGATAACAACTGGAAACCTGTGCTTGTTTCATGTGTGAATGAAAACTGCTTCAAGGTTTGTGTTTGACAAGCAACACTCGAGTACAAACATGTCTACTCTGACAGTTCCTGGGTCATCAGAAAGTACAACTCTGGTCTGAATTTAAGACAATATTTTTTCTAGAAACTAAACTGAGAAGTTCCTGCAGAGGTAAAAGGACTATCAACTGTATTTGAAACACACAGCACACTCGCTAGCAACTGATTTATAGAAAATGCGTGTGGATAGCTTCAGACAAGTTGGAAAAAAATAAAGTAGCAGTCAGAGGTCAGAGGAATCTCCCAGAGGTTCATGAGATGAATCAATATTCCAGTAATGTATTTGATAAACAGCCTGAAAGGAAAAGACAAAACTCATCATTTGGAGTGGAAGTCCACTTCTCCTGGGACACAGGTGGGTATTGCTTTGGCGTGAATCAAAAACTGGTTAACAGCAAAAGGTTGAAATTGATATTTAACGCTGTTGGAATATGCCCACTTTTCTTTGAAGGGAGTGATTGTACAGGAGTTTAGGAGCAGCTGATAAAATACAATCAATACAATCATTCGTTTTCCTCTGTTCTGATTTGAGATTATTGCCAACATGTAATCTTACTTTGGGCACTCTGATCCTGGCAACAGATGTAAAAATAATGGAAGTATTCCAAAATAATAATAATGGCCAATTGGACAAAACTTCCCAGACTAAAAGGAATTTCAGATTGGAAAATTCACCAATACAGATGTTTCTTCATGGCTTTATGCTGACAGTGTTTGTGGTTGACTGATGGTCAAGTCTGGCAACAATACGGGAAAAAAAACAACATAGAAAAACATTCAAAGCCGAGCGAGATCCAGCTTTAAGTTGATGCTCTATATGAACTCTAAGTGCTCTACTGCAGCATACATGGCTCGCTGAATCATACCTAACCATCTCGTGTTCAATTCATGAGAGGGCCATTATGTATAAAAGGGTCAGCAAGGCATGTGAATGTGCTCCGTGTTCGCCTGACGAGCTCCAGCGAAGCTTTTTCCCACAGGGAGGAAAGACGTTAAGAAAAAATGTATTCCTATTACAAAAACATAAAAATGGAGCTAAATGATTGCCCTCACATCTTCTCTTCTAACCTCACCGCCGACCCCTCTACCAGTCAATATGCAAATGAATAAACATTATTTTTCAGCTGCTCTGCAGGTTCTTCCTGTATCTGGTGGCCATTTTGTGCCGAGGTGGTTTCCAGTCGGTTGTAGGCGTCGTGTTTTGGCTTGTTGCTGTTGTTGTTGTTGTTCCTGCAGAGGTCTCTGGGTAACGACGGGGCCAATGCCAGAGGGGTAAGGAGGGGAGGAGGGGTGAGGCCCAGCTGTCCCTACCTCTGCCCTCTCTGTAAGCTAGCAGGCACCGAGCCAGAGCACGACCATAAACCGACTGGAAACCACCTCGGCACAAAATGGCCACCAGATACAGGAAGAACCTGCAGAGCAGCTGAAAAATAATGTTTATTCATTTGCATATTGACTGGTAGAGGGGTCGGCGGTGAGGTTAGAAGAGAAGATGTGAGGGCAATCATTTAGCTCCATTTTTATGTTTTTGTAATAGGAATACATTTTTTCTTAACGTCTTTCCTCCCTGTGGGAAAAAGCTTCGCTGGAGCTCGTCAGGCGAACACGGAGCACATTCACATGCCTTGCTGACCCTTTTATACATAATGGCCCTCTCATGAATTGAACACGAGATGGTTAGGTATGATTCAGCGAGCCATGTATGCTGCAGTAGAGCACTTAGAGTTCATATAGAGCATCAACTTAAAGCTGGATCTCGCTCGGCTTTGAATGTTTTTCTATGTTGTTTTTTTTCCCGTATTGTTGCCAGACTTGACCATCAGTCAACCACAAACACTGTCAGCATAAAGCCATGAAGAAACATCTGTATTGGTGAATTTTCCAATCTGAAATTCCTTTTAGTCTGGGAAGTTTTGTCCAATTGGCCATTATTATTATTTTGGAATACTTCCATTATTTTTACATCTGTTGCCAGGATCAGAGTGCCCAAAGTAAGATTACATGTTGGCAATAATCTCAAATCAGAACAGAGGAAAACGAATGATTGTATTGATTGTATTTTATCAGCTGCTCCTAAACTCCTGTACAATCACTCCCTTCAAAGAAAAGTGGGCATATTCCAACAGCGTTAAATATCAATTTCAACCTTTTGCTGTTAACCAGTTTTTGATTCACGCCAAAGCAATACCCACCTGTGTCCCAGGAGAAGTGGACTTCCACTCCAAATGATGAGTTTTGTCTTTTCCTTTCAGGCTGTTTATCAAATACATTACTGGAATATTGATTCATCTCATGAACCTCTGGGAGATTCCTCTGACCTCTGACTGCTACTTTATTTTTTTCCAACTTGTCTGAAGCTATCCACACGCATTTTCTATAAATCAGTTGCTAGCGAGTGTGCTGTGTGTTTCAAATACAGTTGATAGTCCTTTTACCTCTGCAGGAACTTCTCAGTTTAGTTTCTAGAAAAAATATTGTCTTAAATTCAGACCAGAGTTGTACTTTCTGATGACCCAGGAACTGTCAGAGTAGACATGTTTGTACTCGAGTGTTGCTTGTCAAACACAAACCTTGAAGCAGTTTTCATTCACACATGAAACAAGCACAGGTTTCCAGTTGTTATCAAGTTATGTAGTTCTTGACAAAATGTGTTAAACCGTGACGGTGGTGCAGCAGTGCAAAGGGGGACTTTGCTGATTTGTCTCATGTGAAAATTGCAGCAAAGGCATTGTTCTGTTAGTCCCTTATCGAGTTGACTCATTTTCCCAGTTCTTCAGATGCAGTGGAAACACAAGCAGAGTTCAGTGCATGGGGCTTGGTCATTACTGATTATTATTTAGTTGAAAAGGGACATGAGGTCAATGGGGCCAAAGCAGAATACATCCAGTGAGATTCCACCCAGTGAGGGTGTAAGTCCAATAACTGCTGAAATCTCAGTGAAAGTGTTGGTGAAGCAGTTTTGGATTTGAGTGGGCTGAAGGTAAGACAGAGGCAGCGGAGTGTGGTGCCGTATTTTTCACCTCCACCTCTGTGCCTGTCACTTCCTGTCTTCCTTTCACCCTTCTCCCTCTCTTTCCTAATCTCCAGATTCACACGGTCACGACAATTTTTCCCTTCTTTCCCATCCTTCTCTTTCTGTCTGTCTCAGAGTGTCAGCAGTAAAGCCTTTCTGTAGGCTGTATCTCCAGCTGCAGATGGCTCTTAAGTGTATGCAAGTGTGTGTGTGTGTGTGTGTGTGTGTGTGTGTGTGTGTGTGTGTGTGTATGTCGTGGCAGGGCGTTGGGCTGCTCCAGGCCACATCAGCTCAAGCTCCACTGGCGCTGTTTGTGTGCATACATGTGTTTGTATTTTCAAGTGTGTCACTCTGTCTCTTTCTCTCTCTTTATGTATGTGTGTATGTGTGTGTGTGTGTGTGTGTGTGTGTGTGTGTGTGTGAGTCCACCTCTCTCTCTCTCTCTCTGTTTGCATGCTCTGCAGTGGCCCATGAGAACGCCTCATACAATATTCAGGCCTGGTGAGCCTCTCTGTTGTGTGTCAACCTCTGCATGTGAGTGTGTGTGTGTCCTACATGGGAACTTCTCTCCCATACCGGCCTCTATACCCCCCCCCCCCCCCCCCCCATCCTACCTCACCCATCCTCTCTGTTGGCCCGGGAGGCATTAAGCAACTTTCTCCAGCGTTTGTCCTCAGCTGTCCCCTTTGCCAGATGTGCTGCAGCACATACCTCCTTGTTAAGCGGGTGTTAGTGTCGTCTGCCCCGACCATTTTCCATTAATCCTTATTATTTTGCATCTGCAGCGGCATTTTGAATCATTAAGACTGGAAAAACCTACATTTGAGGGAAAATACCAAACTCTGCTACACCAAGATCCTAAGAAAATAATCTGTATAACTGCCGCAGCTTAATGAGCCTGTGACATGTCATATACCAATATACCACAGTAAATATAGCCGTTACATAAATGTCATGGAGTAAAATGTGTAATGTTGAGCTTTGATATAGCAGAGAAGAAGTTGAAAATCTTACAGAAAGTATGGAATTAGTCTCTATTCTTCTTATTGTCCAGGAACTAACGATATGTTGGTTCATCTTTTAATACTTTATAAATTCCCTACAGTGTCTGTGGCCACTGGTTCCCTGTGAATAGCAGTAGATAGAAACTACCAGTCACTGTAGTTTTTAATGAAACAAACAGGAGGAGACAGTGCGTTTGTTAGGAACTGTTCTCAATGGCAGATGAATCCACGTTTGGAGCTGTAGTGAGTATTTGGAGCAGCAGGATGGTGCATGTGGGATCGAGTCAAAATAAACTACAGTGTGTGTGTTCGTGGTAATGATGAGGCTCAGAGGAGTAACATATATCAGGCTTTGGGAACACACACACTTTTTGTGGAATTGTTGACAAGAAGAAAAATATAGAATATCACTGGACTTAACCTTTAATAGAGCACATAAAGAAGAGGGGAGTAATTGGATAGTCACAAAATGTGCCCATTTGCCGCTCTGCCTCCGTGAGCCTCTCCAAGCAAGTGCTTTTGAGTATAAATTATGAAGTGTGGATATAGTCACACAGGCACACACACACACTCGTGTGTGTGTGTTGTGTATGTCACCCTGCATGTACTG
>BRZM01000328.1:63087-104628 GCA_033238685.1 Lates japonicus
TGAGCATCAATATATCGGTCAGGCCGAGGTATGTGTTATCTATCTGTGCTCTTGCATGTGCGTGTGTGTGTCTTCCTGCATGTCCACCCTTTACTGCCCTGGTGTGTTAAGTGGTAGCAGAGCAGCCTGGAGCAGAGAGATAACAGTCAGTGGTAGGGGGGCTGGTAGTTGCAAGGGAGGGAGGGTGATGGTGAAGGTGGTTGTCTGCTGCTGGAGCCATGCCAGAGGACTGCTGAGAAATCCATCACTTTTCCCACTCAGCACCAACATCTGCCAAGCCTGACCGCGACCAGCTCCACTGCAGACCCCCACTGTACCAGCCCCAACTGTGATTACACCAACCTCCACTTCTCTTGTTCTTTATGGGTGGAGTGAGGCGCAAATGCTGCTGATGTTGTAGGAATTGTCTGAAACATCAACGCAGGTGCATGTGCTTATGCCAAGTGTGATGAATGCAAGTGAATTTAATTACCTAGTAGGGATGTTAATAAGAGAGAAACTCAGACATAGGGTCATATTAATGCAACGCTACAGATACAGACCAAATTCAAAACAGATAAAGCTATCAAAAAATGATTTTCAAGTAACTCTAAAGAGACAAACAACTACACCAGCGAGAGCAGCCACTTCTAAATCACACTCTCCTTGGACTCGTCCAGCCAAAGGAAATAACTGAGGCAGTAAACTGTCTTATTTGCAAGAAAATGCACCCATTAGAGTTGTTGAGAATGCCAGAGTGAGACAGATAATCCTGACCCTGAACCGAGGTACACAATCACTAGTATTTCAGAGAAAAAGGCATCCTTCTTAAATTTGCCCTATGAATCACTGGCCATTGTTTACTAATGTTGACACTGCAGTTGGTGTTTCTGGGCTAACACTTAAATGACCAAAAAGCAAGGAAATGTAGATTGCTTTCACTCCACTGTCAATAAATGTTGACTGATTTTAATTCAGGTACAACTGTAAATTTAAGGCATAAAAACTGATCTGAAAAATATTTGAATCTGAGCTTAAGCAAATCACAGACACAGACAGACACACAGACATTACAGATTATGTATCTGTAGCCAATCTGCTGCTTCACAAGTTTTGTTTTGCCGTGTCTTGAAGGCAACACATCTGTTTTAATAAAAGCTCAATGAATCAACAATGTCTCAGTTAATTAAGGTTGGATGCACAGAAAAGCATTGCCAACAGTGCAGCTTAAAGGAGAGGAGTCCAAGCCAACTTTCTGTTATTGAACACACTCTGGAGCCAAATCAGTCAGTGCTAAAAATATACATGTTACTCTGAGGCATGCTGGATGAACGTGTCCAACAAATAGCAGAGGTTGTGTGTCATGACGTCTTTACAAATCATGTTAACTGTTGATGAAATGTATGAAAAATGCTCATATCAGTTAGCATGCTGTATTGGCAAAATATCTCAGGAGTCACCTCGAGATCTGCAGAGGACTTCAAGGCCTCAGGTTTCAAGAGGAGGGTGACCTGCCTGCATGTAGCTGCCGGAGTCATGACCTCTGCAGCAGGCTATCAAAATGACTGATCTGTCCCTCACACTCAAGTCAGGGCGGATCAATATTTCACCAATATTCATTCATCACTCAGTGTCCACTCAAACCAGCCTGACGAGATGGACGAAACACGAGATGACAAATGATGCTCCGCACAACTGGGAATCACATGAAATCAAATCAGCAGGTGTGTGACGCACTGAACAAAAACAATCTGAGGGTTTGGACTGTTGGTCTGACAAAATGAAACCACAAACCACCAGCCTCAGGTCAGAGAAGATAGCTCTGATCATACCTTCAAGCTATCATCTCGGGCTTAGAGAATTCTGAAGAAATGTCACGTATTACAAACTGGGGACGTGACATTTTAAAGATGTGGGTGTTCACCAGGCTGGGAGGTGTCTAATCAAATTATGCTCTTGAGCTGCTTTATGTGGGATTAAGTGGTTTTTGGAATTTGGCCCATACTTGCCACTGAGGTCAGAAAACAGCACTTAGAGGCTAAGTTTCCTCAACATTGTCCTCTGTCTCTTGTGAGTCCCCCAGCTTTACCAAAGTGCAACACTAAATTGCTGGAGTGCTCCTTTAAGCTGCACATATCTGCATGTGGAGCTGCTGTCATCATGAAGGCATTAATGCCAGGGTTCATACACAACTCGCCAGCATCGAGATACACTGTAATCATGAATCAGGTTTTAGAAGGGAGGGGGTAAGAGGAGAACTCTAATGAGCTTGTTCCTCATTGGGGCACAGACAGAACTGCCGATGGGGTCGAAGCTGGAGGCCTGGGGGGAGTTTGGCGTCTAGCTGGGCCGCTGAATTCCCTCATCTGACCTGGTGAGGCTCGGTTTGCGGCCCAACCTTGAGGGTGTTCTGCCAGCACCAGCTGTGTGATATTTACAGCCTGTTGCCTCATGTTCCCGGGCAACCATTGGACACGGCTCCCGCCACACTCAGGCTTCAGTCACCCAGCACGCATCTTTGCTATATCAACGATACCCTATGGCTGATTTTGTGGCAGAAGCATCAGCAGGTGGAGTGAAGGGGGGGCATTGTGGCAAATGCTGGAGGAGGGGAAGGAGATGGTGGATGGAGCTGCTGGCCTCATATCTGAAGTCTGGCTTGTAACGGTTATTGTGCCTTTGCGTCTACGCTGCCAACCCTGGCAGTGGAATATGATCTCCCCCTCCCCCTCCTCCTCTTAACCAATCATGGGTGAGACTTTGGAGAGGTGGGGGAGAGAGGAGGGCTCATGCAGTGCAAGGGCAGCACTTCTGAGGTGGTAGTTGGGTGGATGGGACGGGATGGTGGTAAAGAGACGTGTGCCTTGCCTGTGAATCACGCCTGCTACCAAGCCTGTCATAAAGTCAAACACACACAGAGAGAAAAACACACACCCACACACTTAACACAGGGCGCCCTAACTGTCACTGATCTACTGTTTGTGCTCATAGCCTCTGGCATGAATACAGCAAAAATACCCTGATAATACCCATACACCCATGCCGGCACTTACATTACAGCATAGCACACACACACACACAGACTCACAATGATGCCTTTTGTCCAGCAGCTCAGAGAACATGTGGAGCAGAGAGGACTTGTTGGCAGGTCTCACAATACTTTTAGTGTGGTTTGTTGTTGACTCCGAGACTTTCCCCTGTCACTGCATCACCAGCAGCGTGGACTATGCGGTTTGACCTGTCAGGTTACATCAGTGCTGAAGGTAAAGAGAGGCGCACCCATCCCCTGAGAGGTGTGAGATGATTGGAGGAGCCGGAGGAACAATGAGGGAGAGAGATCTTACAGTTAGGAGAGGATTCTTCTGTTTTTCTGGTTCGTTGGCACCGAAGCAGCTCACCTGCCGAGGTTTCCACCACTGATTTAAATCAGACCACCCATGCTACAGAATGGATGCACTCATGATGCTGTAATAAAATGTGCCATGATTTTTCATTATCAATTAACCTGAAAAATGTATTTAATAATCATTCAATTAAATCAAGATGTCCTGATCTTTATGATCAGTGTCTGAAGGACCGATCTCAGCTAAAATAAAGCAGATTAAAATCAGAGTATTTGGATGAAGAAGCTCGTGAAAAATAAGGTGTGTGAGATTAAGTAGCCTACAGCTGTTTTTTTTCAGTGTGACAGATATTTAATATTACATATTTAATCAATATTTAGGTAAATATAAGCATCAGATGGGAGACAGAATTAGCCGATATCCAACGTAAAAGGACTCAGATCAATAAGGGCCAAAAAAACAAAACAAACTTGATCAGAAGATCCATCCTATTAAACGTCAAGAATGGTGAAAATGCCTGCCACAAGTTCTTAGAGCCCGAGGCAACATCTTCAGACTGTTTGCTTTGTTCATTCCAGGCAGAGATTCACGTCAGTACAGTATAAAAAAATCTGTTAGTGCACTCTCGTAACTTGGTGGACAGCAACTGATGATTACTGACATGATAGATTCCTGTGTCCATAATTAGTTCAATTAGTCGTTATGCTGATGATGTCTTCAAATTGCTTATTTGACCTGGAGTTGAGAAAACCTCAACAAAACCTGTCTTCCATTAATTATCTGTCTGTGCTGTGCTCATCTAGTGCTGAATCAATTCATCAATGAACTGACAGTAAAGTACTCATTAACTATTTTCAAGATCAATAATCATTTTAGTCATTAATGATGAACAGTTGCTGGTTGTAGTGTCTCAAATGTGGGGATTTGCTGCTTGTTTTTATTTTATTCCTTTGGAAACAGAATATTTTTTGGGGTTATAGGAAAAACAAGACATCTGAAGACACCCCCATAAACTCTAGGAACTCTCATGACTCCTCTACTTTTCAACATTTTATATAGTAAACAATTAATGACGAATAAAAAAAAGCAAGTTAAACTGATAATGAAAATAATTATTAGCTGCAGCTATAAACTAATAAACTTCCTAACAGAGGTTTGACTAAAAGTGTCAACGCTGTCTCTGTGTTATTGTGTTCTCTGATCACTGTAAATTGTGTAACCACATTCTGATAAAAATGAGTTACTCTAACAATGCCCTTGCTGGGAGGCCCTTGTTTGTCTCGCTGTCTGATCATTTCTGATCTCTAGAATCTTTTCCATCAGGACGAACAGCGCAGTGTTTTGGAATGCACCTCCTGAGATGTAAAATAAGCTTTTTAAGGCGGTTTGCAGGTTCCCTCCCTCACAGCTTTTCTCATTGTCTTAAATCTGCGGCGGCAAAACAACAAAAGGTCTGTGACAGAGAAAAATGCCCTCTAGACAAAACACTGATGACATCAATGTGACACCGGAGGGCGTGCACGCCGGACTTGACGTGCGTAATATGAATGTTTGGCATCACCAGTCAGACACGTTCCCATCGCCTCACGCCGGGGCCAGACAGGTGAGATGAAGACAACCGGCACGCTGTTTATCACAAGTGCTATCAGGTTTATTTTCATGAATGCAGGTGTGTGGGAGGAGGAATGCTGCTGTTTT
This sequence comes from Lates japonicus, assembly GCA_033238685.1. NCBI lineage: Eukaryota > Metazoa > Chordata > Actinopteri > Centropomidae > Lates > Lates japonicus. The sequence goes on from BRZM01000328.1 coordinate 68,109, forward strand.
AAGAACAATAACACCTGCCTATTTTTAGCGTGCACCACAAAATGGTTTGTGAGAGTTATCCGTCGTTAAGTATGAAATGTGGGCACCGCAAGTATGCTGAAGGCACTCAATAATAATAAACACTCAGCCGAGAGTCTGGCACACACACACACACACACACTGCTGCTCTGACGAGTGAACTGCAATCCTTTCAACAGATTAACCCTCCCTGAAGAAAACAGGTCTTTTGCAGTGACACTGAATAAACTGACTCTGTCGTGACTGTTTATGTGTGTGGTCATTTCGAGGCACGAGCTCCCTCAGCTCAGAGAGGCATCTTTCAATCTGGCCACAGGAGATGGAGCCAGGGAGGCTTTGTTGTCAAGATACCCTTCAAAACAAGTGTTGAGCAGCTGCTTGGAGACCTGCGAGTCCGCCCGCTCTTCTACTCAGTGTTTTAAAATGAGGCAGGCGACAAAGCAAGCCAATGAAAATGTAGAAACAGGCATGTGTGACAATATTGTAACAGTGCTGAGCGAATGATTCAGCACCTCAAAATGCTGAAATTAAATGCTAGCTTCTACCGAGCAGCCAACAGCATTGTGACACACAGAAGATACATGTAACCATCTCTCACATATCTGTAGTTCGGGCGAGTGATCCTTTACAATTCTGAGATTTGCTCTGGAAGATATGGAGGCAGACAGATCATTTTTTATGTAAGAAAATAGAGATAACGCTGCTATCTCCTGAGCTCTGAAGGAATACCTCCAGGCTACTGAACATGGATAAACAACTTCCTGTTATTTACCTTCTGTTTGACTGACTTGGCTTTGAAAAGCCGAGATATGAGCAGAGAAAACACCAAGGTCAAAGTAAACCATCAACTACACATCTTCAAAGTATTATATTTGTGTGTGCTTTTGAAGCCCACATTATGGTTTTAACAGGTGTCAAGGGCACTCACTCGACACATTAATGGCCATGTAAGCCTTCAATTCAAGAAAGAAAAAGAACAGGTGTGATGTTATGAGCTGCTCGATAACACGAGCCATCATCCATAAATCTTCACAACAGCCCCCCACCCACCCCCCCACCTCGATCCTCTCTCGGCAGATTTCGGGGCTGGGGAAGATGTCAGCTTGGCGGCTGACGACGGTGAACAGGCCACACAGCAAATGACCTCGCACTCCTCGCTATCTACCTTGTAAAGTCCTCAGAGGCGCCAGCAGGGCACCCCACTGATGGCTTACGGGACTGATTAGAGAAAGCTAAAAACATTTCTGTGACTGTCTCCTCAGCACTTCAGCTTAAATCAAGCATGAGAAATTTTTTAAAAAAAGGTTAGCTTCAGCCAGAGGAGAGGCAATGTGAACACTTAAAAACATCAAGTATGACATTTTCTCTTGAAGTAATTATGGTTTTAAGCAAAGCGACGTTCATGTCAATTCAAACCCATTACAGCAGGGGGGTAACACACACACACACACACTCTCACTCAGAGCTGCAATGTCTCGATCGGTCGTTCTTACCGTCAAAGATCAAAGATACCAAAAGGCGTTATGGAAGTGCTCTGACACAAACAGAAAAAAAAAAAGTCTGGATTGTGGATTGAGGCCAGTTAATTTGAAAAAGAGCTCCAAGTACGAGATAGTCCACGTCACTGATCACAGAGGGAAACGGAGAGAAGAGAACGAGGGTCCAACTCAGAGCAGCACATGTGCCACTCTACCATCCACTGCTCAAGTGACAACTGCTGCTGGAACGCCTCACTCTGGACGCCCCAAATTACCCTCCTCACTGGACACCACCACTGTCAACCCCCCCTCCTCTACTGCTGCTGCTGCTGCTGCTTCTTGTCACCCCCCCACCCCACCAAACACTCACACAGTACACTCACCCCCCCCCACCACCACCACCAAACCCCTCCCAGGTCACCCTTTGCCCTAATATGCCTTCAGCAACTGCCACCAATTCATCAGTGTCCCTGTTGGCAACTGAGGTGTTTGTCAGTCGGCGCTTTAAAGAGGTTTTTTTTTTTTTGGCACATTTCAGTCCATTTACTACAAATCATGTTTGCTTAACATCACAGTTAATCATTTAATATTTACCACATTTATTGGTTTATCTCTGTATGATATGAAAATCTGAAACTCCTAAATTGTTAAGGGGTAATGAGGTGAAGACTTTTCAAACCATTAATCATCGACAATTTTTAAGAATCAAATACTAATTCAAATAATTTATCAAGCAAAAATACCTAACATTCTCTGGTTTCAGCTCGTCAAATGTGAAAATTGGTTGATTTTTCCAATGTTTTATATGAGTGTAAACTGAGTGTAAACTGAACAGCTTCGGGCTCTGGACTGTTGGCTGGACACAACAAAGAAATCTGAAGATGTCACCCTCAGCTCCACACATTTCATCAACAAACAATTGATTAACTGTCACTGGGAAACTATATTGGATGTGTTTGAAAATAAGGTAGTGTGCAATGATAAGGAGCTCAAGTCAAAAACACTATAGAGGAGGAAAAGAGGTAAAAAGGAGGGAGTCATTTACGTTTAGGCTGAGCGGTTAGATCTCGCTGCATACTAATCTGTCCTTGGTGCATATGTGAGTGTATGCACCTATTTGGATCATGAGTTGTTGGCAGTGGGACGTAGCCAAGATATTTTGTTCCAGTGACCTTGCCCCCTGAAATCTATACAAACACACACACACACACACACACATGCACTACCCCACACATATATACTTGCATGCTCAGCTGTCGGAGAGTTCAACGCACCGGTAATGTCTCTTGCCACTCGGCCCAAACTCTCTATACTTGTTTTAAAAATGACTCCTCTGCTGTCAAACTCCGACGGCTGCACCGCCACATCTCCCATCCCTGTCAGCTCTGATGAAGACCGACACTGACGCCTCTGATCTGACACTACGTCCAAAGCTGTGGAAATCAAAACCCTCATATCTGAACTCGGTGAGATACGGTAAGATGACCACAGAGAGGACTTTAAGGAGAGATTCGGCTGCCTGTGACTGTTTGCGGGCCAGGCCCGCCTCCATGAACGGTTCTTGCCCATGCCCTTTCCCGACTTTGGAAATCCTGAGGGCCGGGGGGTGGGAAATGGGAGGCCAGAGTCCACAACAGTTGTGTCATTGAGTTTCCATAATATACAGTGAACAAGGGGCTGGAGCGCAGGTGTCTGTGCCCAGAGTCCAACGGTTAAACAAGGGCAAAACTAATGACCAGTTTTTACCATAAGCAGTAACTTATATGGAGTTAACTCTGTGAGGGAGGAAAAAATGAACCCCTCCACTATCAGGAGCAGGAAATCGCCCACGGATGGGAAAATATACAACACCGCTAAACACAACAATCATAATGTCAGAGCACTGAGGACACAATCACTTCCACAACAAACACAAGTGCTCAGTGACGGCCTTATCTCGCTGCCCCTTCTCCAGGTTTCCCCCCCGTTTGCCATCCACATTTGTTGTGTGTGTGCGGCTGCCTGTGGGCCCTCCATGTTGAACACACAGTGTTGGCCCGCAGCCTGAAATGGGGATCTATGAGCTTACCTCCGCTCTTCCTGAGACAAACGCGAGCGTTGGCCAAGACTGTGTGGTGCTGGCTACATGTGGTGGGGATCCGGCACTGAGGAGAGGTGGGGGAGGCACAAACACAGAGAGAAAGGATATCTATTCTCTCCTCTTTAACCGAGCGGTGAGAGGAAGCAGCTACTTTGCCCAGAGGCAAGTGTATTTATGTTGAAAGGAAACACACAAGCGTATAAGCTCCAGCTCTCGCAGTGATAAACATCCATCCATGTAGCTACAGATACTTGGGAACAGTAAGGCAGAAAGATTTGTTTTTGTGTTTTTGTTCTGTGTGAAAGGTGTGCCACATGACTGATGCACCGTCACAAAGAAAAACTCAGGAGCTTTTGTTGAGGACAAGCTTATTTGGTACTTTGTCTTTGTATGAAATGACTAATAGGTTTGTGAATAAACATGATATGCTTTCAAGGGTTTGACAGTGAATACCCTGATTATGCAAATCGGCCTCCCTTCGGAGGATGGGGTAAATTAAAAAAATGACAAAGCTTTTCTCTGGTGTGGCACTAGTGTGAGCTTTTCTCTTGTGTGTGACCTACATTATTGAGGAATTCTCCACATTTTTGTCACACTCTTGACAAATCTCGCAGCATAATAAAGCTCACAAGATGAACGTTTCCAAAAGAAAACACACATCCGCACAACAAGGCTCTCTCATTACTCCACTTTTTCCTGCGCCAGCATCCAGAGAAAATCTGAGCCCAGATTCAAGTGTTGTCTAAACCTGCCCAGGCTTCTCGTTAATCAACACTTTCACTGCATAAATATGACACCACGATGATGGGACAGTGATACAATTAATGTTTTACTTGTTCTTCACGTTGTGGTCCTCTGTGATAACAGCTGTCCCAAACCAATTCACAGTCCATTTTCACCCACTGACTTCCACTTAGGTCTGCACCATCAAAGACATTATGAGCTAAAATCAACGCAGGGTTGATATTAGGTGAAACCACAACCTATGCATCGGTGAAGATGGGATATTTGTGTTAAATGTAAATGTAAATGTTCTCAGAATAAACCTTCGTAGTTTTAACTAAGACTGCAATTAACAATTATTTTCATTAGAATTTACTTGCGAACTCAATTAATCAATAATTTTGTCTATAAAATGTCATTGAAGTCCATGGAAACATGCTGATTAAATAAGTGTCTAACATTTGTTTAAACTAAAGAGGAAGATCTGAGGGAACATGGCAGACCTGCTCACCCAGCCTGCCTCTCCCAAACCAGGGAAATTTGGTATCTCCCAGCCCCCGGAGCTGTCACAGCTAAAGGTTAAAGGTCAAGAGCAGCAAGACGAGCCCTAACAGACGCAGCAACCTGTTCCCTTCAACTGTCTGCCTCACTCAGCTGCCACCACAAAGGCTCCAACCCCTCCTAAAGCCCGTCCCTGCAGCTCCAACCCTCTGCTTTTCCAGGACGCCGCCATTCACTCGGACACTGGAACAGTTTCAGGGGCAGATTATTAATGTCCAGGTGCACTTTTACAGTTTTTTTTTTGGCTGAATCTTTGTCTCTCATGTCTCAAAATACCCACTGAAGCTGTTCTCTTTATGGTTAAAGGTTGTTTCAAGGTGAAATCAATAAACTCCCATTGATTTCTCCATTTCATAATAAGGAAAACAAGTATCTTAAGACTCAATACATGCCTCCCTGTGTACAGTATTCTGTTTTAATGCCTCAGTGTATGTGTGGTAGTAAGCTCTTTCTGTTCCCTGCCAAGTGACTTATGGGAAACAGGACCTCACTGTGTTATCCTAATTAATGCTCTATGTTGCTATATTATATTTTAATCTATCAAGTAAATTAAAGCCATAAATCACTCAACACCTGTGACTCCCACGCCGGCAGGATCGACTGCAGAGTGGAGAGTCGGCAGACATTCAGCTTACACTAGAGGAAAAATAAGAGTAGACGTCTAGATTCAAACACATCAAACCTTTTTTTGGTACTGACTGAAATGTGTTTAAATGAGGTGGTAAAAGCTGGCGTCGAATGTCGGGTTGGATTTGTTGACTTGTTTGTTTATTCCTTGACTAGATACGGTAATCCATGACTTTTAAGTTGCAGCCCAAATATAAAAGAGTTTGTAAAACAGGAAGAAAACTGGACATTTGCTGACAGTGATCAGTCTGGTATACAAAAGGTCAAAACAAACAGCTGAAAACACAAAAACCGCATCAAGGAGTCCACCAGGTCTCCAACAGAATCACAATCCACCAAACTTGTTGTGGTGGTGCCACGCATCACATTTTCCTCACCAGATCTGGAAACGTTGCTGCCAAAATGTCCAGCTGTTTGTTCTTGTTTTCAGAAACAAGAAATCTTTTTGATGTGTGAACCAAAAAGTTTCCATAGCACCAAATACTGAAAACTGTCAAGAGCGGCAGTGAATATTTGGTTTTGTTTACTTAGTCTTTGATCAGATATTTTCTGATTTAAATCGTGATTTTGAACATTTTAGACAAGTATTCTGTTTTGGCAAAGTTGTCTGACAGCTGATTTGCATTATAAAAACATTAGACACAGATGCATTTGAGAAGGTTGTCCTCTCTGTTGAATGAAGAAATGTTTCAGGTTTGGTAGAGTAACATTTTCTCAAAGCTACAGACTCAAACCCTTTGTGATACTTTGAGGACATCAAACTCACTGTCAAGACAAAAGCTACAGTTCTGACACTGGCTGTGAGATTTGACAGGTTCTGTCTTTTCTCTGTTTCTAGCTCTAACTCCGTTGGGTCAGACTAAGTCGTCTGACACAGGCTCCATGAGCAGGAAAGAGGCAAAGCACGACCGGACCATAATGGTGCTCAACACAGGCACGAGGCGCTGTGTTGTGCACAAACAAACCCCCAAAGGCGACGAGGCGTTTGATGTGCAATGGGGCGTTGAGGGCCACACGGAGCCAGCCCTCCCCTCCCCTAACCTCCACAAGCTCCCTGACATTGACTAACACACGCCCTCAACCGCACACACACACACACACACACACACACACACACTTCTCCTCAGAAACAGCTGACGTTTTAACAGGCTTACAACAGCTGACAGGCTACAGGTGGGGCAGAGGGGACCCTTCATAAGCCCCTCAACCCCCCCCCCCTCCTTTTAGTGCCCAGCTCATAATTCTCCTCAGCCACACACACACACACACACACACCTGTTGTGACTCCAGAGGAATTGTCCTCTGTGAAAAGCCTTCCTTCATACTGTATCACCCACCTACTCACACACGCACTCTCTCTCCCTGTCAGTGCATTAAACCAGGGCTTTGTGACCCTCCAGCATGTGTTAGAGTGTGTATGTTGTGTCTATATACAATATACTATAACGACAGATGCTACCAGAGACCAGAACTATGGGCTAAAAGCACTAAGCTCCTTTGCTTTGCTTCAGAGGAGCCGGTGGCGGCATTACGGCAAGGAGAAAACCACGCTGTCATGTTAATCCATAATCATTTTAACCCACAGTACCCAGGTTTTCACTTCAATCACCACTGTGTATAATCATAGTGACAGTTTGACCATATGATGTGGATCTTATAATCCTGAGGTCACGCTTGAGTCAGGGAATAATCGACCTCTAAGTCAACTTGTTTTATTATCACAGGGTATTAATGTTTCCTCGATTGTTGAGAGTGAAACTTTTTGCCATTTAGATTCTGCAGCAACACGGTGAGATGCCTCCTTTGATGGAGGCTGAAAGGCTCCGTCACAGAAGTCTTATTCAGGAATTTGTAGATACCACCCCTCATGAACATTCTCCGAATGCTTTTGTCAGACAAAGTTTCCTGCAAAGTGAATTGTGGTGGAGCACAGGCGGGATATTTAGGACGACGACTATCGGTTTGTAAAAAGGAGCAAAGCTGGGAAGAAGAGAGGGGATTTGAAAGCGCAGCACTTCTTTGGATTGGATGAGAAAACCATGGGGTGAAAGGAAGAAAAAAAACACATCTCTGGATTATGTATTCTTGCTGGGTGTGCAAAACAGAGCAAAAAAGAAGTTTCCATAACTTCTAGTGCCGACTTTTTAACCACCAAATCTGTTTTTTCTTCTCTTCTCTCATCATTCACAGGGTTCCACTAACCGGCTGCCGACTGTGACAAAGGAAGTGATTTATCAACATTCATTTACATTTGGTAGTATAACTCAGGAGGCAGAACGTGCAGAGGCAGGCTGAACCATTGTGTTCCTGCTTCTTTGTGAAGTATAGCTACAAGCACAGAGCTCAGGTACAACACTGCAGGAGTTAGAGGTTCTACTCTGTTTAACTCAAGCAAGGCCACCGACAAGACATCATCTCGAGCTGTCATGCTTCATCGTGAACACCTGTACAACACAGTTCAACCAAATAGTCCAATACGGTGCAATAAATGGTAAATGATACAGCTATAGTGAACTAGTGGAGGTTTTAGTTCCAACTTTTGGTAAAAATTTGAGGTTAGTCCAGAAAATTAAGCAGCAAAACATGTTGTTGGTAACTTCACTCCAGAACGATGTGTTTTCTGAATCGATGCGTCTTTATTTTGACATAAACCCTTGTCTTTGCATGTTGGATGGATCTGACTGATTGATTGTTGGCTGTTATGTCAGAAAAGAATCCCGCTGAAGAGTTAGATCAACCTGCTGTTGAACAAGCCTCTCCTCACCAAACGGCAGCGTTTAACATTTGTTTAGACACTTTAGATCAGGGGTTTATATTTGGATGAAACTAGAGACCGTTCCAATCCTGTTTCTTACCAAAAGCCAGTGTTGGTTTCTTTTAATCACGACTACAATAGCTCCTTATCATAACCATACAGCTGCCAAAACTAACTAAAGGGTAATGAAAGCATCGATAATTTCCTCCTGCCTACAGACGAAACTGCTCTGAAAGATCAGACTGTGTGTGGTTTTCTATCGTTCACAATAAAGTACAAGCAAAGAAGTCTAATGATGCTGATCAATGCAGTGCACAACATTTCAGCATATTTCATTCCATCTCCCTGGTTTTGTTTTTCCTCGCACCTTGCCTTTATTTCCCTTCTTGAGAGAGCAGGAGGACTCTTTCTCTCTGAGCCTGGTGGTGTTCCAGCTGTAATGTGATAACCAGTTCAATAACATAAACAACTGCCAGAATCCTCCAGAGGAAGGATGCAGAGAGAGAGAGAGCGGGAGTGTGTGTGTTTATGAGTGTGTGTGTGTGTGTGTATATGAGTCAGTGGGTGGATGTCTGTGTGCGTTCTGGTTTTACATGGGAGCGCGTGTGGGCTGGAGAGCAGGAGAGGCCTGGGCGAGAGGTGAGGACGAGTCAGACATTGAACACCATCAAATCAAACGTTATCTAATGCCTGCACTGACACGCCCGGCCAGAAAACAAGTACACTCTCTATCACTGAAAGCTGGCTGCTTTGCCCGCGAAAAACACCGCTGACGAGTGAACCGGGTTTGTACATCAGAGCAGAGAGATGGATTTGGCAGTACTTTAAAGAGTCATCAGAGTATCTGCACATTCTCTGGAGCATACAAGAATAACTTAGAAAAGTCCTTCAACAGCTCCAAAAGAAAGAAAAGACTATTTCCAAGGAAGCAAAGATACCAAGGCTCCAAAAAGCAACCCTTAAATTTAAAACCTAGACTCTGACTTCATCAGACTCTTACTTTTGTATTTGGGTGATTCAAACCTGTTAAAACTACTGGTATTTAAGCACACCAGTATTTTGTACCCCAGCAATACTCTACACATGAACAGATACAGTGCATGTGTTCATGCGTCATCACACATACACACGCCTGGAGTCATAGCAACATCAATGCAAATACAGAAGGATAAGGAAGCGTGTGACTTTGGAAGGGTGAGTGATTTTCCGCTGCTCCTCCTCTACTTCTTCTTTCTCTGGCCCTGAACCAGTCCCACCCCTGCAATGGTTATTCTACAACAGGAAGAATGAAAAGGATAAGCTGCCTCCTCCTCCTTCATCTCTACATGCTCTTCTCCATGTTAGCTCCTAGTTAACTGAATGAGCCCTGCAGATGGTCCCATAACACCAGCACAGCTGCACGACTGTAAACGACGCCACGCCCAGCGAGAGGAGGTTGATATACATTCAAATATTCAAATGAGGCTATAACCTTCTCCACCACACTCCACTGGAAGAGGAGGAGAAGTGGAGGAGAATTTCATGGAGGAAGCGGGATGGATGGTGGCTCGAAGGATGATGATGGTGAAGAGCAAGACAACGCCAGGGACCTCAGATCAAAAAGAGGGTGAGCGAGCGAGGTGAGAAGGCGAGGAGAGAGGGAGAGGGGTTTAGAGAGAGAGAGAGAGGGGGGAGGTGGAGAAGCCTGGGTGTGGTTTCATTCTGCCCTGCTGCTGTTATTTCAGCTGTGCCGAGCACTGGCTAGCAGCCCCTGCTCACGCCATTGTAACCTCACAGCATGGTGGCATGGTACCGCGCTCACACTCAATTCAAAGTCTCCCACCCCACCCCCCCCATCTGATTTTTGCTCGTGTGATTGGTAAACAGTGACTGAAGTCGCAGTTTTTTTTCTTTTCCTCTGATTCAAATCTGACCATATGGACCTGTGGCACAGACTCAGATCCTAATTCTGTAGCCAGCATGAGACTTTATCTGAATGCTCACAAAAGCACCGTGGTGAATAAGCAATCATGCACTGATGACTATGTCGGCTGAGGCAGGTCTGGCTCAGCCAACATTAGCGAAGAGGAAACAAGGCAGAATTGAAGCCAAAAGCGAGTCCGTTGGTATTTAGACGCCATCTAGCAAATCAGAAGGAATGCGAAAGCAAAAATCTAAATGTACTGGAATGCAGGCTACAAACAGTGAAGTGACGCTTCTTGATTACTCATGCATCACCGGGTTCAAATCTATACAAATAAACTGTGATCCAAAGAAGACATATTTTAGAAGCTATCTAGCAGTGTACATGAAGCAGTGTGAGCAACCTTAGTTTTTGCATTATTTGCTCTTCTGCCTTTTCCTTTCTACCCAAAAGTGGTTCTCCACCTTTTAGAAATTTTGGCACCCACTGTAACGGTAAAACAATATCTTGAAAGCAACTTGCAGCCTGTGTTACTGTTCGTTTCTAGTCAGGAGAAGAGCTTTGATTATGAAACCTTTCTGCTTCTGGAGTAGAGTGATCTGTGTTTCTGGAATACTGGATGATGCATCTGAGGTAGAACACTTTTCTAAAACAGATGTATGGCATTTCAGAGAAAAAGAAATTTCTATTCTGTTGTATATCTCTTTTCCTGAAGCTACTTCCCAGTCTTTGTAGGTGTTCAGCACCTGATCCTCGCCCCAACTCTTTTTCTGCTCACTTCTTCCTTTATAATCTTAGAGGCATTGTTCTCCTGGCACACAGTATCATAGACCCTCCAGTGAACCCTCAGTGTGCACACAGTGGAGACTGCAGCTTGAGTCATTGGACAGAAGCCTAATCCAAGCTGAATATAATGTCATCATGCCCGCTAAGATTCTCATTCTCAGTAATCCTGGTTTGTGCTGCTCACTGGATCTCTGGCTGTTCAAGTAACTCCACCCCAGCTCCGTTATAAAACATTGAGTTTGAGCAGAAATGCTCATACATTCATGCAATGATAAAAAAAGGTCACAGCTATGACGTGATGATATAAAACTAGGACAGGTTGTATTTCCATCAAACATCAGGACATGGTGGTGAGTTTACAGCTTCAACTTGAAGTCCTGTCTGGTCCCATGTTGACAGGCATCTCGCTTCTTAGTCAACACTGAGCAGGACACTAAGTCCTCTGACCTTCCAGGTGTTACTATGTTCTGCGCTGAGCCAAGATGACCTGACCTCTGACCTCGTTTGGGATGAGGGAACTAAAGGTTTCAAAGTAAATCAAGTAAGTCTCACACATTCAAAGCATCAAGTAGTATTTCAATGTATGTATATATACATATGTGCAGTATATAATGACATATTCATATCAAATATGGGTGCATGTGACGGGTATAGACCTGTGACACTGATGGATAGTATAACTAGAGTATAAATCGAATTTATATGAGAGAAATATTCAGAAAGACCACTCTCTTCAACTTTTTCTGCTTACCTTCAGTGCTGTTCATCTAGTTTACTTCTTCTTTTCACTCTTTAAAAGCTCAAGACTACTGAGGACATAAATTAACTTTAAACAAAAGGTGCTATATTGGTTGAAGGCTGTCAGTTGAAGCTGAACTAAATGATTCAAATTGAGGTAAGTGATTTTGATAACGGGCCTCTGGCTAAGGTCAAGCTGGGCCCGGGTTTTTTGTGCAGCGCTGCAACCCTCCGAGTGCCGCCGACTCCCCACTCAAGCTCCTGTTATTTAAGGTTAATCCTACAATTGTGTTGGGTTTGTTGCATTAACCTAATATAGATGCTGTAGGTTGTGGCCTGATCCATGACCATAGCCTTGATCCCACCACACACACTCAGTACAATGTCCATTTGGCTAGCTTTGCATCAGATGACGCCTTTTGCTGGTAAAGAGTATATTAAAGAAGGAAAATACAACGACCTGACAGCAAGGCAGCAAAGGAAGAGAGAGAGATGGCTAAAACAGCACAGACACCAGAGATGAAATGTAATGAGAGGGCCAGATTCCTACAGATTCCATAATCCCTGATCAAACTAAATGTTACGTGCATTCAGTGTTTTCATTTGCTCATCTGTCTCACCTCATAGCCAAAACGAGGTCAGCACAGAGATTTATTTTGGCTCCAAAGTTGGTTATTTCCAGCAATTTCTTCCGAGAAGGACCGGATAAATTTAGTGCCCTGAAGATATTTTTAGCAAAATCAACAACTGAGTAAGGGATTCTACCACTCTGGGTTTTTTTTTTTTTTTCATCGCTTAACTTTTACGTAACAGATTCATGGAGGACTGCAGTGAGCAGTGTGAATAGACTTGATTGGAAATTATTCCATAATTACATCATCACTGAAATGAGAGCAGTGTGTTTTGTGTGGGAGGCAGGTAAGACTAGCATCATTCAGCTCAAGGGCACTTTTGGCAGAACATCTAGATACAGTCCCAGACCTTCATATTACAAGACATCCTTTAAAGTCCAGGCCACCTGCCCCATTTCCCTGAATCCATCATCTGAGGACAGAGGAGAAGAATTCTGCTGCCTCTGTTTATCTGGGAGATGAATGGAAAAGTCTGCAGTAAAACCACAGAGGGTCTATTATAATTTAGGTCGCAGGACAGTCAACGGTCAGAGCAAACTCCAAATAAACAGGAATATGTGATCCAACTTTCTAAGCTCGGAGGCTGGGAGTGAAAGCTGAGACCAGCAGTCACCACTTGTCCAGAAAGCCACAATAGATCAGGTTGTTTTCAGTAACACAACTTCCTAATGTTTCATCATACTCACTGATCAACCAAGTAATTCCCAGTTTCAGGAAAACACTATTCAATTAGGTACTTCTGCTTCTACCTAGAAGGGCAGTGGGTGAAAATCTTTGACCAAACGGTCGCAGGATCGGAATCAATTCAGGAACTAAACTCTTTCCTGTATTTACACAACATCTGAAGAATCTGCTGTTGAGTAGTAAATTACACTGATAAAGGATTAAAAGCAACAGACGACAGAGCCTGTCATGCTGTTCATGTTACTGTTGGGAACTGTGACGCAGGTTGGGATGATGTTGAAAAGGACAGTAAAAAGAAGGACTGAAAAACACTAAGATGTCAAATAAACTTGTTCATTTTCTGCTTTAGATATTGACAACCCAAAGTGACTTTGCTATGAGCGCTTTACTAAGAGCCATACACTGATACTACTAAGCTAGGGCTGTATTGATCCCTAATACTTCCTGGTACTGACCAAAATGTGTTCAGAGCAAAGATTAAATGTGGAAATGACAAAGTTGGCACTTTCTAACGCCTGGTCATATCCATAATTCTCGCCCCATTCATTCTTTAATTAAATAGTTCCTCGACACGCCTACTTCAAGTAGTCAAGGTTCTGTACACCTGCTTGTGTTCAGGAGGAAGTAAAGTCAGAAATGGTTCCTGACTACCTAAAAGGTTTCTATGTTCTGCCTTCAGAACTCACTCTTTGGTGAGTTTTGGAACAAAAGCTCGACTTATCTCCATTTTTAACACACTCCCAAAAACAGTTTAAGCATTGATCATTGAATTTATGTTTTACAATTCCAGGGCTACATCCCACTATACTAATTTCTGGAGAAAAATTCCATCTATAATTGATATGCAAGTTTCAGTGCAAGTGAAATATGGCCGCTCTTTGAGCGGTTTGAGAGGAGCGATTAAAAAAAAAGACTGTTGATGTGAAGGCTGTATATTACTTTTGGGATTCTATTGAATCTATTAGTCATCCTAAGAGCTCTGCTTATAAATAAGCGTATTTAAAGATTGAATCATCTGTGTTTGTTAAATATTGATGATGAACTTAACATGGCAAAAAGCTGCCCAAATGGATACACAGACATGTTTGAGATTTTACTGACCCTTCACATACTGGAATTAGCCTAATGAAGACAAGCATCAAGACAAATTGCAGCATATTACAGCATCTGAACCCAAAGGAGTTTAATGATGATCTGAAATAATTAGAAAGTGCACATTATCAGCTTCACATCGTACAACAAAACATACCAGGGGTTGTTCGATGATTCCTCTCTGACCATCACTGACTGTTAGTTAAATAAACCCACTTAGTGACAATTTCAGGGACAGATGACTCTTAAACACATCCTTCCCCAGACAACCTGATTTGTTTGCACAAAAAGCTAAGACCCAATTATTAATTTGGCAAAAGCTTACAGCAACGAGATGGGATGAAAACAAAGTTTCAAGGAGGTAAAGATGAAGATTAGCTTTTAACACTGTCTCCACCTTGTTGCTGTGACTGCACTTTCGCTAGAGATCAGCTTGTCAATCGAATATGTGGGCGGAATGATGTGGATTTTCCTTTGATGAAGTTTAGGTTTCTGTAATTGCTGCTCTTGCCTCAGTCTTTTAAAGCCAAACATGAACACATCCATTTTTTTTACAGCAGACAGTTTCCCAAAGAAAACATGCCAGACCTCACATATTTCAGATGAAAGTTAAATGTTAATAATCCTAAACAGTATTAATAGTGACACAACAATACTGAGGTAAGATGAAGAATAAATGCAGATTATCATGTTCATACTGTATTCATCCACTGAACTACAGCAGAATAAAACCAGTTTTAATAAAATATTTCATCTTGTGGTTTCAGATCTGGTGATTCTAATTAAAATTTGTGTGTTGAGATGTTAAAATTCCTCTCATGACTATCTGGTTATTAAAACATTCAACAATGACATTATTGAATCCTCCTCTGGTGAATCGATGATCAGTGGTGACAGACACTAATCAACGAAACTGGCCACCAGACATTCAACCATTGTACATTTACAAACTGAAGTACTTTTTTCATCAAAAATGCTAAACATTCTGTTTCAGCTACATCTGAGCATAAAGCTGCTTTTTCTCTGTTTTGTATCACTGTTAACTCAACAAGTTGAACAAGACAGGCTTTTGAAGAAGTCACCATGGGTTTGAGAAATATCAATGTCCAATTTCTGCTGTTTCATGGACTGAGAGATTAATGAAACACAAATGGCTTTACATGAAAAATCAGAACTGATAATCCACGTAAGGTTCATCAGCTGAAAATTTGATCTGAATCACTGATGTCCAGCAGCAGCTGAGGAGCCACCCAGACTGCAGCCCGCCCAATACAAACACAGCTAAACTAACAACAGACCACCATCAGGCTGTTTGAAGTAGCTCCATCCCACCGCCTACACCCGACACCCACGGCCCAGCTAAGCTACCACTCACAGAAAAACACACACACTTCAGTCAGGTAGGCCTGCATCACCTCCTGCCCCAGGGTCTGCAGACCTCCCCACCTCCTCCTCCCTACTTCTTCCTCCCCACTATCTGCCTATTACCTTAATTGATGTTTAACCCGTGAGATCAGCAGCTGATGATGGCTCAATTAAGAGCTTGCTGGAGGACAGGGATGTCCTGTGTAAGTAAGGCGGTTTGCCTTGGTACGAGGCTTCGCTTGGACCCCTAATCCTTCACTCCAGCCCTGAGGGTCAGGTGAGACGGAGGCCATGTTGGCAAAACACCTCCGACCAGGCTACAATGACAGAGTAATAAAGTCTAAATGTTCTAAATCGAAATCTGGGAATATCTAAGGTTTCACAGCAGCCCTCGGTTACGCATGTTGCTGGTGCTTATTCAAACTCTGGAGCACTTTTATACCTTTGGTTTACAGCTTTAGAAGATGAGGCTGATGATGTTCAAACCTGAAGAGATTTAAGTTACCGCCTTGTGAACTCAGGATGACGGACTTCCCATCCTCCTCCCACCAGGTGGGTAGAGACACCTAGTGAAGAGGCTTAGGGGGCTTTGAAAGCCCAGCACAGAAAAATGGACCAAGCAACCTACAGACTGGATACAGGACAGATACTCAGATTGGAGTGTTTTTCACAAGTGTTCCTAGCCAGGAAAATAAAAGCTGGTAAATTATAGCAGAGCAAAGCAGCCTCATGTTTCAACTCAGATATATTTCAGCTCATCCTGCGTTCTTTCTGCTCATGAGATGATTCTTTATTAAAAGCCTTTAAGTAACATTTCTACTCTGGTTAGTGTGCTGTATACAAACAATTACATCCATGTTTACAACTGATGATTATTTTCTTTATATTCTGTTGTTTAACCACATAAACAGTTTAGTCTCTAAAATGTCAGAAAACGCTCTGGAAACATGTAGCAGGCACTTCATGTGTCTTCAAATCATTTACTTTAAAAATCCAAAGGGATTCAGGTTAAAATGATAGAAAATACAGAAGCTGGAGACCACAAACATTTGTTACTTTCATTTAATAAAGATCCATTATCCAAACTAATAATCAAATGAACTCAAGGGCTCACTCTTGACCTTGAAAATAGTGGTTTGACAACAAAGTTCTTCTCACACGGTCTGCTTACTTGGTTTTTCCCGTGAGTTTTCTCAGCCTCCATAAAAATCAAATGTCAAATGTTTAATCAAGCTAAAACTGCTGCCAATTAACCTTCTGTTGCTCAGTCAGTGGGATAATTTACTTTTCATTTCAGCACTACTGAAAACCAAACAGAGCTATGTTAACCTATGTGATGTATACGGTCAGTACAGTGATGCTTTGGGCATGAATCAAATCCAAAGACGCTGTACGTCTCCACTCAGGTTCAGGCTGAAGAAAACAAACAGTAGGTGTGATGAGCAGCATCAGGAAAGGCAAATCTCACCCGGTCTGGTTCCTCCACCCTGCGTGGTGCTTCTCTGGCTGCAAGCACAGAAGGGAGGCCATTTTGAAATCGCAGCAGGGGGAGAGTGGATTGTGAGGTGAGGCTTGCTGCTGCTACTTCCCACATTAAGTGGCTGAGGGTCTCCTCTTTGTACAAAAACACCTTTGGCTTTAAGTTCCATTAACAGAGAGGGAGTGAGGACATTTCTTTCCCTCTTTCAATGTGCCGGGGTAAAGCACTGCCCCGCGATGATTGAATCATAGCCATAATAGCAGAAGGCAGAGGCCTGCTGTGCAGCTGAGTTCTTCCTGTTCTCCTCGCTCAGCGTGGGAACAGCCGTGGACAAAATCTGCCTTGGAATCAGCACACAAAAAGAGGCCATGAAAGCAACAAGACCAGAGCAGGTAGTAATTGCTCCTTTCTGCTGAAATGCTCCGTGCGTTTCAAAAGGAGCTCGGCTTGTGGTGTGAGGCTTTCAGTTTGACAGCGGTGAAGGGGCCACGCTTGTCTAACCGGGCTTACTAGAAAGGTTTTTCTGCCATCAAGAGACGAGAGCGTGGGTCAGCTGCAGGCGAGCGCATGGAAAACACATGTCCAACACCGGGGCTGTTCTATTGTACAAGGCTGAGTTGAAAAGGTAAACAGCCAAATCACCGAGGTGGCAGGAGACTCGGCCTCCACGCTGCGGTGTCCACAGCAGCACAGCTCGTCTCTATTCACCACCAAAACTCAGCCGTTTCCTTCCCTCTCTCCACAGTGTGCTGATGTCACGCTCTGCTCTCCGTTTGCTAATGCAGCCTTGGTTTCAGCAGTGATTAAAGCCCATCAATACTCAGCCTGGCCAACAAACACATTGATTAGAGAAAATTAGACCCCAGTTAAAATTACAGTGCACGCCAAAGTCCTGGGTTCCACTGTGAAAGTCTGAGGGGCCCTGACTAATGGAGAGCTCTGGAAAATCTGTCAGGGAATTTCTACGTCGCTGCTCACTTGCTATTTAGTTTAATTCAAACCTTATTCAGCTCTCCACAGACCATCTCTACTCTAGTGTCTTCACTATGCCAACACCAGTATGCAGGGCTTTAATAGCATTTTATCAAATCTGACTCAAAGTATTTACATCATCAATCAATCTGTTGATAATAGTTTCTAAATGATTTGATTTGAAAAATGACCGTCACACTAACAAGCAGGAAATCCTCACATTTAAGAAGCTGGGACATTATTAAATATTTGGCTTTTTGCTTGATAAACGACAAATAATCAATCACTAATGATTTTGTTGCTTAATTTTCTATTGATCAGCTGCTCATTTCAGGGCTAACTGAATCTAAAATCAGCTTCAAATCTGCAAACTGTATTTGAACCATTTTCTTATCCATTCAATTTAGATTGAAGACTGTAATTTAAAGAACGTATCTTTTTTACAGGATAGATTATGGGTTTGCTATTTATGGAAACGATTATCTGAAATCTGACTGTCTCATCAGAAGGTCCATTAGCGGCTTTCAGCCATATCACATGACTTTTTTCACAGATGGAGTTTTGTTTTGTTTTTTCTGAGCATTTTAAAGACGTCTCATCCATGTTGTCCAGATCAGCTTTTGTATTTTTGTAGCCAACGTGGAAGAGACAATGGAAATTTGAACATCCATAAGATGTTCCAGAACAGCTTCTAATAAATCCTGAGGTGAGACAGATGTGAGACCTGCTGCTTCCGAGGTCAAGAAGGAATTTGAAATCTCAACAACTAAAATATATTTGTTGTCTTTTCTCATAAAAAATCTGAACCTGGTTCTTTTACCAGTCCCAAAAGGAAATGGTGGTTAAGAGGTTGTACCAATATAACTATCAAAATCAATTCAATTAAGCATTTCAGTCATTTAAAAAGTAAAACATTCAGTTACTCCAGCTCCTCCAATCAGAGGATTTGCAGGATATTTCAGGAAATGAAATAAATATGGGTTTTCCACTGATGGCAGAGAAATCAAGACATCTGAAGCTGTGACCTTGGGCTCTGATGGTCACAATCCTCTGACACTTTACAGACAAATGATCAATCAGTTAAGTAAGAAAAATAATCAGCAGACGAATGGATGATGAGAATAAGTGTCACAGCGTGAATGTGATTGTTTGTCCATCTAAAACACACAAGAAAGTACATGGCTGTGCACTTCATCATGCCTGTGATAGACAGTGACGCTCTCTGTAATGTCTGGAGAGCACGGCGGCTGACTGCCTGTGTTTGCAATTCAGCAGGAAGCTGCAGCAGGAGAGAATGATTGTACTTCCTCAAATTAGCAGAAGCAAGGAGACGAGGCGGGGGCGGGGTTGGGGTTTTTTTTTCCCCCCACTGTGTTTTGACTGTAGCCAACAGAGCACACGATGGAGCACATGGCTGAGCTTCAGCGAGGGAAACCAAAGCCCTCGACTCTGTGGCAAACTCTGACTCTGTGAATTTAGACGGATGTTCAACAGAATTAATTCCAAGATGATTTTCACTACAAAAACTGTCTCCTTAAGTTTTGTCCTGGCACGGTGCTTTACTCTGTTGATGAGAGCGGCGTACAGCTTCGGCTGCAGTCACGCTTCTCAGGGACACAAAAGCCCATTACTGGAGCTGAGCCCATAAGTTATCTGGAGCTTAAGCCCCTTTTTCACTGAACAAGTCCAGTTACAATATTTTGTTCAGTTTATGGATTGTGTTCCTCTGTGAGTACATGAGTGAAGGGAGAGTCCTCTGCTGCATGAATGTAAAATAAAACGAGGTATCAAGGCTTAACTAAAGTGCATTATCAACATGTCTTTTATCCTCCACCAGCACAACAGTTCAACAAACCCCGGCCTGTGCTCACACCCCAGACAAAAAACAAGACAAAGGGGCTGACATGTCTCCTGTCTCTCAGGTGTTTCGGTCCGTTTTTATGCTTTTATCAGACAGTGTGAGTGAAGAGACGTCAGGAAATAAGGAGGGAGAATCACAGGTCATGGTCTGCCTAATGCCACAGTCATGTCATATTGTGAATACAAGCTTCCAACCTGAGAACAGTGTTAACATCAACATCTGGGAAAGTCTGATATATCCAACGAGGCACTCACTAAACTGGAAGTGCCTGAAAACCAAACAAGTATGGACATGTCACATCACCTGAACACCACTGTCCAATGTAATTAAACCCTCATTTAATGGATATAGTGTTATATTTAATCCTCACACAACCGACTCTGGAATCATACAGCCAATATGTTAACAAACTGAGTATTCATTTTGCCCTTTTGGTAAGATTTGTACTTTACTAAAGAACTTCAAATGGCAGCAAACTTTCAAACGGGAATCGGTTTGAAGATTCTGAGCTTTCGACCAAAGAAGAGCAGAGGGATGAGAGCAGGAAAAGATTTAACGCTGGAAAGTCCAGTTTTCTCTGGATGAAGTTCTGAACAGTACTGATTTCACTTCTGAGCCTGGTTGGGTTTATTTGAACACAGGAATCTTAATTAATGAATGTCTCCAGTTTGTATCTGTAGCCCTCTGATGCTACTTGAACATTTCATCATTGTCACTCCACCAGACGTGACACTCTCCTGTCTCCTGTCCATCCCATCAGTTCATACCACTTCTCTCCTGCATCTCTGTATTACCCTCCTTATCAGGACAAACACTCATCTGTGTTTACCCTGAGCCTCTGAGGCGAACTCGTCCTGCTGCCAAAGACTCACGAAGAACCACTAATCTGCTCTGCTCTGACTGCTGGGACGCTCACCAGCACTGCTCAGCACCCTTATCTGGACTGTCTCCCCCGGGATCCCGTGACACCTTTTTGGCAAACCTGGACTTTACCTGCAGGCGCAGCTGAAACACTCATCTGTCCGTGTCGCAGCACATCCCTCTGCTGCACTAGATAATGATGTAATAGATAACAGTTCCTCCTGCCTCCTGACATGTGAGACTTCTCTCCAGAGACATATTCTCATTGTCTTGCTGCCCTCTAATCTCAGTCACCTGCCTCTCTGAGATGCTGCCAACACCTATGCTGGATGTGGAAAAACCTGGCAGACAGGAGCATTTCTCATTCCAAAAAAAATATGAAAATAAAAAATCTCAGAGCTGACTTGACAGGAGCTTTATTCTGCTTTATTGATATCATCATTACAGGGCTGCAAAATGGTTTCCGGGTTTGAGGAGGAAATTAGAAGTTTGATGGCACTCTCTCCCGGGAGAAAAGCAATTACGCACAGCAATGAGAGCACAATTGTCGGAAATGGGCTCATGAAAGAGACATAAAATTATTCGACCGACACAATAGCTTAAAGGATATGAGGAAAGTCATCCAATACACACACACACATATATATATATATATATATTGTTTTTTTAATAGAGAAACAATTTCACCAATCACTCCAGTTTCCTGAGGCAGAATCAGCGCTCTTCTCCCTCTTTATCTGCACTTTCAGCTGCAATGTAAACCTGTCATTTAACGCGTAAACGAAATTGATGGCGCGATAAAAGTTGCCGATAAACTAGACGTGCCTTTCTCTGAGATGAAATCCATTTGCAGAAATTGAGAAATCGCGTCAAAAACCGGCTGACACTCGTCGTAAATCGTTTCTGACAGCTCTTAATGGAGTGTTATTACGCACAACGCTCAAAGCCACCGGGCTGAGAGATGTTATTTACAGGAGGTCTGTGGGAGAGAAGCGTGCAAACAGAAAGCTCTGACTGAAACACTGATGTTAACTTAGCAGACTACACGAAGCACCGTCTCCCCGCTACGAAAACACTGAGACTGAGGCTTCACGGCGAGCACCGTGCACAGCCTCCTCAAGAGTTACCACAACCACAACACTGTGCCAGTTAGCAACTCCGACACAAACATGCAAATACCTCAACAGCAACACGGCTGGACACACAGCTGTCAGAGCTGCCCGAACACAGGAAGAGGCAAAAAAAAGAAAAGGTGAAATGCGAACACAAGCTGGTGAAGAGTGACTTACCCGAGCAGTGTATCCACATCTGTTTGATGAGACGGCAGAGTCAAACCTCACACTTTGCTGCAATTCAACACGCACACGAGCTTTTAACTAAAACGAAGTGTAACTCTCCGGCGAGCGCGGCGAGGTACCAATTAAAAAAATCTTCCTACTTGATGTACAATGTAACTATTTAGTTATGGCAAATGGTGCCTAATCTATCCTGAGTGGCATTGCTTTGTGATGGACGTGAGCGCGACCAATGGGAACGAGCGGTCCCCGCCGCTGCGACCAATCAGATCGTCGGCGCAGAGTTGTGGAAGGTGCGCTGCGATGTAGGAAGGGCTGATGGCGACATCATGTGTTAAGACTTTATATCCCTCCGCTTGTCATGTTGCGAGAGCAGCGAGTCTACTTTCTCAGCTTTTCTAATGGGAACCAAGTGGAAATCAGAGCCCACAGTGCGCACGGCTGTAGTTTCAGTTTTGTAGCGTACTTCAAGAAATAATGTGTTTCTTACTCTAAATGTTTGTATGATCAGTTTTTGATATCTGCACACAAGAATTATAAATACATAAATACCATCAGGGAGAGCCTGTAGCAATGTTTAAGTTGTACATTTAGCAGTAGAGCTCTTATTAGATACCAAACAGCGTCTGTTATCCGTTCAGTTATTAGCCTAAACATTACATTACATCATTCCTCGCTTTGTGTAAAGGTGCTACATGTCCTAAATTAGTAATAAAAACTCAATATTCAGCTGTACTTTCAGTAGATGTCAAAGGGGCGATGAAGTGCAGGAGCCCGCCGCCCTACTTTCTCTATTCTCGGCGGAGGAACACGATGTTTACAGTGGGGGAGAAAGTGACGTTACAGTGGCAGATAGAGTCGGTGTGAGGCGTGTGACACAGCGGCACATGTTCAAAACATTCACTTTCACACGAACTCGAGTTTTCAGAAAGACTGTGTGTAGCACGCGGACAAATTTAGTTTGATATCTTTTTTAATATTTCCAGTTTTTACTGTACGTGCACAGGGCGACGTCACGTTACGTCAGCGTGGAGCAAATGGCCTGGTCTGGAGATTTAAAGTAATAAAGCTTGTGCACGAGATTTTATTTATCTGAGGATTTATTGATTTATTTGATAGTATCGGGTTCGAGGTTGATTTGGCATCAGTCAACCAAACAATCATTTCTTTATTTTAACAGCTCTCATACAAAGTGTCCTTCATTACACACACAAAGCAAAGTCCTCCACGTGAGGACAAAATGGTGGGAAAGATAAAGAAATGTATTTAAAGTATATATTTGCAAAGGCATGATATGAACAGAAAGTAGTCAGTTTATTAGGTACACTTAAGATGAATGCAGTCTCATGCAATAAATCCTGCTTTCATGAAGGTTGATGAAGCTGTATTGTGTTAAACTGACTGTTTCTATTATTTTGACCACCTCATATAGATCAGTAAAGGTAGGCTGAGTAACAGACACATGTATGTGTAACAGCATCCTCCAGAATGACTGATAAATATCAATATTAGAATCATTCTGATGGAAACAGTGTGTAGGCAACAGTTTACTGTTGTAGCAGCTGCTAGTTTAGTCCACAGGCTGCAGGACCCACTGGATTTATCTTTGACTACATGTTGTATTTAGAGAATTATCAGGTTATACAGTATGGTTTTATTAATGTGCAAACTCCCCAATAACTCCAGCTGTCAGATAAATGTGGCTCTGTAAATAAAGGATATTTCTCTCTGAATCATGGAGGAATAAATAAAAAGAAAATTAAACATTACTGGTGTAAATGTACTTACAGTATACATCGCTGCAAACCTGAACTCAGCTGCACACATTTAACCGTGCTGGTTTCATGACAGTATTCCTGTCTAAAGCATACGTTACGTGCAGGGTCGACCTCAGCTGTTTTGGAGCCCGGTGCAGAATTTGACCTCAGGTCAAACCTGAGAGGGAAGTGAAAGATAACACGAGTGGCATCATCGACATGGTGTATGTACTGACCTGTAACACAGCAAACCAGAAAACATGGTATCTGAGATAGAAAAACATTTCCACCTCCAAAACAGCTGACTGACACTTCATTCTAAATGAAAAACTGTTTTAAAGTCAGGTTGAGAAGCCATTTAACAGACTTTAGTTAAACAGAGAAAGACAGAACACAGCTCTGGGAGATGGTGATCACTGGTGTTATTTACAATTATCAATTAGAAAAGGTCTCTCTCAGTATTACTACATGTGCACACACATGTCCAGATACAGTTTACATCAGTTGTTAGCATGTGCACTGACACATGCCTGGCTGTGATGTGTGGTCGTCACACAGAGGGAATGTGCCACGCTGTCTGGGCTGCCCTGTCACACTCTGAAGCAATGCAACATATGGAAACAGCAGTACACAGCAGGAAACGGACAGCTGACTCCACTCCTACGTTTTTTACAGCTTCAATATGCAACTTTTCTGACATCAGAGGGAAGACACAGGACTCCGTGACTCTGCATATTCAGACAGGAATCCCCTGGTTCAGATGAAATCAGGGGCTTGACTTCAGTTTCTGGATAAGATAAGAGCCTGACCTGCTGTGGCAGAGGAGGCCAGGGCAAACACTTCCTGCTGTGAGGGAAGAAAGCTCAATACTGTGTCACTGAATGTAACGTGAGTGATTTAAGTGATAGATTTTTAAAGAATGAGGGAGAACTGAGGGTAATAAGGTAACTAGTAGTATAGCAGCAGTGGTGACAACAGCTCAGACACAGAGACTGAGAGAGGGAGCAGCACAGAGAGAGATTACACAGTGTTTTCTGCTTTACATAAGAAGCTTATGTGATGGGGTTTTTCGAAGGAGAATTGCAGCAGTCAGATGGACGTCCCGCTGTCTTTCTCTCACACCGTCCTGCACGTACAGCTGGGTAGTCCAGCGGTCAGCCGCTTGGTCCCTGGGTCAGGGAAATGCCACGGGAAAAATGACAACAAACAAGCTCAGCCAGACCCGAAAAAAAACAGGAAACAGAACCGAGTGTCAGACTGAGAGTTTCTCATCCTGCTGATATTTGTTACTTGAATAGTGGAAGTCAGTGATTATTTACAGAGCATAGATCCTACTGCAGTGACATAGATACGGTGTGTGTGTGTGTGTGTGTGTGTGTGTGTAAGTCAATGTCAGCCAGCAGGACTTTTCATTCAGCCCAGTTAATAACTGCTGTTTGGCGCCCCCTGTTGTAGTAAAGCTGAATCATTTGGTTCTGTGAGCAGCAGCAGTTCTCTCTCTTAATTCATTTTCCAAGCCTAAGAGATGCAAAGAGGTCAGATGCCACTTCACTGTACAGTCTGAGGAAGTGTTTTTCCTTAAATATAAAGTCAAACAAAGAGCCTGAGGGCTGAATATGTTTCCTATAAAAAGCAGTCTGGAGCATTTTAGTGTGCCTGTTAATCTGTGTCACCTCTCATAATGTTTTACACATCATTTTTGCCTACTTTTGGTCTGGGTCTGCTCTGGTGGAAAGACTTGACTGGCCTGCACAGAGCCCTGATCTCACCACATCCAGCACCTTTGGGATGAGCTGGAACACCAACTGTGAGCCAGGCCTTATCAGCCAGCATCAAGGCTGGACCCTGCGGCTGCAGGCAGCTTCACCATCTGGTGGAAAGACTGAAACCAGACGAGTGGAGGCTGTTTTAGCAGCAGGTAAATGCTCCTGCTTGTTCACCTGTCACAATTGGGTGTGACGTTCAGGTGTGTGCATACTTAAGATCAAGTATTCCTGTGGTAGAAAACATGAGCAGTCAGTGTCCATGCTATTTTCACTGCTTTTAGCTCATGTTTGTGTAAACTGTGGCTCTGGGAAGAACAATAGAGCTCCGCTGGGAGTTCAGAGGTACAAACAGGAGTCAATCAATGACCCCTCCACTGTGCTTCAGACTGAAAATTATGCTCACAATGCTCTGGAAGATTGCTAATGTGTTCAGCAGGGCATGAGTTCAAAAATGACCCGTTGTTATGCAATCAAGTGGAGATGCATTCTGAATGAATTGCTGATGTGAGGAATACTGAGAGCTGCTTCGTGTTTGTGCAATAATTCAAAATGTACCAGCCTCACAGAGTTTACAGGCTACATGACA
This sequence comes from Lates japonicus, assembly GCA_033238685.1. Lineage (NCBI taxonomy): Eukaryota > Metazoa > Chordata > Actinopteri > Centropomidae > Lates > Lates japonicus. Next base: position 94,129 of record BRZM01000328.1, read on the forward strand.
GGAGGGCAGGATGATAAATGATTTTCTCAACACTTCTGACGGTTGGGAGGAAATGTTTTTGAAGAGCGCTGCTTTAAAATCTGAATAGATTCTTCCTCAGAAAGGAAAGGAGGTCAATTTAGGAAAAAATCAGTTGTGATTTTTTAGCTGTGATAGTGTTGTGGCTCTGTGGATGGCAGGGCAGTTCTTTGTCCTGACTGAGAGACTGAGACTCAGAGGATGAACCCTCATGCACCACCAGGAGGTGAAGATTTGTGTTGTGTTGCTTCCTGTTAGCCTCAGCTGTACTTTGTGCGTAGTGCTAGTTAACAAATGTTAGCATGCTAACACACTAAGGTGAGATGGTGAACACGGTAAACAAGCCACAGCTCCACAGACCCATTACAGTGGTTGTGGATGTGGTAAGAGCTCTGCGTTTAATTCACCTTGTTCTGAGATTTGACAGTGGTGCTGTGTGTGCTGTTCAGTCTGATGACTTGTGGCATGAAACTGTCTTTAGCCCAGCTGCTACAGCAACACAGAAAGCAGAAGTGAGAACGTGGGATGAACTGGGTGGTTGCTTTCTCTGATGAGACTGCATATATATAACTGGTCATGAAGTGGTTGCAGATCTGCTCCAATCACTGTCATGCTTCCTATACTCACTCTACAGTCATTTGCAGACAGGTTTCTAAACCGTACTGTGACACAACTGAGGGAGGATATTCTCAGGAGTGCAGCAGTAAAAGTTAGTCAGATGTCTCCTGAACTTCTGCCTAAATTCAGGTATTTTTTCCAGATTGTACAGTGATATACAGAGGTTGCTGTGACTGCTAAATGACTAGCACTTACCAACACTAGTTAGTCAGCACAGTATTCATAAATCACAGTCACTGTCTCGGGGTTATTGCAACATGTTTGTGCACAGTCAATGTCACTGTCTTCATCATCTTAAACACTGCACAAGAATCACTGGAACTAAAATATGATCTCTGCTTCTGACACATCTTAAACTCCAGAGTTACTGCGATCAAAATCTCCATCATTTTTGTCTGAGTGAGACACAACAGTGCCACCAAACAGGAAGACATAACAGTCACTGCCTGCTGCATATCCTGAAACAAACAGCTGAGAGATACCAGGGAAACGAGGGTTGAATAAAATGCAATCATCTGCTGAGGTATCCCACACCTCTGCTGCCACCCAAAGCTGAAATTTCACTTGTCATCCTCAGAACACTGAGTCCAAGTTATTTAGGACGATCCACAAACTTTACTGCTGTTCCCTCAGGAAAAAGTAGCTCCAGTGAAAAATTCAAATTGCTGTTGTGATGACATGGAGACAGATTCTCCACCTCTCTCCCGTCCCTCTCATCCCCATCTTTATAGGCCACTCGCTCACCCTCATGTCACCGGCAAATTTGATCATAATGTTATTTTGGCATTCAGTGGCACAGTCATGAATGAATATACTGTGCAATAAAGAGCTAAAACCATTTTAAACCAATGTGGTTTGTAGATAAATGGTTATTATTCTCACAGTCTGCAGTCTGCCTGATTCAGCATGAACAGAAACAGAGAGAGACGTCAGGCCCAAACATACAGCTACCAACACGACACAGCAAAACAAGCATAATATATTACTAATATGTACAGGTTAGCAGGCATCAAAAAAGAGATGAACACCTGTCAGATATTCACCAGGTGTTATAATCATCAAGGTGCAGAAACAACTTAAAACAGCAGGGAAACTGAAGTTATATACTGAGTTATATGGAGACGTCACATGAGGACACCAACATGCAGCTTGAACTGTAGAGGGATCTTCACGCTTCTGCCACAGATTTTCACACATTTCATCTGACAGTCCTCTGGCTGTGCTGTGAAACATCACGGCACACACTGACTTGTTTGTGTCTGAATCAGCAGCAGCAGCAGCAGCAGGTTCTTTCCGTTGATTTGGTGTCTGAGTTAAACCTGTTGGGTGTCTGACCTGCCGCCTCTCTCAGCATCAGGCATCATTTCAACCAGGTCAACATGTATACGTTCATATACTGCACAGTTCACTAACTTGTAATGTACAGGTGGGAAAACTAAAGGAAAAACATCAACAATCCAACAGAAATTCTGAGTGCAGGTGCTCCACGCTGTAAAAACGTTTTGTTACGACAAGGACTTAAAAACTGAGATAAAAGATTTCTCTGCTTCTTTTTGCTTGTTTTTTTTTTTACAGTGCAGCACTGTCAACACCATGAGGACATATCTTTAGGAGGAATGGTGTTATAGGTTAGTAGAGTTCTTTGCCAATTAGCATGGAAGCAGTGCTTACTAAGATACTTTGAGTTTGTGTGTTTTTTTTTCTTATTTTCTGCAAATCCCTTGAAAAGATTCAAACCAACAACATGTTACTTCAGTACTTTCAGACCTCCTCTGTCTGCGGCTCTCAGCTCCAAACCTATTGATCCTTACTGACGTAGGAATGGCTCTCAAATACATAGTTTAATTTTTTTAAAAGCTCAGTAAATTCCCGTGCTTCTACTTCTAGATTTTATCAAAAGTCACTCACACGAGATGAAACTGTGGATTAAAACACAGTGTTTCCAGCAGTAGGACAGTGTGTGTGTTCATAGTGATGAGTAACATGTCACACTGTGGCTCACTGATGTGTTTTTAATAGATTTGTGGACAACAATGGAGCTCTATGGTAAGATATACCAGGCTACACAGTGATGGAGTGAATGTGTTTGTTTGAGCTTCTGTAAAATGATCCAAGACTCATTGTGTCATATGCAAACTGTCCTGCTTGTTACATGTAACATGTACTGTGTAAGCTAATGTGTACACATACAAACTAGCGGCCTCATAGCTCCTGCTACATGATAAACACATGCACGTCCAAAAACTGTGACCAAAACACATCTGCTCTTTGTTTCTACTCTCCACACACACAGACCTTTAAGTACATTTATTTACCCAAATCTGAGACTTAGGCCGTGACCCGGGAATCCGTGTTGATGGTTTCATCTGGACGCTGTGACGACGCGTTAGTGTGTGTGAATCTACCTCCTGACCGAAACATCACACTTTAAGTCTTCGTATTAGAATGACCTTCTACAGTTCATCATGGTTTATTCAGTGTTTGCATTTCTTTAACATTAGGGCTTAGCTGTGCTTATGTTGTATTAAACTCTAAAGACTTGTTTCTGCAGCCATATATTATCATTATGTCAGATGTAATGCTCTCCTCATACTCTTTCATACATGTTTTCAAATTTCATGGTATAATCCATCCAGTAGTTAGATCACTAAAATCAGCAGGACTGATCCTCTGGAGGCCACGAACGTCCTCACAAAATGTAATCACAATCCATTTATTAATCTGCGTGTGTTGGTTTATTTACCAGGGAGAATAAACATAATAAACAGTGATGCAACAGATGTATCAGATGTAAGTGACTGTCAAAGCAATGGAAAAAGTGATGGTACCTGGATGCACTGTGGGAAAAACACAAGCCAGTGGTGGGCTGTGATGTTCTGCTGGGAAACCCATGGGTCCAGGTCTTCACATGGATCTCGACACCCCTAAATGATGATAGTATCCAACCAATGGCAGTGGCTTCTTTCAGCTTCCTTCCACACTGCACACGGTGTTCAGGAATAGTTTGAGGAACATGACAAAGAGTTGAAGGTGTTCTGCAGGATCTTGCAACTGCAACTCTTAAAGGATCTGCTGCAAACCGGTATCACAGGGAACCTTCAGGGTGTGAATTTGTGACCACGTCAGAGAGGAAAATAATGATGAGAAACCAGAGAAATGTCAGCTGAGGAGACAGATAGATAGAGAGGAGATAAAGGGGATTCAAGAGAAGTGATCTTAAGGTGATTTAAAAGATTCATCAGGACTTTTGTCAACTCTGAAACTTTGGACCCTCTACATAGTTAATATCCTGTTTTCATCCTCCCCTTTGTGTCTGTTGCTGTTTCTTCTTCTTTGCAGATCTCTTGCTCCTGTCACTGTAAGCCAGAGGAGGCTGCATTTTTACTAATTCTGCCAAATCAAAAGTAGAAACTCAATCGAGATTAAAATAACAAAAGTGTCGACTTGTCTTATTTCTGTAACTTGCTCTGAGTCTGACTCCCCACTCTCTCCAGCTCTTATCTTTTCTCCTCTCTGTCTTTCCTTATCTTTCTTTATCTTTTGACAGTTCCACTTTTCACTTTTTCCTTTCTCCTCCCTATCTCTGTCTTATCTGTCTGGCCTAATCCTCTTCACTCCTTGTTTATTCTTCTGTTTACTCTGTGTATTTTTTATTGCTTGCCAGGCAGTGATTTCTGGGGCTTTGCTGTTTTCATTACGTCCTTTTTAAACCAGCAAGTGTGAAATGAAAACAATTTTAGCCAGATCTCTTCTGTCTTTTTTTCATTTTTCATTTCTTCACCATTCAAATTGCTCTCTCTTTCCCTAACAGATTAATATCACTGTGAGATTTGGGGTCATATCATTTAACTTCCTCTCTTGCTGAAAAGTCTGACTCTAATCTTTGGGCTCAGTCCTCAGTGGATGTTTTCCAGAGTTTAATCCTGTTGCAACAACTGGCTTATAGTTTCGTTTTTTTCTGGCATATTTACTGTATGGTTCAGTCCCAGGACTCAGACAAACTCTGACAAACCCACTGTGCACCACCTGCCCAGCAGCAAACACTTAGAGACTAGCTGGTACAGAAAGAAGGAGTTGGTGAAGACCAAAACAGAGCTGAAAGGAGAGTGAATGATGGGCTTACATTCATCAGGTGGACTCAAACGCCACTCCAGTGGGAAGATCATGTTGCTCGTTGCCTGCAAGACGTGGACGTAGGCAGCTGTTTGCTAATGTTATCAGGGTGTGTTCTCATCATGGACTAATGCAGCTTTGAAATCCGAAAATGGGTTTTGCACTCACACATATGAAGAAGTGTTATCTTACTTTCAGACATCTATATAAAATTGATAATAAATAGAAACTGCTCTCTTACAGCCACAGATTCTGTAGGACGATGCACAGTTTGCTAATGCTAACCAACCTTTGGCCTCTGTGCTGTGATATACTGAAGCCGTGGTTCCCGGTGGTGAGGTAATTTACAACATAAACATCTTCTCTGGTGAAAAACTGGATAGTCTTACTCCTTTAGGCCTCTGAGACGAGTCAAACAAAACAATCTGACGTGGAAAAAAATCACTCTTTGGTGTGATCACTGATATATGCAACATGTGACGTTGGATTGCGAATAGTTCATTTTAAGGGGTCATAAGGTAAAAAGGTTGAGAACCATAAAAACAAAGACCATGACAGGCATGAGACAGATGTCTTTCTAACTTTCTCTGAACAGAATTCTCACTCTTTTCTCTTTAGGTTATTGTTTCTTCCATGAGTTGAGGAGATTTCCTACTAAGCACTTTATCAACACCATCTTTTATTGTTCAGGTGAAGCCCCACCTTCTGACTCTCACTGTGCCCAGATTTTTACCTAGTGCTGCCTTAAGTTCTAGTATTGAGTACTCATGATTTGATTATATTTAGATTTTCACTTTGCTCAGCTCTGAGGTGTCTTCCTTCACCTGTGTGGCCCCGTCTTGTTCCCTCTCTGTAACCCTCCTGCTGCAGAGTGTGTCAGTCAGTGTGTGAGGGAGATGTGTGGGTGCACATCCCTCTCTCCGCAGTGACCTGCTGCTCCTCTGCACTCCACATCCACAGCATCCCACCAGCTGCCTAGCAACGCTCAGTGTCTATGGCAACGGAGCCAACAAACGCCCCCACTCCTCTTCAGCCTGTACCCCTCAATGAGGGCTAAAGTGTGGCAATCAGGAGAGCAGAGTGACAGAGCAGATTAACAGAGAAGGTCAGGAGGAGCCTGGCTGAGCAGGCTGCGGCTGAAACGTTCAGGTTTTCTGCAATCAGCTTCAACTAATGTTCTCAGCAAGGAGCCGCCAATTTAGATCTGAGACCGCTGAGAGACGGAGACGGGGTCAAACAGAAATCAGTGCTTACAGGTTGACAAGCACGACTGTGGAACGATGGACGGTGTTTTCAGAAAGCTTTGTTATTAAAAGACGGTGTAAGTCTGACGTGTTCAGTTACAGGAAAAGGCTGATCAGTGATATAAAGTGTCCAGGCACAGATTTGGATGGAGATGATTGGCGAAGTCACCTGTATGATGTGAGGACACAGTGACTTCACATACACGTGTTTTAGCTCTCTCTTGTGGATCATAAGCAAACCTGCAACAGCAGTGAAAACAGTGTTCACACTGGGCTGAAAAACATCACAATCAAATGAATTAAATCAGTGTTTAAATCAGCTTTGAGTCAGTCACAACCATTTCAGAACTTCTGATCACGTTATCAAGTCTTGTAACTTTATTGACGGGTTAGTTGAGCTGCAACTTTTCCAGCAAAAACATGCAATGACACAGTTTTTGAATGTCCTGTACCAAACATTCTTAATGTTGAATGTGTGATGTAAGTTTCTACAAAGTCTGTGCATGTTATTATATAATAAATGTTAAAGAAAGTTTGTGTTTATGACAAATAAACTGTGGTTCAGAGCTCCTCGTGGATTTATCATTGCACTCTATCTAACCTCCATGTTCTCATGCAGCTCAGAGGCTGAGGTTTCACCTGTTATAAAATAATAACTATACACTAACCATAATCAAATGGTACTCATCACATCACATTATGAGACTTGTAGTAAAATCAAACAGCCACTAGAGGGAGACATAAATCTATAAATGTGCTGCGCTGCCAGAAATGCTGTCTGTCCAGCAGGGGGCAGTATATACCTGCTGCTAACTCTCTGCAGGAAAGCCTTTTGCTATCATCTGTGTGTGTTCATTGATTTGATTTTTTGTTGTATTTCAGTTGTAGCACATTAAAAAAAAAATCAGTTAAATGGTAACAAAGAGGTGAAAGAACAGGGAAATAATGTCCGAGTGCTGTTTCCTGGTGTTGATGATAGGTGATTGATACACACTCTCTGAGACTAAAAGATCATTAAAGATACTCAAACAGTCAAATGCTTGTTGAGGGAAGTAGACCGGTTCTTCCAGGAACCCTTCAGCATCTGTACAGGCTCCTCAGGCAGCTTTGTTCCTGCAAGAACTCTTTTTATTTTAGAGGGTTCATCAAGTTACTTGTAAGTATCTGTAAGGGTTTCTCTGAGCTGTGTTTGCTCTTGAGGAGTTCCTAAAGGAAAGCCTTTACTCTGAGAGGCTCTGAGATCAACTGAAAATGTCCCAGACACCACACAGTTAATGAGATCTGTCAGTGAACCTCACACAGAACTCCTGAATTTAATAAAAGCAAGGCCAGTTTACAGTGTAACCTATGTTCAGCTGTGTCCTGAAAAGGCCTCATATCTAGTTGGGTTCACTGGTGTATCTAACAAGATGAGGTTTGGATCCCTGCTGCATCTTAACCAGGTTCAAATATTTAAAAACAATCAGTTGTCATGCACCAACAAGAATTCATGAAAGAGAAATATGAGAACACTGACTCTCACCCTAAAACCACACATACAGAGCAGAATATAACCTCACATTCACAGACTGTGTGAGCAAACAGGGAAACGTGAAGAGAGTGTAACACTGCCCGGTCACATACAGTGAGCGTGAGCAGCAATCTGCTTTGTGTGTATAATTACTGGTCTTCCCATTGAACGCTGATGATGTCAAAACACCATGACAGGAAATGAGAGGCTGCTGCAGAGGACGAGCTCGTGGTGGCGTCTTTACCACCACTGGGTGATCAGAACTTCCTGGTCCAAAGATTAGATGATTCCAGCTGATTGATTTGTCATTGATTTTGCTGCTGTGAGACAGTGTGTGTGTGTCTAACACAGGGAATGAGTGTGTGTTTAAAATACTCTGAAATCAACTGTCTGGTTGTTGCAGGTCATAATTTCCTCTTCCTCCATCTCTCCTTCCTCCTCTTTCTTTTCTTTTCTTCCATCCACCTCCTCTACCTCTCCTTCCTCCTCTTTCTCTCCTTTTCCTCCTCCATCTCTCCTCTCCTCTTCCTCCTCCTGTCTTCTCTTCTTTTCCCTCATCATCCTCTCTCCTCCCTCTCCTCGCGCTGTCCCGTGTGAACAGAGCCTCTTTTCTCTCCTCTCTCCTCCTCTTTGGATGACCGCCTGTTCCTGGAATTCAGAAACCCCTCTCACTTTTAATTTATGCGCATATTAATTGTTCGCCATTGTAATTTCCACCGTGGGATACAACATGCAAATGCGCCATGCATTTGTGCGTGTGTGTGTGTGTGTGTGTTTTCTCCTCAGCAGTAATCCGCCACAGACATCTCTGCTTGTTCATACACTTTAACAGATTTCTCTGAACGGATCGTGGAGATTTTAAATGTCTAATAATATAAAGAGAAAGTCTGTTTTTATGTTTTCATGAGTTTGTATCATTTAAAATTTGAATATTTTATTTGCATGAAAGCAGAAAATAAAAGAAACAGTGAGTTTAAACGCTCTGTTCTGCAGTGACTGGATGTTGATGGAAATCCTGATTTGTTGCTGAATATTCGGTTTTTTTTTATTGCAGAGAAAACATGAAATCTTTAATTTATTTTATAAACATTTCATTCTTGTCTCCTCAGCTCAGACTTTGTGTCACACAGGGAAGATTATTAAAACCTCGTTCTCCTGTGATGCTCTGAAATGACTGTAGGGCCTCGAAAAGGAGAAAAAATGTCTAAAGAAAAAGACTGAGGTGGGTTTGATTTTCATTTTCACACCTGTTCCTATGAAACTGCAGCTGAAGCGGAGTTTCTCTCATTCTCTGATTATTCTGCATTAAAAGAAAAAACCTTTATCACATAAAAAATGTTTCTCTGGTTCTTTTTTTAATAGTTTTCTTTAAAACTGTGAGACTGACTTCATATCGCCTGTGTGTGTGTGTGTGTGTGTGTGTGTGTGTGTTTATTATCACATGTTAAAATGTGACATAATAATTGTCCACGGGTGAGTGAGTGTGAAAATAAAATATTGATTGATTGATTATTTTTTATTTTACAGAAAACAGAAATGTTTTCCCCTGATTTGATCCAGTTATTTCAGTTCATCTCTGATTGGAGAATTCTCTCTGTTTTCTAACAGCCTGTCAGCCAATCAGAACAATATCTACATCCAGAATATTTTAATGACAATTTCGCTCCAGATTCTTCTTAAATTTTGTTTCGGAGCCAAAAAAAAAAAAAAAAAAAAAAAAAACCCGAAGGAGCTTGAGTTCAGAATGAAGCAGGCCTCAGCTGAGGATGAGCCTCCAAACATCAGTTTCACGTGTCACTCAACATCGTGATTTTTCACATGAATCTCATATTTGATTCCTTCACGCACGCGCCCTGAAAAACTCCAAAATGTGTCCAAGTTTCCAGCCTGAAGCTCGTGACCTGAAACCGCTGCAAGGACATAAACGTCAACAGGTTCTTTAATCAGGAGACAAACGCTCCGTTAAAGACACAGAGAAATGAAATGTGCTTTAAATCGGCTGAGAGAGGAGCACAGCGGTCACATGCTTTTTATTCATCAATGAACTTTCAGCAGAATCAGTTTCCACATACAAGGAATTTATCGGCGCTAAAGGACAGAGGTAGTAAACAGACTGAAGTGAAGCTGAGGAGCAGAGAGGGAAAAAAACGACATTTACAAAGATGATTAAAATGTAAAGTGTAGAGAGCAGATGTTTGAGGGTGGCAGGGACTGTCAGTGAGGACAGTGAATTTTCTTCTTTAAACTTTTAACCTGGAAAATTACACTTCCGTTTCATTGGAATGGTTTTAATGAAGTGAAATATCTCGGTTGTTCTCACGTTGTTTGAAAAAGCAGATTTAAGAAAGTGAAGCGTTCATTTTTCGTTTTTCTCTTTTAGCTCCTCAGTGACGAACAGACCTGCTGAGACTGTTCCTCCTCCACCTACTGATAATCACTGTCAATAATATTTATAGGCTGTTCATTTATCAGTAGCATGATGCAGTGATGGTGTGTGTATAATAAACTGATCTCCAGTCAGTGATGAAGAACTATCGCGATCAGTTCTTTTTAAACCTTAAACGTATTTTTAATTTATTGATTCACTTGTTTAACTTTTTGTTTCCATCTTTAAAATCCTGCAGTGTAAAGACAGAGCAGTGCAGCTGTTTCCTTCATCGGACACGAGCAAGAAAACCACTTCTCTCCTTTCAAACAAAGAACTCAACAGAAACAACCTGAAGGAACAACAGTCATTTACACTTTTTAAAAAAGATTAGAATTAGTCTACAGTCACACACACACACACACACACACACACACACACACACACACACATATTTTCCTCCTCCGTGCGCGCGGCCTCTATCTGGATCTGGATCTAGATGCACAGCTCCACTGCGCATGTCCGTAATGCGAAAGCATTAAGCAATTAATTTCGCATAAAGCATCATCTTATCACCAGAACCCCCCCCCCCCCCCCCCCCCCCCCCCCCCGCCCAAACACAATCGGACTGA
>BRZM01000328.1:109384-120228 GCA_033238685.1 Lates japonicus
TGTGTGTGTGTGTGTGTGTGTGTGTGATATCCTGAGCTGGATCTGAGCAGAACAGAGTGTTTCCTCTAAGAACCTCAGGGGAAATTTGACCTGTTCTGTTTTAACATCAGCTGCTCTCTCATCATAGAGATGAAACCTTTTTACAGTGAAACCCTGCAGACCCCCTCCCAATCATTTACTGCAGCTTTACTCCGTCTGAGAGTGACTGGGATTAAAAGTTGGTGTGTGTGTGTGTGTTGACTGTGGCCTCTCGTGTGGTTTATCTGTTAATAGTCACAGTAACACATCACAGGTGGAGGACGCCTCAGTGAAGGAGCTCAGCATCGTCCTGCAGGAAAAAAGAGCAACGTGCACAGAAGAAGCAGGAAAATGTTTTTCTGTTCTGCTCTCCTCATCATCACTGCTGCCTCAGTCTTTTTCTTTCGTTCTCTCTTTGGCTCTGGGTTCTTATTCAGAGAGGTGTTTTACATGCTGGTCAGCAGCTGAACGGGTTGACTGAGGTTGTTTAGCTCAGTGAAGACACTGTGTGGGCTGTAAACACATCCTGCTGCTGGTTTAAACACACAGGCTCATCAACAACAAACCATGAACAGACTGGAACAGGCTCCGTGACTAAATGTGTGTTAGCTGAAAATCTAATTCAACTCTCACAGTTTTTACATTTGAAAAACACAAAATGATTATTTTCATGTTCTATGACCTGATATTATATATGAATACACACTTATGTGTTCGGGCTTTAATTACAGATTTGGCCTTTGTGTAAATAGAGGAAATTTCCTTTTAACTGTGTGTGACGAGTGTGACTTTAACTCTTCAGTCTGATGTTATGGTGGATTTATTTGATTATCAGTTGTTGACAGTATAAATTATTGGATATATTTTTCCTTGTGTCATGCAGGCATAATGCACTTCTGTTTTCTGACATCTCAGGTGTGTGGTGGCTGTGAATGGAACATCAATGTGCTTTGATGAGTTACTGTTTCTGTTGATGTCAGACCCTCCATCTATTGTCCACTGTTGGACAGGTGTGTGCAGGGCGGCTTAGATAGGGTAGGTAAACATCTATCTAATATTAAAAGCTTGTATGAGACAAACAGGCCAAAGACTCTCACATGTCTTGGTCACTTTTGTTGTCCACATCAGCTGCAGAGGTTCAGGTCGACCTCATGTCGCTGATCTCCTGAACCACAGACACAGTTTACAGCACTGAGTCTGTGCATGTGTGTAATGAAATGATCAGCCACATACCTGCACAACAGTTAGAGTTTATACATGTGTTAATGCTACAGTAGCTGCAGCTAATATTTATTTTCATTTCAGATTACTGTAACTATTATGATTTGTTTTTTCTAAACCGTTGATCAGAGGTGATGTCTCCACACACTCACCTCGTCCCATCAACTGTCCAACACCCAGATTTCTTTTCTTTACACCAAATTAGACCATGAAAAGCAGAACACTCCTCTGAACTGAGAAAAAGGAACCATCCAGTGAAAAAGATGTTTCATCTAGACTCAGAATCGAATGGATCACATTTGACACAATCATCATCCTCATGATGGGCATTTTTACACCACAGGATTTCTGATTTCACTCAAGTAATGATGTTAAATCTTCTGCACCTTCAGTTACAATAATTAGAGTTTTAATGAAATAAATAAAAAGATTTGCTCATGTTGTAGTTTCAGTTGTGGCACTGATCAGTCTCTAATCCAGGTCCAGAAAGCTCTTCATTTAAGAGCACACACTTCACGAGCTGGACCTGAAACTCAGGCCTCTGCACAGTAAAGTGGATGAGGGGGTGAGGTGGGGGTGGGGGGGTGTGCATGCAGGAATGGCCTGATGGGTACTAATGAACTTGGGATGTGCCACCGCAATGCTGAACGGCCCCTGGTCCACCTCGGTGCCCGGGTTCCCATGCAGCCGACGGAATGGGGGGTGGGTGGGGGTGAGAAGGGAAGGGGGGGTGGCTGGATGGTGCACCCAGCCTATTGTGCCCGGTCCTTAGCCCATTAGCCACCACCAACCACTTCGCTTTCCCAAGAGGAGCTCGGGGCCTGCCCGCCTGCCTGCCCGCCCGGACTCCGTAACCAGGCATCAGCGCGGGCGAGAGGAGGGGAGGAGAGAAACAGTAGCCGTATTTAGAGTTTGATCTCCAGGAAAGCGTCCAAAATTTGGAGAGAAAGAAAAGGGGAGCCCGGGACATTGGTAGGCAGAGAGAACCCCCCGACAACGAACCGGGGGCTGACAAAGTTGTCTCTTTGGCAGTCGCGCCTCCTATTGAAGCAGTAATTTATTCAAAGGAGATTTTTATCCCCGCGATCTGATTATTATGATAATCAAGTGACCCAGACCCCCTTTCTTGGCTCTTGTCTGCGGGCTCTGGGCTCGGCGGTGACAGTAAAAGCTGATTTGCACGGTCTTCACCCCCTGGTCACATTCCTGGACTCCTCTGTATCAAAGACGCAGACAATGAGAATAGTGGATGTGCGCACTTGATCCAGGCGCATGAGCGGAGGCCGCAGTCTCCGCCGGGGGCTTTGTGTCAAACGAATACTAGTAGCCAGACAAGATTACACGAAACTTTTTATAATCCCACATGGGCCAAAACAGGGCTCAAAACGACACACTTGATATGTGAAGGTCCCGGACACAGCCGCAGCAGAGGCAGCAGAGGATGCTGCGTGTGTGCAGCCGCTTATGTTCCCATCTGTGCGTAATTAGAGAATTAACAGTGAATCTGGTCTCATGCTAGATGAGCGTGGGTGCCAACGTTTGGCTTCTGTTTGGTTTAGACTCTAATGTGAACTCAGAGGAAAAAATCCAACATGAATTCAGATGATTAGTTTCCACAGTTGTGATCCATCCAAGCTTATTCACAAGCACGTCTGCTTTCATGTTTTGAGGGTGGAGACAAACACAGACCTGCATCGTGTCATAAAGGGGAGGGCCTTGGTAGCGATATATGTTTTTAGAGCAGGCATGTCTTAGTTCATATTGCATCTGACGCGAGGAATGGCGAGTGCGAGCGACGGCGCGGGCAGGAGGGGGGGGGCGTCGAGATCCACCTCCGCGGGAAATAATGGGGATGATAATAAAACAGGGGGAAAACCCGTCCGAGGGAAGCTGAATGGATGGAGCCAGAGAGACGTCACGGCCAGCCGCAGCCATGAAGACCGTGCGGTCCAGCCTCCGGCAGCTCAGTTGGTCTCCATCTCCCGAGCCGCTCGCTTCTCGGTTTTGAAGAGCGGACGCCGCAGCACACTCACAGGAGACGGCGTGAGTATAAAATCTAATCTGTGTTTTCTTTAAGGGGGGGGGGGCAGGTGCGGAATATCAGCTGAATTAACGGAGGAAAGCGCGTTTGCATCCGCGCAGTGTACGTCGCCAACCTGCACACATAACGGAGCAGGATGCGTGTGTGTCTGGATGTGGCAACAGCAGCGAAAATGGGCGATGGGTGTTTGTGCAGCAGGTTTTCACTTTAAATCTAATCTCATTTCTTATTTCTGCCTGTTCCTGCCTGATGTGCAGAGAGGTGTAAAGTAGGGGATGTCTCTGTCTGTCTGCCTCTGAAGCTGCTATGAGCTGATGGGAGATGGAAACATATGGTTCAGAACAAAATGTGAACATTTTCTCTTTTATTTCTTATTTGTAAACTGCATCAAAGATACAGAGTCAGAACAATTCTACAGAATTAAACTGAGATGGAACAGCGCCCAGGGCCAGTGAGAGGTCACAGAAACAAACTGCTCTCACTCTCTAAATGCTGAAATACATTAGTCAAAGAGCAACTTGTAATTAGACGTGCTTTGGCTCTGCTTTGAGGGAGAACTCCTCTGTTTCACAGCCTCAATGACGCATTGTGCACAGACTTCATATGCGCCATTCACACGGAGCCACAAAGGCCAAAAGGCTTCTAGCCCTGATTTCATTTCTCATACACATCTCCAGGCACTTAGCAGGGTCACTTCTGCAGCTCTGCTCGCCGTAGCAGCGGGAGCGGCAGAGGCAGGCAACATATGGCACCAAAAGCCACCCAATCTGACACGAGCACAGCCAGGGAACAAAAAGAGAAAACGCTTTTTTCTCTCTTTCCCCTTTTCGCCTCCACATTAAGCCCTTGCAGGACTCTGTTCGGCCATGTGGCTCAGATATGAGGATTACCAGCACACAGGCCTGCGATGCATGCGTAATAAGACAAAGTGGTGGCGTTCACAGCCATAGTTGGCGGATAAAGGGATCACAAGGCCAAATATCCAGTCCACACGTGTGCGCCGAGTACAAGGCCTGAGCCGAGAGCACGTGTGCGACCCCCGGACACACCGGGGGAGAAACCCGAGCCTGGGCAGCTCTGGGTCAGGGTTTGAAGCAAAAAAAAAAAAAAAAACGTCTACAGAAAAAGAAAGAAATCTGCGCTTATGCAACGTTTCACATGAAGATGAGAGAGTGAGTGTGTTTGCAGGAAGAGGTCAATGCAAAAGAAGCGAGAGACAGAGCAGGAAAAACTCAGAAAATGTCATTTGGAATTTAATTTAGGAAAAAAATGGTTTTGCAATTTTAGGGTTTTTCCATATTCATTTATTTAAGTAGAACACACACACACACACACACACACACACACACAAAGCTGTGTGTGCCACTGCAGTGTACTTTAGAGTTCTAATCCTGCACCTACTGACCGTACTCCTTTATGTTCGTACATAAAGACAGCAGGTTGTTCATTGTGTTACGGTGACAATCCTCGACTTCAGCACAATAAGAGCAGTAATGTGCTGTGAGGAAACACGGGGCTGCTGAAGCATCACACGGCTGAGGTGTAACACCTTTTCACGCCCATCACAACTGTCATTTTAAACATTTGTCCTTGTGGGAGGAAAATGCAGTTCGCTGATTGTCTTTACTGTTTGAACGGAGGCTGTCGTATGTAAAACGGAACAATTTGGCTCCTCCGTGCTGTGCCGTCCTTCTGAAGAATAAAATGATCGTCTCTTTTTTCCAGGGATCCCTGGAGAGACATTCAGCGGCCTCACAACACGTGGCTTACTGTAGGTAATATGGGCTACCAGCTCTCACTGTCACTCACATCACACACAGGCTTCCGTAGTCAGGTTGGATATTTTGGAAAGTTTGAATGAATGATGTATTTTATGTTTTCATGTGATGGAATTAAGTCAGCGGGACATCGTTATTAAGTTACAGTAAAGTTTTACATAGAATTGTAGTTTTAAGGTGGAACAGTGTTTATCATGTGTAAAAAAAAACACGATGAAAACAGCCGCAGCCCAGTGTAAAGTCAAGACAAGAACGATGCTGTTATTTGCTAAATTCACACAGTGTCAGGGAGGTTCAGCAGCTACAGTTTCATCACGTGCAGGACGCGGGAAAATAATTAATCCATTTTCTACAAACCTAATCAGCTGCACACACACACACACACACACACAGCAGTGTGGCTGAAGATGCTGTGTGTCTGTTTATCAGAGAGATACACACTATGTGTCTGCCGACAGGCCCACACCGTAACCTCAGTGTGTCATTTCCATTCAGGTAAATTCAGAAACACACGTTTCCACCTTTAAATATCGCTTTGACACGTGCGTAAAAGACTTTTTGTCGTGCGTAAAACTCGTGCGTAATTGCCTTTATTGCTACAAAATGCTGCATTCAGATCTGAGAATCCAACCTGTGTCAGGAGATGGCCTACAAAGAAACGTTTTAGCCTGATTTAAACACGTGGTTTCAGTAACACGATAACCAATGAGACTTCATAAAAGGAATCAATTTCTTGCTAATCAGCTCTGCACCTTCGCATGAATTATTTCCAATTAGAGGCGCCCGATTTGTTGACGTCATGCACGTCTTGGCCAATGGCACAGCCTCATGAGGTTTGTTTAAATGATGAAGAGCTCGATTGATGCCTTAAATGTATTTTTATCTGAGATCAGTGAAGCCACAGAAAGCAGGCCGCTCTGAGTGTTAAACTGGGAGGTTTTCAAATATGAAGTTCTGCAGAACAAGAAGCTCTTAAAGATCCTCAGCAGCCTCATTTCCTGAACTCACTGCGTTAACAATTTCCCGGGTGAAATGCATCGTGAAAGGCGAATATTGTGGGCATAAAAACCCAGAAGACAAATATTGAAATTGTATCACTATTTATTAGAATTATATAACAGCAGCACAGTCACGAATAAGCCAGTGTTAATGAAAGGACTATTAATGATAATGGGGGAATAAGTGCAATCTGCATATAATTATCTTTCTCTTTATCCAGCTTGGAAATCGTGAAAATATATCTGATCTAGAAACGAGTCATAAAGCTCACAGCACAGGCTGCAGCGATTAGAAATGTTAATGTTAGTACTGCATCATTCCCATGCAAAAATGATATAGTGATGAATTACTGATGAGTTTAAACACCAAACTCAAGCTCTGAATTAACAGCAGAGAGAATGATAGGTTTTTATCAGGTAAAGGAAAAATTTAAAACATTTTTAAGAAAAAAAAATTAGTCTGATTTTTTTAAAATGTTGTAGGTTATTATTATTATTATCATTACTGAAATATAGTAATAAATGATGACAAAATAATAATACTAAAATCTGACCATTATCTAATTTGGGTAATTTTTAACATTGGAATATGTGAAAATGTGTGTCTTCTAATACTTTGTCTTTTGGAAAAATATGAATTCTATAACCTATTAGTCCATCTGACTGAGCATTTTATGAAGAAACATGATAATATTTATTTTAATATGTGTGACTGCAGCTGTGTGTGTGTGTGTGTGTGTGTATGTGCTCGATTAAATGTGTGCTTTTCTGCAATTATACCTAAGCCTGGGTCAATGTGTGTAGTCTGATATTGTCTGTAATTATACATCTAAATGTGAAAATTCACACACTGTACGGTACATACTTGTGTGTGTGTGTGTGATCCAGTGCAGCAGCATTCTGGGAGCTGAGGCATGTTTCCTCTCTTAAAGGGCCTCGCTTTGTCCTTGTGGATTGAAACAAAGCTCCTTGACGAAGATCTGTGTTACGGTGACAGCCTTCTGAACGGCAACAAGGCAGCTTTTTTTTTTTTAAATGAACACAGATTCAGACAGTAGAGGAAGAAGACCAGCTGTTTATTTTAACCTGGAGGGAGAACAATGCCAGGGGGATTTGTTGTTTGCTAACAGGGATGTAGCCGTCTCTGCTAACGCCTGCATGTTGCCAGCCAAGTCGTGTAGGAGTGTTCAGGTTTGGGCGTGTGTGTGTGTGATGGAGGGCGAGAATATTCTGCATCTTGCTCTCCTCTGTCACTCTCACTCTCTCTCAGTATCTCTCCATCTCTCTCTGCTTTCAGTCAGTAGGGCTTTACTTGGCGGTGGCGTTGGTGGGGGAGGAGCCTGCCACAACAGGGATCTGGGCACACAGAGCAGCTTTAATTAGATGGGGCCTCGTGCCATGTGCCACCATGGCGTGTGTGACAGGGAGTGTGTGTGTGTGTGCTTGTGTGTTACAGTATTGTCTATACCTGTACAAGTGAGGACGTGTTTTATGTGCGTTTAGCTTGAAATTTGTGTATTTTTGTGGACATTTTTAGATGTGAAGGGACATGTCTGCTACATGTGCCTCATGCTCTGATAAGTCTGTGCGTTTGTGTTACATGATTGGTGTGTGTGTGTGTGTGTGTGTGTGTAAGGACTTTTTTTTCATGTGTATGTACATCTCAAACCCCTCTATCTTCACGTTGACGCCAACCTCTGCTTTGGCATCAGATAACGTAAACGAAGACAGACCAGTTTCTTTTGTAGTCAAACAGCTAGGATCTTCTTTTAATTTAAAAATGCATTTGGGCCGTGGCGGGGGGGCAGCGTTTGAAGCCATCACCCTCCTATGGAGCCAGTCAGCAGGTCTGGCGGGTGCGCCATGGGGATGGGCGCCAGGCCGGAGAAGGGAAGGTTGGTGCCATAGCCGGTTTGGACTGGTTCATCAACTTGTGTACCTTTTTTTTTTTTTTTTTTTTTTTATTGGTGCTTCTCCCTGATTGCTTGACTTTGGAGAGTTTTTTATTTGGAGGCATTACTTCCAGGCCAATCAAAGCTTTCATTGCACAAAGGGAGGTTTCCTATTGGCTTAGATGGTTTGAGGCGGGGTGAGGGGCCACTTGGTGACATCACAAAATTAAGGGTCAGGACATTTAAGGGCCGCTGTAAGTTGTGTGAGGAAAAAAGGCCTCAAGCCAGAAGAGTAACATCTTTGTTTGGAGTTGGCGTTAGCTGGTGTGTGATTTATTTTTTTTTATCAAGACTTTGCAAATTTTTTACATGAATTTTAACTCCTTCCAAAGTTAGTCTGTCATCCCTCAAATCATGTAAAATCAAAGATTTGGAGACGTATAATCATGTTTTCTTAACAAATTTCTCCTCTGCTTATAGGTCAGAACTTGGCCCATGTTACTTCGCCTGCGGCTTGAGAGGATGGGTAGCCTTAGGGGTTGGTTGTTACTTTCGGTTATCTAGCTTTATGAAGAATGTACATCACTCATACAGCTAGATAACCAAAGTAACAAGAATCCCATTACACTCCTGAAAAGGCATCAAGACCCCATGTGCACCTCCCTCCAAAAAAAACACAAACTCTGCCACAAGAACAGCAACACAAGTCAAGAAAATGGACGACATTTGAAAGGACACGGGAGCTGAATGCGGCAAAAGGTAGGTTGCATGATTTTGGTCCAAGTTGCCGTCATATAGGTTTATTGATTATATGTGTATGAGTGCATGTGTGTGAACAAATCCCAGACTACAAGGCCGTTAGGTAAACCTAATGTTACTGAGAGGCTCTGTCTGTGTTTGCTGTTGTGGTCCATCAGCAGAATAAATGCAGAATAACGTTGGCAGGTATGTGGAAATGAACTGGACATTGTCGTACATATTTCCTACTGCTCTCTGCAGCCAGTGGTAGTGATCCATGGCAGTACGGTTGGTGCAACAGGATCACTTTTAATCTAATAAGCCCCATGATCCTTGCGTGTGGGGCTGCATGCAGGGGCTTAGCCTTAGTATCACATGGCCGGGAGTGACGGGTTTGCTCAAAAAGACCCACACTGATTCACCAAAGCCGGTGGACTTTGACAAGTCGTTTAACAAGTCGGTGCAAATCAGTTCGCTAACCAGTTTAGCCAACGCTCTATTCACTTGGTTCCATGAATTTCAACTTTGCTGCTGGCATCTTTGAAATCAAGAGAACATGCAATATGAAAAGAATGTGGGCCTTTTATATCATAGGAGCTGCATACGGTGCTATGAATTATACATATGTTCCGACTTGGATGGGATTGTATGAGTTAAGAATGCTCCCTCCGAGTTAATCCGGGCTCCCAACGCCCCGCCGGCACCTAAGCGAACAGACAAGAATTTGTTTGAGGCCAGTTTTGTTAAGTTAGCCGTTGTTGATTTTTTTTCCTCCTTCCCACCTACTCCTTTCTCCCTTTTTCATGAAAAGATGTTTGATTTGGGGTCCTGGCCGTTGTTTGATTTGACGTGACAGTTGGCTTGGTTGTGAATGGGCCGTGGCAAAGCCTCCATTGCATGAGGTGCTGCCATGTGGAAAGGCCTGATGGGATCTCACTGAATGCTGCTGTGTGTACGCGCAAGGCTTCGAGGGGGGAGTGGTCCAGGGGCAATCAAGCAGAAAGTGCCCCCAGTGACGAGATCCATGAGTGAGAGAAGGAGAACAATCTCAGCCTTTAGGTTCTTTGCCCGGGCTCATGGTGAGGAGTAATTGGTCAATCAGATCTTCAACCTCAAGGCCTCTGATGGCTGATTGAAGGTGTGATTTCTTTTCTGCCCATCAAAGCTAGAGGGTCACTCCCGCTGAGAGAGGCCACTAAGGATTGTTCCCAAGGTCTCGAGGCTTTGGAACTACAAGGCTAGCAGTGAACTCAAATTGTAATACCTATTCCACATAGCGGTTTGCTGTCTCAACATAGTTCAGCTAAAACATCACCCTCAGGTTTGGATATATTCAGCCCGACATGGTACAAATTCTAAGCAGTTGTGCAGGGCCGAAGTAAAATTCCTAAAAGCTTGTGTGGCAACCTCACCTCACAATGTCAATCTCCTCAAGCCCTGCAGTTGTGCCTGCCTGCCTGCTGCATTGCAGGTGCTCAGTGTGACATTTGAGCTCTGGGCTCAGCTAGTAAGAGAGAGGAACGAGGGCCTTGACAGGAAGTGACAGTTGAAGATGTCACCGCCTTGGATGGCAAAGTAGTACCAGGTTCCCTCTTGGCTGTGGTGCTACCGCTACTCCCTATGTGTTTTTATTACAGTGTAGACTTATGAACACTTACATCCGATATATCTGTGCAGGTACATTTTGCATTTACGAATTTCACATGTAACAGGTACGAGGCAGGCAGATTTTGTGCCGTGTAAAGATGAGCTGTCCCCTCTTGCTTCCTTTTCTGTGTCAGTTACAGTGTTGGGGGTAAATGGGCTCTGAAGTCTGGTACAGATTGTGTTTATACCCTAAGCAGTGCCCTGGGAGACGCATGTCATGGTGCAAATGCTTTGTGCTGGCTCTGTGTGTGGCACAGTTATATCACTAACACTTCACACTGGGGACCCCAGAGTAGAGACTGTCTTAGCTTCTGCCTGCCTGAAAATGGCACGGATATAGGAGAGTTCCTAAAAACCACCTCAGGGTCTTTGCTCTCTCTTTTTCTGTGTCCCATGGCAGTGTCTGAAATTGAAAGAGAGCGCGAAGAGAAAGGGTGGAGAAGGAAAGAAGGCAGGGAGAGGAAAGAGAAAGAAGAAGAGGAGGAGGAGGAGGAGGAGGAGGGTGGTGGGT
>BRZM01000328.1:125000-135414 GCA_033238685.1 Lates japonicus
CCCCCACCTCCTCATCCCCATCACACACACACACACACACACAAAATTGCAATCATTCTCATCATCCTCTCTATCCCCTGGTTTTATTAGGCCACATGCTGGGGCTGTAAATTTACCATTAACAAGCTTATTCACTGTAGTCCTCTCAACAAAACAAGACCATGATGCCAATAACTCAAAGCGACACCAATACCCGAAACTGCCTTTTATGCCACCAACCTCCGCTGTTAGCCACTCCCTCCCCCCCTCTCTCCCTGGCCCAGTGCACCCGCATTACGCTCCAGCGTAATGCTAAATGCCAAGGCTAACGTGACGCTTGCTAATAGCTCGGGCAATGCTAATTAGCACGACGGTTGTTGATTTCTGCCTCTGAGCTGGACGGCTGCATTATCGGTTCACTCTGCACTCGCTGACCCACTGTAATATTTTAAGTTGCTTGTCTGAGCTGCTTGAAAATGTAACAAGGGGGTTTGATAGCCTTCTGAAGTCCAACTCAGCCTAGCTTAGGGTGTGTCACATGCTTCCTCTTTGTATTAGCAGCTCGTAGCGTACCAGGCTCCTGTTAAGGCCTTTCAACTTCAGCCTCAATCCCTTCAGCTGGTACATGGAGCTGTGCTTACCTCGGGCAGATTTAGGACACACAAGAAATACCCCAATAAGTTATTTTTCAATGAGGACAAGCCTCCTTTTGATACGCCTAAATTGGTATTCACAGTCAACTGTCTCAGATAATTGTTTTGACATTCTTGTGATTGGCCTCACTGTGTGTTGTGACTCACTCAGAGGAATCGAAGGTGTATCTTAATGTCATCTTTTCTCCTCGCAGGTGAGTGCTGTCGGTGCAGGAGGGTCGCAAACAGACGGTGGAGGGTCAGCAGGACTCCTCCTTCAGCGGCCGTTTGCCACCTTTCAGCCGGGAGTAAACAAGGACGACGGCGGCCGCACATGACTCATGTGACTTTGGAACGCTGCCCTACTGTTTGTACGTCTGCTGCTGCTGTGTGATGCAGCATCTGACCCAACGGTCGAGATGGACTGATTGTGAATGCAAACATCGTGGTGGACTGTGACTGCGGGAAAGAAGGTTCGGACAGAAGAAGTCAGCAGCTCAAGTCGTGGATGAACCGGTCCATAAATGTGACTCTTGTATTTCTGAGGGTGTCGCACTGAATTTTGTAATTATTATATATTTGCTTAAAAACAATATTAGTTAAACACTAAACAATGTTTTTTCAACTAATCTAGGCTCCATTTTCTGTAGGTAGTATTCGACGAGCTGTAGCCCGCGTTGTGTTTGATTTGTTTTGTTATAGTTGCTAGGACTCAAAGACACGTGAATGTGAGACCCACGGCAGCAGTGAATAATACTGCACTGCGATTGGACAGCTCCATGTGTCGGCTGACACAGTGGCGAAGGAGTGAGCTGTCGTCTTTATACTCTATGCAACTGTTTTATCTTTTTTTTGTTTTTTTCATCTTGAATCCCAGTTGGGCAGAGCCCCTTTTATCCTTACTTTGGATTTTTTTTTTCTGGGCTACCAGTTTATAGACATTCCTTCAAATGTCATCAAGAGAAATGTTTTTTTTTAGGAGCCTACATTCCCATTGTTAATATGCTGATACACACACACACACTTCTGTGAGTGTGTGACAGATGACAGAATATAGCTCAGTTTCATCAGTGAATGTATTGAATCTCATATTTGCAGCCTCAACAGACTTTGATTTGACTGTGCAGCCATAAGCCACAGTCTGAGTAAATGTGGACTCACACATTTAATATTCCTGATGGCAGAAGTGTATTTGATCAGCAGGAAGTAGCTGAGCAGGGCTCATGGCTGTGTGTGTACAGAACACGCCACACTATTAAAACCTTCCCAGCAGGCTTTGAGACGCAGCAGTTTGGTTCATAGCAGTTACCTGCTTCGCTGTAATGATACATCTTTGGGTGAGACATGACAAATACATTGGCTTCAAACACTGCCTTAATTTCCTGTCCTTGACATTAACACACACACACACACACACACACCCAAATGCAATAAAGCAAGTACTATCACAGCCTAATTCATTCTATATTAATTTTCAGGAAGTGGCAAATTTTTTATTACGATTGATAATCTATGCAAATCTTTTAAATATTACTTTAAACAATCTATGTCTATGCAGTGCTTTTGCAATTGATTCAAGGGAGACTATCTTGGTCTAATTTAGAAAATGTATTCTTTTGATAATCATGCACATCCCAGTGCTCAAGACAATTACTTATCTGCCTGGATAAGCTTGAAATTATGTTTTTAATCTCTTGCAAAAAAAAAAAAAAAAAAAAAAAAAAAAAAAGAGTCACTCTTCTGATATCAGTCCAGTGGCATGAAAACCGTGAATTGTGGTCTAAAATCATTAAATGGGTTGCACTAAATCTCTTTTTCCTTAAATGCAGATCAAACATATCTATTCAGCCGTGCTCTGTATGTCATAGCTTATTGTTTATATAAGCAGCAATGTTTGTGTTACGCAATCTAATCGCTGTGAATGAGTATTCACCACATGTGCCTTTCTATGGAAAACTGTGTTGGAATAGTAATAAAGGTTTACATTGAAAACAGTGGAAAACTGGATGTTGTGCATGTTTCTTTTTTAGTTTGCTGTGTGTGATGTGATGAGGAGGCAGGATCATGTAGTGATTGATAGAAACGTGCATTCGGCAGAGGAGTGTCCTCGAGCAAATCACGGAGCTCGGTCACTTCAAATCAGTGCTGAAGTAACTCAGTGAATTACGGAAATGGAAATGGAAATACCTGACTATTAAAGGAGAAGAGGTAAACTGAAATTTACTAAAGCAAACAAAGAAAATCTAAATGTATCCAATAGCTGGCAGCTTTCCTTAAACGTTTTGCCTGTGCGTTCGTCACAGAAAAATCAACTGCACTTCACTTCCAACATAATGTCACAGCCAAATGCAAAGATTATCATAATTCCCAAGATCAAACAATTTTCAAAACACCATCAGGGATGTGGGTTTATTTTCTGTAGTGTTTGGCATCAAGCTACAAGGGAGAAAGACAGAAGAGCAAAATGAATCCGTGCAAAGACGCCCTCTGTAGTAACCAGTGAAACTCGTTGCTGTAAAGATGAGTAATGACGTGTGCAGATGCATTTTGGTTTATTAATCTACTGTTATTCTGAATTTGGACAAAACAAAGAGCACGGTCACATTCTCGTCCTTGACTGTGATGATGTGCGTGCAGCAGCGCTGTGGTGCAGGCCACTGTGTGCCGTGCAGAGCGCTTCCCCTGCATGATTTGCTGTCTGACGCCACATATGGCAAATGCGCCAACACTGACATATGGGCCCCTCACAATTCATTAGCATTGTCATGTAAAAGAGGGTAATCCCACTGTAAAACAAATGAAATGTAACCCTTTACAGTACAGGTTGATCACGCAGCTCTTTTCATTCATTCTCCCTCTTTTATGAAGTCTCATGTAATTCAATGAAAGAGGTTTTTAACGCAGCTCCAACGCACCCCCTTGGGTGTCTGCATCCTCGGTGCAGAGCAGCAGAGGCTTTACAAGCCGCTCTCCTCTTGTTTACAGCTGCGCTGCGCGTCGAAATGAGCCGTAGTACACATAAACAGCAGCTCCATGCAAATATTACAGTGCCCTTATTAACCAGGGCAGGCTGCAATTACATTATGTCCCAGGCGTTAACATCCAGAGAGCGAGCGCCGGTCCTCTGTGACAACTCCCCTCGCCCTCAGTGTTTCTTGGCGGCATTATGGCCCTCATAATCTGATTCACAGTTTTTGTCATGCTGCCAAGAGGCAAGTTGTATTAGCCAAGCACTATAGGCCTTAATGAACTGAGTGCCAATGTTAAGCACACTAGAGCAAGCTGGAGTGACAACGTACAACCAGGCTGTCATTTGCAGCCATGTTGGATCACAGTCTAAGTTATAGCTGTTCGTGCTCAAAGGTTTGTCAGGTCTCTGAGAAAAAAAAATTTAAAAAAAAGGAAACCACCACATTCCATTACGCTTGATGTGTCGAGCATCCTGACAGAAAAAATGACAGAATGTCGTGTGTATAAGGAGCTGCTCTTATACTGTTCAGAGTGTGGCTTCCTTTTGACATACAGCACAAAATGGCTGCTCGCTTCATCAGATCATGAGACTGAAGGAATCAGATTCCAAGATGGCGCCGCAGTGACATTAACGCCGCTTGGATCAGACCGGATCATTTAAAAAATGGAAAGGCCACACTTCCAGCTACAACTGTTTGATTGACAATTACACAAGGGCCGATGGCGGGGAGGGAGGGGGGGGTCCAAAGTGGGAAATGGCGGGTTTTGGTGCACGTCCAAGGTCTAGGAACTCGGGTGCTGCTCCTTTCACAAGTTCCTCAGAATTGTCATTGGTATGCAGGAATGCACCCCTAGGAGGCCATTCTGTGTGATTTTGGAGGGAAACGTGTTTGCAACCGGTCGCTAGGACAGAGGATGTGTGTGTCTTTGGATCCGACCGTGGTCAGTGCCAAGAAAAAGTGGGCGCCTGTCCAGATCTGTCCACCTTTGTGAGCTGCCTCCCAGTGCTGCAGCCCGGTAATTCTGTTCAGTGAGCAAAGACAAAATGGCTTCAGATGCTTTGAATGGGATGTTGTTCTGTGAAACGTTCCAATTATAATAAATATAGATGACGAATAAAGAGGTGTGTGTGTGTGTGTGTGTTTGTCTTCAGTGACAATTATCAAGTCTTTCCAGATACTCGATCTTTGCAGTGGCGGCACTGATGGAGACACACATTTGAAGTATTTTGGTCCCTTGTTCATATAAAACCACCACTGACTTTGACTGGGATCAAGTTGTGATTTTTGTCATTCACACATTTTAAATTACATGACTGTTCCACTTGGATCAGACAGTATCTGCCAGAGACTTATTTTCCTAAAATTACATTCCTGTGGTGTGTTCAGGTGTTTTCCTACAGACTGGGAAAATTATTTCCCAATTTGAAACGTGAAATAACTGCAATAGCCATCACAGCCATTAAAATAAAAGACAGTTGAGTTTGACCGTCTGACAGTGTAGTCTCCTGTGACTGGCTTGCTTGCTCCATCATGTCATGTACAGCCATTCGTTCCTCTAAGAATCTTCCTGCTTTAATTCCCAGTAGAAAAGATATCCTGAGCTGACAAACGCAGATCTCTACATGGGAAACTGATTCTATCCCGATTCTTTGCAATTCAATCGAAAACTTTACAAGTTAGATATAACCACGGTTTCGATCACTGGTGTAAAATAAAGTATATTTACATTTTATGCAACTTCCACTTCTCTACATCTCAGAGGGATTTTTTTTCTCCTCTACATTTACCTGAAAGCTGCAGTTACAAGTTACTTTGCAGATTAAGAATTTACAGAACGTCTCATTTGACAAAGTATGATGTGTTGTACATTTAACTACACTACAGCTGTAATGGTTGGTTGTAATGGTTGTTGCTGTATTAGCAACAACACTAAAGTGCGATTCACATATTAATGTGTTAAATAATATAATACTGATATTTGGTTCTGCATAATGTGTACTTTTACTTCTAATACTTTAAATATTATTACACTTTTTTAAAAACATTTAAATGACTTTATTTCATAATAAAACACAGTCACTGAGTTGACACTTGATACTGACAAACTTTTTTCAGCACTGTTTTTTTGTTTTTGTTTGACTATGTGACTATCCATGCCACTGGCATGGAAAACTGCCAAAATATCTGACGTGGAGTTGTGAAGCTGCCTGTAGATACGGAGCTAAAACTACACAGGAGAAGACTGAGAAGTTGAGTTTCCTTACTACAAGTATTCTGATGGTTACACTTTATCCAGGGGGAAAACTCACACTTTGAAATGTCAACTTTACAGGAACTTTTCTAGCGTTATAACCCTGCACTTTTTAGTTTATCTAATGAATTTCAAAGGGAACTGCCTGCAGAGCACGAGGTCCTTCAGTCCCTCAACTTGAGTTAAAACATGAACGTCGCCCAAGTGATACTGACAGGGTTTTCACCTAACAGCGACAACATTTGAAATTCAAGTTTTGTCATTGGTACAGGTAGCATGTAGCTTCGACTATGACACTAAGCTTAAAATCCACTCACACCCTCAGGCAATTTCTTGGAGCTTATGTATTTATATAATGAAAGAGAAATACTCGAGCAGGAGAGGTTAGCAAAACTTGCAGCTCAGGCCTGATGAGTTAGACGTCCGGATCACTGAGGATGCTTTTCTTGAAGGCGAGAGAGCCCTGTTGTGGAATGTCAAGTAGTTTGGCCGGGGCGGGTGACTGAAGCGGGAAGTGATTTGACTAATGTTTTCCCTTTCATAGTGCTCCTCTCCACCACGTCCCCCTCCGTCCTCCCCAACCGCCAAAAACCTCCCCAGAAAACTTTACGGTGATGTCATTCATATGCAAAACAGGCGTGCTTTCAGCGGCTGAATGTGTGTGCATGCGTCTATGAGCGAGTGTGTACGTGTGCGTGTGTGCATGTGTTGCTTGAGTGGCTGATTCCATTACTTGAAGGACCATTACACTTGCCTGTCAACAGCCAAAAGACCTGAGAAAAATTAGCAGATTAAATCACTCGGCTCCTCTCCTCCTCCTCCTCCTCCTCTTCCTCCTCTTCCTTTGCTCCCCAAGCATCCAGGCTGTTGTTCGCACCATGGAGCTGTTTTGACAAAATCAAAAATGTAATGCGTCTCCTTTGAAAGTCGCATCAGTATTTGATCAATGACAGGTCCTAATTTTGGCGACAAATCTCTCAAAAATGACAAAAAATAAAAACAATGATAATGGTGCGAGACACAATCAGGGCAGCGCTCCTTTGAAAGTGAGTAGCTAGGAGGCAAAATCCTATAAACAGGGGCAACCAGGGAGACTGAATCTAAATGTGGTTTTACAGTCTTGTAAAATCAAATAACACTGAAACATTAGGGGTGCTGGTACATGTTTATTGATGCAGTTGGGCGAAAGTTCAAATGTCGGGGAGGGTTCAACACATTCATGATGGGTTTGTGTTTTTTTCAGTGAGTTCCTAAAAGACATCAACTCTACGACTGTTTTTATCAGCGAAGTCACGCCACAAACATAAATCCCAATCATAATCCTGCGAGGGACTCCAGAGGTTGCTCCTAGTTTTACTTATCACGGTATGACAGGATTCCAGCAGAGCTGCTCCCCCTCAAAAACAAAAGAATAAATCCCAGAACCCAGAATGTGGGAATGAAACCCCCTCAGGTCAGATTAGCATTCTGGGAAAACAAAATTCCCCACTGGGGCGTTTGCCACAGACCAGATGGGTGTACCCCGAAAATCAGCCACACAGGGGGAAGTGGCTGAAGAAGAAGAGGAGGCTTGGCCCCCGGGGAAGATGGAGGAGAGAGTGTTGGAGGAGGAGGAGGAGGAGGTTGTGAGAGAGGGGGCGTGAAGAGTTAATGCCGACAGCTCAACAAAGGCCGCCATCGCCACCAAGGGCAGAGAGGAGCACGGGAAAAGAGCTAAGGTCAAGGGGACCTCAGGGGGGTTCAAGTTCAAGGCGACTGTCAGCGTCTGCATTTTAACAGCCGCACCACACCCTCCGAGTACTTCTACTTCCATTTGCAACAACAACTGCACCCCCACATCTCCGTTTACTCCCCAACATTAAACCTACAGCTCCTCACAAACCATTGTCTCACTGTTTCCATATCAGGGCCACAGAGAGGCAAAAGGTAAAAGCAGTGAGGAGGGCTGAGGTTTGTCTGGGCGGCTCTCATGGTAATGTGTGAGATTTTGAACCGCTGATGGCCTCCACGGGAGAGCCGCCATCGGGGGGGTTTTGTGTGTTCAGTGGCGGTGGGTGGTATTGTTGGTGAAGGACAGGAAATGTTCAGTGACTTGCATGAAATGGGTTTTATTCAGTGGTCTCAGACTGTTCAGAAACAGGTCTGTCTGGAGTTTGGAGGGACTGGCATTTTCAGACGGGTGGAGAGATTTTCCTGGTAAGATGTTTCGTCAGCCTGATGGGACTTGTCATCTTACTTTTGTTGTTGTATTGTTTCCTCACCTTGATGAGGTTTTACCAACCTGACAAATTCTGGAAGAGGATTTAAAGACAGAGGCAAAAATATAAGTTATGTCACTTTAGTACCAGTTTCATAACCAAACACATAACTGACGACACACACACACACGTAACAAATGAACCAGTTTCAAAGTAACCTCCTTATTAGATAAACACTGTGTGGTTATGTTGATAAAAGTTTACATGTGTGAGCGGTGAAAAGAAGATTCTGCTGGATATGCAGAGCAATGGCCTAATGAGATTTTTAAAGTCAATTATATTGATTATTTCTGCTGCTTTCTCATGTCAAAGGCCACATTAAGATGCCAAAATGATTCAGCATGGACGGAGGAGATCTGCTCCAACCTTGAAATATGTTGTGTTTGTTATCACGTCGTATGAGTTACGGCAGCCTGAAGTGACACCGATGGTGTGACTGGTGACACAGAATAAAAAGGAAATGGTTTTATAGTTTCTAGAAACAACAAAGGACAAAACAAGATTCACAGATATCTTTTTAACACTTGAAGACACTTTCTTTACTAAGAAACAGATTCTGATTAACACATGACTTTGACCTGATTAGCTCCAGCGTGAGGATCCTGTATTACGATTTATGTTGTAAACTGTAAACTCAACATGTTCGACGGCACCCAGCTGGTACGGACTTACAGGGTAAAGATGTCTTGACTATGCTAAATGTGGCATTTAAATTTCTGCATTTAAATAACTGGGGTTCATGTCTTTTATCGGACTCGTGGTTTTGTTAAAGCTACTGAAACATTCTCAGGTCAGAGAAAGATGGTTTCCCTCACTGTAATCAAGTGCTGAGTGCCAAAACATAACCAAAAATCCTTCATCATGGTTTAGTCACCATGAGTGGATGAAGGGTTAGCAGGAAAAATGAGTGAAATACAGCGTAGCTGTGCAGGTAGAGCTGGAAATTCAGTCAGTATCTGTGTCAGAGTTCTAGTTCTATGTTTAACCACAAAGTAAAACTTCATAAAAACCAAAGCAGAGTCAGACAACCATGTTCACACTCAGGTAAAACATGGGTTTCTCCTGGACAGCTGCTCCGGTCTGAGAGGGCTGTGACATTCCATCACTGCTGACTAATCTTGACCACAGAGCAAAAGTTCAAATCCATTTAATGAACTGGAACACCACAAGTTGTCCCTCGTGATTTAGAGCCCATTGAAAAAGAGCATATGTTTGTTTTCTTTTCTGTGACCAGGCAGAGGTCAGAGGTCGGGCAGACCGACCACTGTCACCCCATAAAACACAACGTCACCGCTGACCCCCTCGTCACCCCTACAACCTCTGCACAATGGAGGGTCAACCGGGTGGAAATCTGCGTCCCCACATCTTTTTGTTGCCCTCAGACTAAACTAACCACAACATATCCCCAGGCTGACCTCTGATCCATCAGCCTGCCGGCCACACACTCAGAGATGTGCTGCTTGTCTCAGTGAAGAGAGACGTCTCTGAACTGAAGCTTCAGTTCCAGTCTGATCTCTGCGTCTTTGAAAGAATACGTCTGGCAACAAATCAGCGTCAACAAATCCCATGAAGACCAAAACCAACAATAAACTGATCCTACTAATTTAGTCAAAGCCTGGTACATCTTATCCCTCTGTGCCACACAGATCCATTGTTGTCCAGACACTATTAAAAACACATCAGTGAACCACACTGTTGCACTGAGTGACATGTTCCTTCATTACCATGAACACACACACCGTATTTATCTCACATACAACATCCTGCTGCCTTAAATACTCACTAAAGCGCCAAATGTGGATCAATCTGCTACAGAAAATAGTCCCTGACAAATGCACTATTTTCTCCTGTTTGAGTAATTTTTGCCCAAAACTACATTTAGATATTTCAGGAAATTACTGACTGTATTGTTCTGAAGTCTGCTTCTGTATCGTGGCTTTACCTGCTGTAAAAATCTACTCTCAGTGGCTGCTTCACATAAATTCAGCCAGACCAGACCGAGATATCAAATCAAATATCTCTGATATGATCCTAGTCAGGGTCTGTTCTTAAAGTCTCAGGTCTGCACTGAAATCATCTCGTGGGGCCTCAACTTACATGTGACAACTCTGACAATAAAGCCTTGATCACGCTCACTTTTAATATGTGTACACTATAGGCTATATGTAAAGTAATGAAGGGGTGAAAATGTTTTTCTAGCCATAAAGTGAAATCTAATTATTCAATTTAAACAGCGAAGTGTAACCGGAAAGCAGGCGACGGTTAATGGACACAGCATCTTTTGTTATTTACTCTTTCTGGCTGTTAATGTCGCTGTCCCCC
>BRZM01000329.1:0-25666 GCA_033238685.1 Lates japonicus
CCTCTCTCCCGTCACATTCACTCTCCTCGTCGTTTTCACACTCTGTTATGCTCTTTTCCATGCTCTCTTTCTATGTCACACACTCTCTCCCGCTCTCTTTTCCACACTCTCCTTCTGTCACACGTTATTTCTCTCTTTCCCTCACACACACACACAAACACACACATTTGTACGAGCCCTCTCGGTTGTGAACAAGCAGAACAGAGCTGGGAGTGTTGCTGAAGCACAGGGTCCCTTGCTGTCTGTTGGTTGGCTTTAGAAGCGCTTCCCTGCTATAACCAACTGGTATTTACAATCCGGGGAGATTTGGCTTTGTTTGGATTAAACACACAGGATTGCACAAACACAAACACACACAGGGAGAGAAAGATTAGGAGGAGAGAAAGAAGGAAAAGCTTCAGGTACTGCTACAATATCTGGTGTCTGATACGGGAGAAATGGAAAGTAAATGTGTGTGCAGACGAGGCACAGGAATTAGCTGGAGGTGTTGGGCCGAAAGCTTCGGGGCACACCCATGAGTGACATCAACACATTTCCCGTCTGACGTAAAAGCCAAAACACCTTCTGTGACATCACTTTAGGGGGTGTGGCCTGAAGTGCAGCTTTCTTTCAGCTGGCTACGTAATCCAAGACCTACTTCTTCTGTAAGACTACACTGCCCTTCAACCCCTATTCATTTCTGTTTTAAGAGAGCTGGTTATTTTTTAGATTAAATATGGAAAGACTGCTTCACAGAGGAAAATGGACTCAAATCTTCAACTTAAATTCTACAAAATCTTTAGCAGGTTAAACATCTCAAAAACTGACCTTTCCTCTTGTACCACCGTGATGTTCATGTGTCTTCTACAGATACCTAGACGATAAATGCAAGCGACTCTGGTGATCCTCTACTTTGATTTATCACCAAATACCTGCAGAACTAACTGCATCCCCAGCAGCCTTATTTAATGCTAATTAGCTAATATTAGCATGCTAACATGTTAAACTAACACGCTGACCGTGGTAAACTTTGCCTTTTCAACATCAGCTTGTTAGCATAGTCAGTGTGAGCATGTAGCTCAAGGTAACTGCTGTGCAGCCTCACAGGACTGTTAGCATGGCTGTAGACTGTGTCAGCAGTCAGTCCATCTTTCAGTGCGTTGTGACTTCCTTACTCAGCCCACAGCCAACTGTTTTTTTTAATGAAGACATAAATCTTCTGAAAACACCTTACAAATATATAGTTTCTTTTTTTTTTAAAAAAAGCTCAGTCATTTCCTCTGACAGTTTGGCCACTGGGCTACTCATTGTAGAAGACTTGTCTCTTTTAGAGTCTTAATTATTGATATGCTAAAAGGTGCTAGATTGGACTGCACAGATGTGAGGTTTAAATGGACAAAATGTGTTAGATTTTATCAGCTTATCTCTTGAAATGCTTCCTCTGAAATATAGGGAGGAGTAAATGTATCCCAAACTGTAAATAATATTCAAGTGCTAGTGCGAGTACGTCAAAGCTGTACTTAAGCTTGACTAAATGTACCTGTAATTTTCCACTTCCATGCAGAGGAAAAGAGTAAAAGTACTTTTATTCTCCTGCCAGTAAACAGCAGATTTAACTAAAGCAGAGTTTGGAGGCAGATGGATGCAGACAGTCTTTAAGGTCTTTTCTGTTTACGATTATAATACTAAACTGTTACAATACTGAGTGCTAATGATAGTGCTTGATTTCCTGATGATTTGTTCACAATGAATACCTTTGCAATGAATTGAATAAGTAAAGAAAGAGAGGGAAGATGGAGAGGTAGAGATTAGATAGAGACACACAGAGGATGAGCAGTCATGTGAGACCTTCAATCTCTCCATCTTTCTCTCCCACGATCACTCCATCTCATATCTCTTGATCCTTTTTGCTTTGGCGCCCGACATGTTTAAGCCTCTCCTGTCCCTCCTTCTCCTCTTATTTTCTCGCCCTCGTTTTCTCTTCCTCTCTACTCTCTCGCTTTTTTCCACATCCTCCCTGCCTCCCTCCCCTCCTCCCCCTCCCTCCTTTCGCGCTAGCTCACTCATTGCTTCCTGCTGCCACAAATCAAATTATATCGGGGTCGTATCCATGGGCAACCGACTCCCCTCCTCCCCTCCTGCCTCCCCTCCGCCCCCCATTTCCCACCTCATCACCTGCTGCCATCTTCTCTCTTACATCTCTATATCTCTCATCTCTCTCTCTCTCTGCTCTACATCTCCCCTCTCCTCCCTTTTCTCTCTCACACACACAGAATGAGCAGATAAATTATGTGGCGATGTTGGAAAGGGAGGAAATTACGGCTGTGCAGGATGACAAGAGGAGTTAGTGATGAAGAGACAAGCCACTGAAAACAACAACTGCTCTCCTAACAAATTATAAGGTCATCTACTGGTGCAGAAAACAACCAAAATGAGTCCAAACATCCTGAAAAAACATGTTTTTTCTCTTCTTAGAAAAAGTACTCAGCTGGTATGCGACTTTGGGTCCGAGTTTCGATCCTGGTGTTTGCCACAAAGGATAAACAAGCTGGGTAATTGACATTAAAACAGGTGCCCGGTAACCACGGCAACTGAAGAATAAGATATCCCACTGAGAGAGAAGAAAGGAGAAAGGGGCGAGTGGTTTCATTTGTGTGCGTCTGGCAAGGTTGTGGCTGTAAGTAGATGGATGAGGAAACTTATTTGCTTACAGTCTCGCTCACACAATTTGTAAGTCTGAATGTTGAAGGAGATAATGATCATCACTGACGCAAGTTTTCTTTAGTTTCGGTATCATTTGAAAGTATCAGTAGAAGATACCAGTGATCATGGATAAAAACTTTTCTCTAACAATATCCCTCATTTAGTCATTTCGCATCCAGAGTTTCCAGAAATAAAAGTCCCAAGACTAGGTGACTAACTGTAAAACTACAACTCCAAGCAGCATCTAAGTAAAAGAAATCTGAACCTCAGTTTAAAATTTGCTTACACAAATCAATTATTTACTAAATATTACACTGTAGAAATCATCTGAACAATCCAGAATAATAGGAGGTTATTTCAATGTTATTTCAATGTTGTTTGAAACGTGTTTGTTGCATCAGTTTGGTTTGGCAGTTTGTTTAGACAGTCTAAATACCACAATACCCATGAGCTTAGTTGTTGTTGCAGCTGGGAACAAAGCACAGCACTGTGTTAGTGAATTCTTCCAAAACTGATCCAGAATCTGAAAGTTGAACTCAAGTAAAATGTTTGTCAAGTCCCGCGCTCAGCGCTTAGGTGAGAAAGCTAAGCTCTGCGACGTTTTGTACCAAAAACACTCCTTGATTGGCTCAACGCACCTAATCTTCATTCAGTCTTGAACCTTTGATGCCTTAACAAAGAACCAGATATTTTCATCACAGTTATTAACATTACCGATGATTCAACCGAGTTTGTCCATCAACCGTCAGTCACAGTAACGCCTGTCGTATTCATAAAGTGAACTCTGCCTTCAGAACCTGGAAACCAAACATGTTTCAAACTTTGCATTCTGCCGATGCCAGTAGCTGTTACCAGGCTTCAAAATATTTATATCATGTTTTTCGAGTTAAAATATTTTTCCTCTGACCCTCCTGCCAAAAGCGGGTCAGTGAGAAGTCAAACTTTGACTTTAATTTGACAAACACTACGCAAAATTCAAAAACCCATCGAATCAGTCTGTTCACCGCTTTCATGTGTCTTTGTCTCCATGAGAAATGTGGTATTTGTGATTCTGTTACAGCCAGCCGGGCCCACACTCTGAATCCGTTTATTTTGTGAGCAGCATCTCTGAACGTCAACACGTGAGGGTGACGGGCTACGTAGCCCAAAATTCATTGATTTCCTTCACAGCCGTAATTGTTCATTAGCTGCAGCAACACAGAGCAAAGCGTAAAAGCACTTATTTCTTTACCAGCTAATACTCTGTTCCACTTCAAACACAGCAGACTTGTTCTGAAATGTTGCTGATAGAAGAGCTGAACTTATTTCACTGTGTAATTGCTCTGGATCAGAGCATCAGATAAATAGGAGAAGAAATGAAATCTAAATGTTGAGTGCAGTTTTGGTTCAATACATTTTCAAAATGTCATCAATTTCGCATCAGGTTGCTGCGATTAAGAAACCATTCGCTGCTTGTTAATCACCCATCATGTCGATGAGCACCCTTTATTCTGACACTATGACCATGTTTTACCACAGAGTGCATTCACCTTATTGACAAACTGTTTGACACCTGATACAAACGCTGGCTCCATTAACCACAGCCTGTCCGGACCAGAATAGCTTTGGCCCCTGCCCCTCCTCCCTTTATGTCCAATTGTGTGCTGATGAATAACACGCCCATCATACTGACCTCTTGCTGCTTCCTTATGGAAATGCAACTCAAGATTGATGAGGAGAAACTGAAGATGATTTTCAAAGTTTACGTCACCTGGCTCTCACCGCTTTCAGGTCTCTATTCAGCCAGGCACCTGTTTCTCCTCTGCTTCTTCCGTTTTGTTTTCTCCTCTCGGCTTTTAGCGTACACGTCAACCACATCAATCTGCTCACGGGATGAAGCCCATTTACCAGTTGGACCCATTTTAGACGGACTGATGACCCTTTCATCCTCTCTGACAATGCCACTGGATGTAACCAAAGGGACTGAGGCTGGGGGTTTTGGGGTGGGGGTAAGGGAAACATACTCTCTTCACCAGGTGGTATTGTGGGGGGGACCTAGCGATGGCTCTGCAGAGTCACATGAGCCCTACAAAGATGAGATGCTATTATTGTTCTATGTGAAAGCTGCTGAGAGAACACACAGTGTTGTTCATGCCATGGGACATGTAGCAGAAAGGACCCCTGTGGAATTTATATTGCATGAGTTAAGTTTTCTGTCACCAATAATGGGTTTTGAGGAGTGAAATGACTATCAATCTGAGCAGGATGATGAGAGTAACATCTGGTTATACGCAGAGTTAAATCTACATTTTATTAAATTAACTGTGTATCTTGTGTCCAGAACAGCCTAGTTTAAACTCTACAGGATTTGATGAAATTATTGTCCTTTCATTCAACAGATATTTCTCTGGGTGTTTGTTGATGGTGGTAGGAGAGCGAGGATCAACACGTTGCAACAAAGTCTCCCTCATGTCTCTATGAAGCATTTGAACTGTTTTTTCCACTCATTTACTGAGGTTTTATTTGTCACCCTCCGTGTTGTTGCTGTTTCAACTCGATCGATGCAGTTGCTAATCAGCGAGTTAAAGCAGGTAGTTATTAGACACTCAGATATTGTTTGCTCACTAACTGGTACTAACCTGTCTGTTATGCCTGCTCAGGATCCTCTGAATCTGAATCTTTCTCCCATGTTGCCGGTGTCGTGGTGGAGGAGGGAGAAGGTCAGAGGTTGTCACGTGGATGACTGCTGTCGTTGTATTTCTTCCTCCTACAGTCTCTTGCCCTGTGTTTGTTCTCTCCCACAGCGTGTTGACTGGCAGAAGCAGCCGAGCAGGAGGCTGTCACCCGTAGGTCGAAACCAAAAAAAAAAAAAAAAGAGGGAGAAGGAGGAGAGGAAGAATGGGTCCAGTGCAGTCTCTTCAGATCACATGGTCCTACTGGGAGCAGGTCATCCACACTCAGGCTGAATCCTGGGATCCACCGGCCTCCTTCACCCCTCAGCTAAAGTCCTGAAACAGCACAGAGGCATCTATGAGACTGGATGTGAGAGAAACTGAAAGGCAGAGAGCTTTTGAGCCCATACCTGACCCACTTTAACTACTACAAACACTGTCTTTGTTTCGGACTTCATATTTAGGAATAATGATGCAATACTTCCAGGTCAAAGCACGAATCAGAAGCACACAGGCTGAAACATGAAGGTGGGGGGAGGTTTGTGGTGCTACATCGTGAGCAGGAGGCCCTAGGGCTCCGCTAGAGGAGGCTGTGCTAAAATAGCCCATTAGAGGCATCACTATTATCACTGATCCGCTGTCAGCCATGCAACCGGCCAGTTCCGTCAGCTCACTGAAGGAACCTCAATCAAGGCAGAGTGGAGAGGAGTCACGTCTGTGGATTCTACATATCATCTCCTAACATCCTGCTC
The DNA here is from genome assembly GCA_033238685.1 of Lates japonicus. Taxonomy (NCBI): domain Eukaryota; kingdom Metazoa; phylum Chordata; class Actinopteri; family Centropomidae; genus Lates; species Lates japonicus. The sequence continues at coordinate 6,086 of BRZM01000329.1, forward strand.
TGTGCCTATTTTGACAGGAAACAGGTTTAAGTCTGGCTTAACATGATGTGTTGATAGTGGCAGTGGAATATGACAGCGACACGACACCGAAGGAAATTAATCACATTCAACTGCACAAAATATCCAAAACACGGTCGTTAGATTAAAAAGTACTTTTCCTTCATTCAGATTTTCCAACTTATTATGATGCTCGACACCATGGTTAGTATGAGGGCAGATTAACTCGTATGAGCATCAGCGTTGAAAACAGGTCCCAGTTGTTTGCAGTCCGTAATAACATTATGCCTTTATTACCTAAACTGAACGCTGGCCCACCTCGTGACACAGAGTGTTATTAAAGAGGTAAATACCACCGTGTATCTAATTCAACTATGAAATAAGGTGGTCTGTGACACGTGGCCAGATGCCTGGATCAAAAGCAGATGGTGCATAATGTGTTTCAAAAAGGGCAGAGCAGGAGAAAAAGCCCAGAGTGTTTGCAATTCATGCAACTCATGAATGAATGAGTAAAGCGTGGCAAGTCTGGTGAATGGCAATAGAGGCGAGGACCACGAGGTCTGTTACTACTATTTGTGGTTCAGCTTTCTTTAAAAATAGCTTATACATACAGACTTGTTCTACACACAGCACAGCACAGCCAGCACAGCACACACACACACACACGACGGTGAGCTGGCAGCATTATTAGAGCTGAAGCATCTGAAAGCCAAGAGTGCAGACACCACCTTAGCTCAGCATTATTTGCATTCCTCTACCTGGGAGAGCACCAGAAGAAGAACACTTTATTACATCCATTCCAAAACAAAGATCAGGAACGCGTCATGGGACTGATAGTCCTTGTGCTGCTGTGGGATATGCACAGCACTGGTTAGAGGATGCACTGGCTTAGCTGGCGATGAGTTGCTTAAGAATTATGCACTGATGGAGGAGAGTGGGGGGGCTTGAAGAAAGAGGGTGTTATGAGGCTGCATGGTAAAAGGCTTGATGAAGAAGTGGAGCTGCCTGAGCCTGGTTTCTACATGAAAATCTCATATGTTGCAGGAACTGAATGTACAAACTATTGGCAAATATCTTTACTAGGTTAATCTGCTTCTAGCACAATCGCTTTTTAAAATGCACTTTTAACTCTCTGCTTCTCTTTCATCTGTACCAAGATTTAATAGAGAGATTAAAAGACAATAATTCTACCTGCATCACCCTTGTATTAGGTGTATCTCTGGAAAAGTATAGTGTTCCAATATATTGTATACTATTCTTTTCATTCAGTTTCAAATTACACGAGCAGAGAGGTCGTGCAGCATATTTAATCCAAATAGTCAACGAGGTGTTCATTCTCTCTCAGCCTTCATTAGGCCATACAGAGTGAGCGGGGCACCTGTCCAGTTGTGGTGAAGTTCAAAGGCAGCGTGTTGAGGGATATGTCTTTAGGCTGGTGGGATGACTATTACTGGGCTGAAAAGGCTGCTTTATCTGCCTGGGGTGGTCAAGTCTCGAATCTTCACCCTTTCAGTTGCTGGAGTCATTTCCCATGCCTGATGTCAGGCAGAATCTCTGCTCTCAAGGCTGGAAGTGGAGGGCCTGAGGTGTCTGCTGCCTCGCTTGAGCAGGGCAGGAGGACAGAGAGGCTCTGGACAATGAAAGATAAATTGATAATTAGTGCAAGCTACAGCAGACCCAGATTAGAACCCTGGGAAGTTTAAAACGCGTATGACGCTTTATTTCACAAGGGCCAATGACAAGCTCTTCTTTACATTTTATAACAGGGAATATGGACATAAAGGCACAAACTGGAGTAAAGAATTCAGATCTTTGAGGAAACTAAACAAACGTTGTAAGTAGCGGTTATCCATCTCTGCAGATGCTAGAATATTAAGCATCTTTTGCCTCGAGATTTTATTAAAAATGAATTATCTGTGATAAACTCTGCAACTCTATGTTGATAAAGATCAATGATGCTCTTCCCAATCTAATGCAGATGATTTCATGCACATTTGTATCAAGTTGGTAAAGCTTCAATGTACTTCTGCAAAGTATTTCTACATCATTTTAGTTCTGAATTTGACTGGTTTGTGTCTTTGAAAATGTATCTGACAAACAAGGAAGCTTTAAATCCACCGTAGCAACCAGCCTGGTATATGACAAACACACCAGCTTTAATGTCTGAAATGTAACAAGTACTAAGAAAGATATTATTCAACAGGGATAACAGCATATAACTGGCAAAACCAAATCTATAGGCAAAATAAAAAGTGTCTGAACTGAGCATTAGATTCGTATAAAAAGAAACAGAAACACTATTACTGCCCCACTGTAACCACCGCTTTAGAGGGCATTTGTGTCATATTCTCGGGCAGCCTGCAACAAAAGATTAGTCCATAAAGAACAGTTAGAAAATGCTACACGATCATTATCCTCACATCTGTTGCCGCGCCAAACACTTAAAGCTCAATCTTCTGTTCAACGATGTGGGTGGAAAGCTGCAGCATGAGGGCACATATTCGATTTCAACATCAATCGCTGAGGAGAAAAATGAATATCAGGGATGTTCTCTCAGCTGCAACAGGCCTCAGTTAGACACAGTCACGGTTGAAGCCCAGTAATGACTACAGTCTTCATAGTTGGACAAGCTTCCTGGCAATCAGGGGTTAAGGACTTGGTTAAAGCACGTCACTCCAGATTTTCCGGTCGGTCGAGGTTGTGAACTGCTGACCTCCTGAACCTGGCCTGCTGTCCTCTAGGGCTACCGCTGCCCTATATTACTGATACAATCGCCATCAATGTTTCTTGCCATTGAATGTGTCACAACCTGCAGGAAGTGGCAGGGCTGTGACTGTCATGACACAGAAACAAACCACTGACATGCACTCTGAGGGAACACCTGTGCTCTGAAATCATCTGAGGCACTGTATATGGCCATGCTGTTTGTGACAACTGCAGCTGTGCCCAAAACACAGTGCTCGAATTCAGAAAAACCTCTTTCTGACCCTCAAGTGGATTAAGATCATCACTGGACTTGTCCTAGCCTGAACCGAGCTGCATTGATTTATTTTAAAGGTGTCAAAATAGGGTTTGAGTTTTTTGGTTAATTTGGTTTAGCTCACTCTTTTCTTGACTTTAGGTACACCTTTAGCATGTCCTTTTAAACAGAAAGGAACCCAGTTGACTAATATTTATTTATTGTGTTGATCTGTGGAGTAAACAGAACTGTTCAGTTTGTTGCTAATAACACTCTGAAAAAACAAGAAAATATGTCAGTATTTTTATAAACTTTACAAGAATTTAAGTGAAGCAAACAAAGTTTAAGTTTATGCTACCTTTAAAATACACCCAAATATTTTTTCCATCAGTTTCTAAGCAGGTTTAGGACATTATTGACATGAAGATGCGGCATCACTTCAACAATTAATTCTGAGGAGGTGTGCCCGCCAGCTTGAAAACCTTGACCAGGTCATTTTAAATGAGGGTTATCAGTATGCTCACATGACAAGTCTCATACAACACTGAGCATCAATAGTCGACAATGAGGCATGTGTTATTCATCTGTGCCTTGCATGTGCGTGTGTGTGTCTTCCTGCATGTCCACCCTACCGCCCTGGTGTGTTAAGGCAGCAGAGCAGCCTGAGCAGAGAGATAAATAGTCAGTGTAGGTGGGGGCTGGTAAGGGAGGGAGGGTGACAGTGAAGGTATGTCTCTGCTGGAGCCATGCCAGAGGACTGCTGAGAAATCCATCACTTTTCCCACTCAGCACCAACATCTGCCAAGCCTGACCGCGACCAGCTCCACTGCAGACCCCCACTGTACCAGCCCCAACTGTGATTACACCAACCACTCTTTATGTTCTTGCAGGAGTGAGTTTAAATGCCGGAGGTTGTAGGAATTGTCTGAAACATCAACGCAGGTGCTTATGCTATGTGATGAATGCAAGTGAATTTAATTACCCAGGGATGTTAACAAGAGAGAACCTGGTGACAGGGTCATATTAATGCAACGCTACAGATACAGACCAAATTCAAAACAGATAAAGCTATCAAAAAATGATTTTCAAGTAACTCTAAAGAGACAAACAACTACACCAGCGAGAGCAGCCACTTCTAAATCACACTCTCCTTGGACTCGTCCAGCCAAAGGAAATAACTGAGGCAGTAAACTGTCTTATTTGCAAGAAAATGCACCCATTAGAGTTGTTGAGAATGCCAGAGTGAGACAGATAATCCTGACCCTGAACCGAGGTACACAATCACTAGTATTTCAGAGAAAAAGGCATCCTTCTTAAATTTGCCCTATGAATCACTGGCCATTGTTTACTAATGTTGACACTGCAGTTGGTGTTTCTGGGCTAACACTTAAATGACCAAAAAGCAAGGAAATGTAGATTGCTTTCACTCCACTGTCAATAAATGTTGACTGATTTTAATTCAGGTACAACTGTAAATTTAAGGCATAAAAACTGATCTGAAAAATATTTGAATCTGAGCTTAAGCAAATCACAGACACAGACAGACACACAGACATTACAGATTATGTATCTGTAGCCAATCTGCTGCTTCACAAGTTTTGTTTTGCCGTGTCTTGAAGGCAACACATCTGTTTTAATAAAAGCTCAATGAATCAACAATGTCTCAGTTAATTAAGGTTGGATGCACAGAAAAGCATTGCCAACAGTGCAGCTTAAAGGAGAGGAGTCCAAGCCAACTTTCTGTTATTGAACACACTCTGGAGCCAAATCAGTCAGTGCTAAAAATATACATGTTACTCTGAGGCATGCTGGATGAACGTGTCCAACAAATAGCAGAGGTTGTGTGTCATGACGTCTTTACAAATCATGTTAACTGTTGATGAAATGTATGAAAAATGCTCATATCAGTTAGCATGCTGTATTGGCAAAATATCTCAGGAGTCACCTCGAGATCTGCAGAGGACTTCAAGGCCTCAGGTTTCAAGAGGAGGGTGACCTGCCTGCATGTAGCTGCCGGAGTCATGACCTCTGCAGCAGGCTATCAAAATGACTGATCTGTCCCTCACACTCAAGTCAGGGCGGATCAATATTTCACCAATATTCATTCATCACTCAGTGTCCACTCAAACCAGCCTGACGAGATGGACGAAACACGAGATGACAAATGATGCTCCGCACAACTGGGAATCACATGAAATCAAATCAGCAGGTGTGTGACGCACTGAACAAAAACAATCTGAGGGTTTGGACTGTTGGTCTGACAAAATGAAACCACAAACCACCAGCCTCAGGTCAGAGAAGATAGCTCTGATCATACCTTCAAGCTATCATCTCGGGCTTAGAGAATTCTGAAGAAATGTCACGTATTACAAACTGGGGACGTGACATTTTAAAGATGTGGGTGTTCACCAGGCTGGGAGGTGTCTAATCAAATTATGCTCTTGAGCTGCTTTATGTGGGATTAAGTGGTTTTTGGAATTTGGCCCATACTTGCCACTGAGGTCAGAAAACAGCACTTAGAGGCTAAGTTTCCTCAACATTGTCCTCTGTCTCTTGTGAGTCCCCCAGCTTTACCAAAGTGCAACACTAAATTGCTGGAGTGCTCCTTTAAGCTGCACATATCTGCATGTGGAGCTGCTGTCATCATGAAGGCATTAATGCCAGGGTTCATACACAACTCGCCAGCATCGAGATACACTGTAATCATGAATCAGGTTTTAGAAGGGAGGGGGTAAGAGGAGAACTCTAATGAGCTTGTTCCTCATTGGGGCACAGACAGAACTGCCGATGGGGTCGAAGCTGGAGGCCTGGGGGGAGAGTTTGGCGTCTAGCTGGGCCGCTGAATTCCCTCATCTGACCTGGTGAGGCTCGGTTTGCGGCCCAACCTTGAGGGTGTTCTGCCAGCACCAGCTGTGTGATATTTACAGCCTGTTGCCTCATGTTCCCGGCAACCATTGACACGCCCCGGCCACACTCAGGCTTCAGTCACCCAGCACGCATTGCTATATCAACGATACCCGCGGCTGATTTGTAGGCAGCTAACGCAGGTGGAGGAAGGGGGGCATTGTGGCAAATGCTGGAGGAGGGAAGGGAGATGGTGGATGGAGCTGCTATTCATATCTGAAGTCTGGCTTGTAACGGCATAGGTTTGAATGGACGCTGCCACAACCTGGCAGGAATAGGATTTCTCCCCTCCTCCCCTCTTAACCAATCATGGGTGAGACTTTGGAGAGGTGGGGGAGAGAGGGGAGGGCTGATGCAGTGCAAGGGCAGCACTTCTGAGGTGGTGGTTTGGGGGATGGGACGGGATGTGAGGGGTGGTAAAGAGACGTGTGCCTCTCGGCTCTTGAATCACGCCCGCGCTGCCCGCCGCTGTCATACACATAAAACAAACAAACACACACAGAGAGAACACACACCCACACACTTAACACAGGGCGCCCTAACTGTCACTGATCTACTGTTTGTGCTCATAGCCTCTGGCATGAATACAGCAAAAATACCCTGATAATACCCATAATACACCCATGCACGTACATTTGAGCACACACACACACACACACACACAATGCACAGACTCACAATGATGCCTTTTGTCCAGCAGCTCAGAGAACATGTTGTGGAGCAAGAGGACTTGTTGTCCACAATACTTTAGTGGGTTGTTGACTCCGAGATTCTCCTGTCACTGCATCACCAGAAAGGGACCTGCGCGTTTGACCTGTCAGGTTACATCAGTGCTGAAGGTAAAGAGAGAAGCACCATCCCCGCGAGAGGTCGGAGGAGCCGAGGAACAATGAGGGAGAGAGACCTGGTTAGGAGAGGATTCTTCTTACTTTTCTGGTTCGTTGGCACCGAAGGTGCCTACCTGCCGAGGTTTCCACCACTGATTTAAATCAGACCACCCATGCTACAGAATGGATGCACTCATGATGCTGTAATAAAATGTGCCATGATTTTTCATTATCAATTAACCTGAAAAATGTATTTAATAATCATTCAATTAAATCAAGATGTCCTGATCTTTATGATCAGTGTCTGAAGGACCGATCTCAGCTAAAATAAAGCAGATTAAAATCAGAGTATTTGGATGAAGAAGCTCGTGAAAAATAAGGTGTGTGAGATTAAGTAGCCTACAGCTGTTTTTTTTCAGTGTGACAGATATTTAATATTACATATTTAATCAATATTTAGGTAAATATAAGCATCAGATGGGAGACAGAATTAGCCGATATCCAACGTAAAAGGACTCAGATCAATAAGGGCCAAAAAAACAAAACAAACTTGATCAGAAGATCCATCCTATTAAACGTCAAGAATGGTGAAAATGCCTGCCACAAGTTCTTAGAGCCCGAGGCAACATCTTCAGACTGTTTGCTTTGTTCATTCCAGGCAGAGATTCACGTCAGTACAGTATAAAAAAATCTGTTAGTGCACTCTCGTAACTTGGTGGACAGCAACTGATGATTACTGACATGATAGATTCCTGTGTCCATAATTAGTTCAATTAGTCGTTATGCTGATGATGTCTTCAAATTGCTTATTTGACCTGGAGTTGAGAAAACCTCAACAAAACCTGTCTTCCATTAATTATCTGTCTGTGCTGTGCTCATCTAGTGCTGAATCAATTCATCAATGAACTGACAGTAAAGTACTCATTAACTATTTTCAAGATCAATAATCATTTTAGTCATTAATGATGAACAGTTGCTGGTTGTAGTGTCTCAAATGTGGGGATTTGCTGCTTGTTTTTATTTTATTCCTTTGGAAACAGAATATTTTTTGGGGTTATAGGAAAAACAAGACATCTGAAGACACCCCCATAAACTCTAGGAACTCTCATGACTCCTCTACTTTTCAACATTTTATATAGTAAACAATTAATGACGAATAAAAAAAAGCAAGTTAAACTGATAATGAAAATAATTATTAGCTGCAGCTATAAACTAATAAACTTCCTAACAGAGGTTTGACTAAAAGTGTCAACGCTGTCTCTGTGTTATTGTGTTCTCTGATCACTGTAAATTGTGTAACCACATTCTGATAAAAATGAGTTACTCTAACAATGCCCTTGCTGGGAGGCCCTTGTTTGTCTCGCTGTCTGATCATTTCTGATCTCTAGAATCTTTTCCATCAGGACGAACAGCGCAGTGTTTTGGAATGCACCTCCTGAGATGTAAAATAAGCTTTTTAAGGCGGTTTGCAGGTTCCCTCCCTCACAGCTTTTCTCATTGTCTTAAATCTGCGGCGGCAAAACAACAAAAGGTCTGTGACAGAGAAAAATGCCCTCTAGACAAAACACTGATGACATCAATGTGACACCGGAGGGCGTGCACGCCGGACTTGACGTGCGTAATATGAATGTTTGGCATCACCAGTCAGACACGTTCCCATCGCCTCACGCCGGGGCCAGACAGGTGAGATGAAGACAACCGGCACGCTGTTTATCACAAGTGCTATCAGGTTTATTTTCATGAATGCAGGTGTGTGGGAGGAGGAATGCTGCTGTTTTAAGAACAATAACACCTGCCTATTTTTAGCGTGCACCACAAAATGGTTTGTGAGAGTTATCCGTCGTTAAGTATGAAATGTGGGCACCGCAAGTATGCTGAAGGCACTCAATAATAATAAACACTCAGCCGAGAGTCTGGCACACACACACACACACACACACTGCTGCTCTGACGAGTGAACTGCAATCCTTTCAACAGATTAACCCTCCCTGAAGAAAACAGGTCTTTTGCAGTGACACTGAATAAACTGACTCTGTCGTGACTGTTTATGTGTGTGGTCATTTCGAGGCACGAGCTCCCTCAGCTCAGAGAGGCATCTTTCAATCTGGCCACAGGAGATGGAGCCAGGGAGGCTTTGTTGTCAAGATACCCTTCAAAACAAGTGTTGAGCAGCTGCTTGGAGACCTGCGAGTCCGCCCGCTCTTCTACTCAGTGTTTTAAAATGAGGCAGGCGACAAAGCAAGCCAATGAAAATGTAGAAACAGGCATGTGTGACAATATTGTAACAGTGCTGAGCGAATGATTCAGCACCTCAAAATGCTGAAATTAAATGCTAGCTTCTACCGAGCAGCCAACAGCATTGTGACACACAGAAGATACATGTAACCATCTCTCACATATCTGTAGTTCGGGCGAGTGATCCTTTACAATTCTGAGATTTGCTCTGGAAGATATGGAGGCAGACAGATCATTTTTTATGTAAGAAAATAGAGATAACGCTGCTATCTCCTGAGCTCTGAAGGAATACCTCCAGGCTACTGAACATGGATAAACAACTTCCTGTTATTTACCTTCTGTTTGACTGACTTGGCTTTGAAAAGCCGAGATATGAGCAGAGAAAACACCAAGGTCAAAGTAAACCATCAACTACACATCTTCAAAGTATTATATTTGTGTGTGCTTTTGAAGCCCACATTATGGTTTTAACAGGTGTCAAGGGCACTCACTCGACACATTAATGGCCATGTAAGCCTTCAATTCAAGAAAGAAAAAGAACAGGTGTGATGTTATGAGCTGCTCGATAACACGAGCCATCATCCATAAATCTTCACAACAGCCCCCCACCCACCCCCCCACCTCGATCCTCTCTCGGCAGATTTCGGGGCTGGGGAAGATGTCAGCTTGGCGGCTGACGACGGTGAACAGGCCACACAGCAAATGACCTCGCACTCCTCGCTATCTACCTTGTAAAGTCCTCAGAGGCGCCAGCAGGGCACCCCACTGATGGCTTACGGGACTGATTAGAGAAAGCTAAAAACATTTCTGTGACTGTCTCCTCAGCACTTCAGCTTAAATCAAGCATGAGAAATTTTTTAAAAAAAGGTTAGCTTCAGCCAGAGGAGAGGCAATGTGAACACTTAAAAACATCAAGTATGACATTTTCTCTTGAAGTAATTATGGTTTTAAGCAAAGCGACGTTCATGTCAATTCAAACCCATTACAGCAGGGGGGTAACACACACACACACACACTCTCACTCAGAGCTGCAATGTCTCGATCGGTCGTTCTTACCGTCAAAGATCAAAGATACCAAAAGGCGTTATGGAAGTGCTCTGACACAAACAGAAAAAAAAAAAGTCTGGATTGTGGATTGAGGCCAGTTAATTTGAAAAAGAGCTCCAAGTACGAGATAGTCCACGTCACTGATCACAGAGGGAAACGGAGAGAAGAGAACGAGGGTCCAACTCAGAGCAGCACATGTGCCACTCTACCATCCACTGCTCAAGTGACAACTGCTGCTGGAACGCCTCACTCTGGACGCCCCAAATTACCCTCCTCACTGGACACCACCACTGTCAACCCCCCCTCCTCTACTGCTGCTGCTGCTGCTGCTTCTTGTCACCCCCCCACCCCACCAAACACTCACACAGTACACTCACCCCCCCCCACCACCACCACCAAACCCCTCCCAGGTCACCCTTTGCCCTAATATGCCTTCAGCAACTGCCACCAATTCATCAGTGTCCCTGTTGGCAACTGAGGTGTTTGTCAGTCGGCGCTTTAAAGAGGTTTTTTTTTTTTGGCACATTTCAGTCCATTTACTACAAATCATGTTTGCTTAACATCACAGTTAATCATTTAATATTTACCACATTTATTGGTTTATCTCTGTATGATATGAAAATCTGAAACTCCTAAATTGTTAAGGGGTAATGAGGTGAAGACTTTTCAAACCATTAATCATCGACAATTTTTAAGAATCAAATACTAATTCAAATAATTTATCAAGCAAAAATACCTAACATTCTCTGGTTTCAGCTCGTCAAATGTGAAAATTGGTTGATTTTTCCAATGTTTTATATGAGTGTAAACTGAGTGTAAACTGAACAGCTTCGGGCTCTGGACTGTTGGCTGGACACAACAAAGAAATCTGAAGATGTCACCCTCAGCTCCACACATTTCATCAACAAAATAATTGATTAACTGTCACTGGGAAACTATATTGGATGTGTTTGAAAATATGTAGTGTGTAAATGATAAGGAGCTCAAGCTTGAAAACACTATAGAGTGAGTGTCAGTGAGTGTGTGTAGCATGAGGGAGTCACTAGCTGCCTAGTTGAGCGTCTCAGATCCTCGCTCCACACCAATCTGTCCCTGGAGCACATGTGAGTGTACATCCTGCATTTGGATCATGAGCTGCTGGCAGTGGGACGGCAGCTGCCTACATACCTTTTGTTCCAGTGGACCCTTGAAGGCCCCCCCGCCCCTGAAATCTATACAAACACACACACACACACACACACTGCACTACCCCACACATATATACTTGCATGCTCAGTTGTCGGAGAGTTCAACACACCGGTAATGTCTCGTGCCACTCGGCCCAAACTCTCTATACTTGTTTTAAAAATGACTCCTCTGCTGTCAAACTCCGCCGGCTGCACCGCCACTTCTCCCATCCCTGTCAGCTCTGATGAAGACCGCCACTGACGCCTCTGATCTGACACTACGTCCAAAGCTGTGGAAATCAAAACCCTCATAGATCTGAACTCGGTGAGATACGGTAAGATGACCACAGAGAGGACTTTAAAAGGAGAGATTCGCCGTCTGTGACTGTTTGCAACAGTGGCTCCGCTTCCCAAGGAACGGTTCTCAGCCCATGCCCTTTCCTGACCTTGAAATCTCAGAGGGGGCTGGGGGGTGTGGGAAATGGGAGGCCAGGAGTCTGCTAAACAGTTGTGTCATTGAGTTCCCACACAGCACAGTGAATGTATGTATGAGCGCAGGCATGTCTGTGCCCAGAGTCCAACGGGTTAAACAAGGGGCAAAAATTCCAATGACCAGTTTTGCCTCGAAGCAGTAACTTATATGGATAACTCTGTGAGGGGAGGGTGGAAAAAATGAACTCCCTCCGACTATCAGGAGCAGGAAATCTGCCCACGGATGGGAAAAATATACAACACCGCTAAACACAACAATCATAATGTCAGAGCACTGAGGACACAATCACTTCCACAACAAACACAAGTGCTCAGTGACGGCCTTATCTCGCTGCCCCTTCTCCAGGTTTCCCCCCCGTTTGCCATCCACATTTGTTGTGTGTGTGCGGCTGCCTGTGGGCCCTCCATGTTGAACACACAGTGTTGGCCCGCAGCCTGAAATGGGGATCTATGAGCTTACCTCCGCTCTTCCTGAGACAAACGCGAGCGTTGGCCAAGACTGTGTGGTGCTGGCTACATGTGGTGGGGATCCGGCACTGAGGAGAGGTGGGGGAGGCACAAACACAGAGAGAAAGGATATCTATTCTCTCCTCTTTAACCGAGCGGTGAGAGGAAGCAGCTACTTTGCCCAGAGGCAAGTGTATTTATGTTGAAAGGAAACACACAAGCGTATAAGCTCCAGCTCTCGCAGTGATAAACATCCATCCATGTAGCTACAGATACTTGGGAACAGTAAGGCAGAAAGATTTGTTTTTGTGTTTTTGTTCTGTGTGAAAGGTGTGCCACATGACTGATGCACCGTCACAAAGAAAAACTCAGGAGCTTTTGTTGAGGACAAGCTTATTTGGTACTTTGTCTTTGTATGAAATGACTAATAGGTTTGTGAATAAACATGATATGCTTTCAAGGGTTTGACAGTGAATACCCTGATTATGCAAATCGGCCTCCCTTCGGAGGATGGGGTAAATTAAAAAAATGACAAAGCTTTTCTCTGGTGTGGCACTAGTGTGAGCTTTTCTCTTGTGTGTGACCTACATTATTGAGGAATTCTCCACATTTTTGTCACACTCTTGACAAATCTCGCAGCATAATAAAGCTCACAAGATGAACGTTTCCAAAAGAAAACACACATCCGCACAACAAGGCTCTCTCATTACTCCACTTTTTCCTGCGCCAGCATCCAGAGAAAATCTGAGCCCAGATTCAAGTGTTGTCTAAACCTGCCCAGGCTTCTCGTTAATCAACACTTTCACTGCATAAATATGACACCACGATGATGGGACAGTGATACAATTAATGTTTTACTTGTTCTTCACGTTGTGGTCCTCTGTGATAACAGCTGTCCCAAACCAATTCACAGTCCATTTTCACCCACTGACTTCCACTTAGGTCTGCACCATCAAAGACATTATGAGCTAAAATCAACGCAGGGTTGATATTAGGTGAAACCACAACCTATGCATCGGTGAAGATGGGATATTTGTGTTAAATGTAAATGTAAATGTTCTCAGAATAAACCTTCGTAGTTTTAACTAAGACTGCAATTAACAATTATTTTCATTAGAATTTACTTGCGAACTCAATTAATCAATAATTTTGTCTATAAAATGTCATTGAAGTCCATGGAAACATGCTGATTAAATAAGTGTCTAACATTTGTTTAAACTAAAGAGGAAGATCTGAGGGAACATGGCAGACCTGCTCACCCAGCCTGCCTCTCCCAAACCAGGGAAATTTGGTATCTCCCAGCCCCCGGAGCTGTCACAGCTAAAGGTTAAAGGTCAAGAGCAGCAAGACGAGCCCTAACAGACGCAGCAACCTGTTCCCTTCAACTGTCTGCCTCACTCAGCTGCCACCACAAAGGCTCCAACCCCTCCTAAAGCCCGTCCCTGCAGCTCCAACCCTCTGCTTTTCCAGGACGCCGCCATTCACTCGGACACTGGAACAGTTTCAGGGGCAGATTATTAATGTCCAGGTGCACTTTTACAGTTTTTTTTTTGGCTGAATCTTTGTCTCTCATGTCTCAAAATACCCACTGAAGCTGTTCTCTTTATGGTTAAAGGTTGTTTCAAGGTGAAATCAATAAACTCCCATTGATTTCTCCATTTCATAATAAGGAAAACAAGTATCTTAAGACTCAATACATGCCTCCCTGTGTACAGTATTCTGTTTTAATGCCTCAGTGTATGTGTGGTAGTAAGCTCTTTCTGTTCCCTGCCAAGTGACTTATGGGAAACAGGACCTCACTGTGTTATCCTAATTAATGCTCTATGTTGCTATATTATATTTTAATCTATCAAGTAAATTAAAGCCATAAATCACTCAACACCTGTGACTCCCACGCCGGCAGGATCGACTGCAGAGTGGAGAGTCGGCAGACATTCAGCTTACACTAGAGGAAAAATAAGAGTAGACGTCTAGATTCAAACACATCAAACCTTTTTTTGGTACTGACTGAAATGTGTTTAAATGAGGTGGTAAAAGCTGGCGTCGAATGTCGGGTTGGATTTGTTGACTTGTTTGTTTATTCCTTGACTAGATACGGTAATCCATGACTTTTAAGTTGCAGCCCAAATATAAAAGAGTTTGTAAAACAGGAAGAAAACTGGACATTTGCTGACAGTGATCAGTCTGGTATACAAAAGGTCAAAACAAACAGCTGAAAACACAAAAACCGCATCAAGGAGTCCACCAGGTCTCCAACAGAATCACAATCCACCAAACTTGTTGTGGTGGTGCCACGCATCACATTTTCCTCACCAGATCTGGAAACGTTGCTGCCAAAATGTCCAGCTGTTTGTTCTTGTTTTCAGAAACAAGAAATCTTTTTGATGTGTGAACCAAAAAGTTTCCATAGCACCAAATACTGAAAACTGTCAAGAGCGGCAGTGAATATTTGGTTTTGTTTACTTAGTCTTTGATCAGATATTTTCTGATTTAAATCGTGATTTTGAACATTTTAGACAAGTATTCTGTTTTGGCAAAGTTGTCTGACAGCTGATTTGCATTATAAAAACATTAGACACAGATGCATTTGAGAAGGTTGTCCTCTCTGTTGAATGAAGAAATGTTTCAGGTTTGGTAGAGTAACATTTTCTCAAAGCTACAGACTCAAACCCTTTGTGATACTTTGAGGACATCAAACTCACTGTCAAGACAAAAGCTACAGTTCTGACACTGGCTGTGAGATTTGACAGGTTCTGTCTTTTCTCTGTTTCTAGCTCTAACTCCGTTGGGTCAGACTAAGTCGTCTGACACAGGCTCCATGAGCAGGAAAGAGGCAAAGCACGACCGGACCATAATGGTGCTCAACACAGGCACGAGGCGCTGTGTTGTGCACAAACAAACCCCCAAAGGCGACGAGGCGTTTGATGTGCAATGGGGCGTTGAGGGCCACACGGAGCCAGCCCTCCCCTCCCCTAACCTCCACAAGCTCCCTGACATTGACTAACACACGCCCTCAACCGCACACACACACACACACACACACACACACACACTTCTCCTCAGAAACAGCTGACGTTTTAACAGGCTTACAACAGCTGACAGGCTACAGGTGGGGCAGAGGGGACCCTTCATAAGCCCCTCAACCCCCCCCCCCTCCTTTTAGTGCCCAGCTCATAATTCTCCTCAGCCACACACACACACACACACACACCTGTTGTGACTCCAGAGGAATTGTCCTCTGTGAAAAGCCTTCCTTCATACTGTATCACCCACCTACTCACACACGCACTCTCTCTCCCTGTCAGTGCATTAAACCAGGGCTTTGTGACCCTCCAGCATGTGTTAGAGTGTGTATGTTGTGTCTATATACAATATACTATAACGACAGATGCTACCAGAGACCAGAACTATGGGCTAAAAGCACTAAGCTCCTTTGCTTTGCTTCAGAGGAGCCGGTGGCGGCATTACGGCAAGGAGAAAACCACGCTGTCATGTTAATCCATAATCATTTTAACCCACAGTACCCAGGTTTTCACTTCAATCACCACTGTGTATAATCATAGTGACAGTTTGACCATATGATGTGGATCTTATAATCCTGAGGTCACGCTTGAGTCAGGGAATAATCGACCTCTAAGTCAACTTGTTTTATTATCACAGGGTATTAATGTTTCCTCGATTGTTGAGAGTGAAACTTTTTGCCATTTAGATTCTGCAGCAACACGGTGAGATGCCTCCTTTGATGGAGGCTGAAAGGCTCCGTCACAGAAGTCTTATTCAGGAATTTGTAGATACCACCCCTCATGAACATTCTCCGAATGCTTTTGTCAGACAAAGTTTCCTGCAAAGTGAATTGTGGTGGAGCACAGGCGGGATATTTAGGACGACGACTATCGGTTTGTAAAAAGGAGCAAAGCTGGGAAGAAGAGAGGGGATTTGAAAGCGCAGCACTTCTTTGGATTGGATGAGAAAACCATGGGGTGAAAGGAAGAAAAAAAACACATCTCTGGATTATGTATTCTTGCTGGGTGTGCAAAACAGAGCAAAAAAGAAGTTTCCATAACTTCTAGTGCCGACTTTTTAACCACCAAATCTGTTTTTTCTTCTCTTCTCTCATCATTCACAGGGTTCCACTAACCGGCTGCCGACTGTGACAAAGGAAGTGATTTATCAACATTCATTTACATTTGGTAGTATAACTCAGGAGGCAGAACGTGCAGAGGCAGGCTGAACCATTGTGTTCCTGCTTCTTTGTGAAGTATAGCTACAAGCACAGAGCTCAGGTACAACACTGCAGGAGTTAGAGGTTCTACTCTGTTTAACTCAAGCAAGGCCACCGACAAGACATCATCTCGAGCTGTCATGCTTCATCGTGAACACCTGTACAACACAGTTCAACCAAATAGTCCAATACGGTGCAATAAATGGTAAATGATACAGCTATAGTGAACTAGTGGAGGTTTTAGTTCCAACTTTTGGTAAAAATTTGAGGTTAGTCCAGAAAATTAAGCAGCAAAACATGTTGTTGGTAACTTCACTCCAGAACGATGTGTTTTCTGAATCGATGCGTCTTTATTTTGACATAAACCCTTGTCTTTGCATGTTGGATGGATCTGACTGATTGATTGTTGGCTGTTATGTCAGAAAAGAATCCCGCTGAAGAGTTAGATCAACCTGCTGTTGAACAAGCCTCTCCTCACCAAACGGCAGCGTTTAACATTTGTTTAGACACTTTAGATCAGGGGTTTATATTTGGATGAAACTAGAGACCGTTCCAATCCTGTTTCTTACCAAAAGCCAGTGTTGGTTTCTTTTAATCACGACTACAATAGCTCCTTATCATAACCATACAGCTGCCAAAACTAACTAAAGGGTAATGAAAGCATCGATAATTTCCTCCTGCCTACAGACGAAACTGCTCTGAAAGATCAGACTGTGTGTGGTTTTCTAATGTTCACACAAAGTAAGCAAAGAAGTCTAATGATGCTGATCAATGCAGTGCAACAACATTTCAGCATATTCTTATCTCATCTTCCCCCTGCTCTTGTTTTTCCTCGCACTCCCTTTGCCTTTATTTCCCTTCTTGAGAGAGCAGGAGGACTCTTTCTCTCTGAGCCTGGTGGTGTTCCAGCTGTAATGTGATAACCAGTTCAATAACATAAACAACTGCCAGAATCCTCAGAGAGGATGCAGAGAGGTTTATGTGCTGTTTAAGGAGTGTGTGTGTGTATATGAGTCTGTCGGTGGATGTCTGTGTGCGTTCTGGTTTTACATGGGAGCGCGTCTGGGCTGGAGAGCAGGAGAGGCCTGGGCGAGAGGTGAGGACGAGTCAGCCATTGAACACCATCAAATGTGTACCTGTTATCTAATGCCTGCACCGACACGCCCGCCAGAAAACAAGTAATTTCTATCGACTGCTGCCAAAGCTTTTGCCCGCTAAAAACACTCTCGCTGACGCAGTGAACCGGGTTTTCAGCCATCAGAGCAGAGAGATTGCAGCACTTAAAGACATCAGAGTATTCGTACATTCTCTGGAGCATGCCACAACTTGTAAGTCCTTTTCAATGCTCCAAAAGAAAGAAAAGACTATTTCCATGAAGCAAAGATAATCAAGGCTCAAAAGCAACCCCAAATTTAGTCCTAGACCTGATTCCCTTAATTGACTTCACTTTTGTATTTGCACTAAAACTCTGTTAAAACCATTTAAGTGACACCAGCATTTTGTAAATCTCAGCAATACCTCACACACACATGAACAGTTACAGTGGCAACGGCGCGCCAATACACATAACACACGCCTGAGTCATAGCACATCACAATGCAACACAGAAGGAGGCAAGCAGACTTGAAGGGTGGAGTGGGTTTTTCTAGCTGCTCCTCCCTCTACTTCTCTTTTCTCTATTCTGAACCAGTCCCAATTTGGCAATACATTTACAACAGAGAAGAAATTTGAAAAGGGATACGGGTTCTCCCTCCTCCTTCTTCATCTCTTACATGTTTCCATGTTAGCCCTAATAATTTATCGAGTCTTGCAGATGGTCCCCACACCAGCATGCTGCACGACTGTAACGACGCCATTACCGCAGCTTAGGAGGAGGTTGATATACATCTAAATATTCAATGATATTATAACCTCTCCACCACACCTTCCCACTGAAGAGGGAGGGACATGGAGGGAGAATTTGCTGGAGGAAGCGATGATGGTGGCTGGCTGATGATGATGGTGAGCAAGACAACGCCAGGACCTCAGATCAAAAGAGGCAGGGTGATGCAGCGAAAGGGAGAAGGCGAGAGGGGAGAGGGGTTTAGAGAGAGAGAGAGAGGGGAGGTGAGCCTGGTGTGTTTCAGCTCCTGGGTTTGCTATAGCTGTGCTGAGCACTGGCCAGCAGCCCCTGCTCTCACGCCATTGTAACCTGGCCAGTATGGTGGCATGGCACTGCTGCTCACTCAATTCAAAGTTCTCACCTACCCCCCATCTGAGCCTGCCTCGTGTGATTGCAAACAGGACCGAAGTCGCAGTTTTTTCTTTCCTCTGATCTGGAAATCGGACCATATGGACCTGTGGTATTGCAGACTCAGATCTCACCTCTGTAGCCAGTACAGGACTCTTTATCTGAATGCTCAAAAGTTCGTAGAATAAGTTAATCTCGTCGCATCTGATGATCGCCAGGAGTCTTGGCGCTGAGGCAGGTCTGGGTTTGGAACAACATTAGCTAAGAGGAAATATGCAGGAATGAAAGCTAAAAGTTTAGTCCGTTGGTATTTAGGAGACCGATTCAGGTAACTGTTAAAGGAATGCGGTGCATAAAATCTAAATGTACTGAACGGTTACAACAGTGAAGTGACGCCTTTGATTACTCATGCATCATCAGTTCAAATCATAATAAATAAACCAGATCCAAAAAGAATATTGATATTTTAGAAGCTATCTAGCAGTACATGAAGCAGTGTGAGTAACCTTAGTTTTAATATTTCTGCCTCTGCCTTTTTCCCCACCCAAAAGTGGTTTCCACCTTAGAATTTTGCACCTAATTGTAATCTAAACAATATTCCGGAAAAAGCAACTTACAAATTGTGTTACTGTTCAAGTTTCAGTCAGAAAGAAGAGCTTGATTATGAAACCTTCGCTTCTGAGTGCAGAGTGATCTGTGTTTCACTGATGATGCATCTGAGGTAGAAACACTCTTTCAAAATTTCAGATGTATGGATACTCAGAGAAAAGAAACCTATCTCCGCTGTATATCTCTTTTCTCAGTTACTCAGTCTTTAGAAAACCAGCACCCTGATCTCGCCCTAACTCTTTTCACTTTATAACTTGTGAGTATCACCTCCTTGGCAACAGTATCAGATAGACCTCCAGTGAACCTCAGTGCACAGGGAGACTGCAGCTTGAGCCATTGGACAGAAGCTTTATCCAAGCTGAATATACGCCGCCGCATTGCTGCCCGTTGTTGATTCTTACTCAGTAATCCTCCTGTTTGTGAGCAATACAACTGAACGGCAACAA
>BRZM01000329.1:30600-51002 GCA_033238685.1 Lates japonicus
GTGTGAAAATAAAAGCTGGTAAATTATAGCAGAGCAAAGCAGCCTCATGTTTCAACTCAGATATATTTCAGCTCATCCTGCGTTCTTTCTTGCCTGGCGAGATGATTCTTTATTAAAAGTTTCTAGTAACATTTACTCTGGTTAGTGTGCTGTGGCTACAAACAATTACATCCATGTTTACAACTGATGATTATTTTCTTTATATTCTGTTGTTTAACCACATAAACAGTTTAGTCTCTAAAATGTCAGAAAACGCTCTGGAAACATGTAGCAGGCACTTCATGTGTCTTCAAATCATTTACTTTAAAAATCCAAAGGGATTCAGGTTAAAATGATAGAAAATACAGAAGCTGGAGACCACAAACATTTGTTACTTTCATTTAATAAAGATCCATTATCCAAACTAATAATCAAATGAACTCAAGGGCTCACTCTTGACCTTGAAAATAGTGGTTTGACAACAAAGTTCTTCTCACACGGTCTGCTTACTTGGTTTTTCCCGTGAGTTTTCTCAGCCTCCATAAAAATCAAATGTCAAATGTTTAATCAAGCTAAAACTGCTGCCAATTAATCTTCTGTTGCTCAGTCAGTGGGATAATTTACTTTTCATTTCAGCACTACTGAAAACCAAACAGAGCTATGTTAACCTATGTGATGTATACGGTCAGTACAGTGATGCTTTGGGCATGAATCAAATCCAAAGACGCTGTACGTCTCCACTCAGGTTCAGGCTGAAGAAAACAAACAGTAGGTGTGATGAGCAGCATCAGGAGAGGCAAATCTCACCCGGTCTGGTTCCTCCACCCTGCGTGGTGCTTCTCTGGCTGCAAGCACAGAAGGGAGGCCATTTTGAAATCGCAGCAGGGGGAGAGTGGATTGTGAGGTGAGGCTTGCTGCTGCTACTTCCCACATTAAGTGGCTGAGGGTCTCCTCTTTGTACAAAAACACCTTTGGCTTTAAGTTCCATTAACAGAGAGGGAGTGAGGACATTTCTTTCCCTCTTTCAATGTGCCGGGGTAAAGCGCTGCCCCGCGATGATTGAATCATAGCCATAATAGCAGAAGGCAGAGGCCTGCTGTGCAGCTGAGTTCTTCCTGTTCTCCTCGCTCAGCGTGGGAACAGCCGTGGACAAAATCTGCCTTGGAATCAGCACACAAAAAGAGGCCATGAAAGCAACAAGACCAGAGCAGGTAGTAATTGCTCCTTTCTGCTGAAATGCTCCGTGCGTTTCAAAAGGAGCTCGGCTTGTGGTGTGAGGCTTTCAGTTTGACAGCGGTGAAGGGGCCACGCTTGTCTAACCGGGCTTACTAGAAAGGTTTTTCTGCCATCAAGAGACGAGAGCGTGGGTCAGCTGCAGGCGAGCGCATGGAAAACACATGTCCAACACCGGGGCTGTTCTATTGTACAAGGCTGAGTTGAAAAGGTAAACAGCCAAATCACCGAGGTGGCAGGAGACTCGGCCTCCACGCTGCGGTGTCCACAGCAGCACAGCTCGTCTCTATTCACCACCAAAACTCAGCCGTTTCCTTCCCTCTCTCCACAGTGTGCTGATGTCACGCTCTGCTCTCCGTTTGCTAATGCAGCCTTGGTTTCAGCAGTGATTAAAGCCCATCAATACTCAGCCTGGCCAACAAACACATTGATTAGAGAAAATTAGACCCCAGTTAAAATTACAGTGCACGCCAAAGTCCTGGGTTCCACTGTGAAAGTCTGAGGGGCCCTGACTAATGGAGAGCTCTGGAAAATCTGTCAGGGAATTTCTACGTCGCTGCTCACTTGCTATTTAGTTTAATTCAAACCTTATTCAGCTCTCCACAGACCATCTCTACTCTAGTGTCTTCACTATGCCAACACCAGTATGCAGGGCTTTAATAGCATTTTATCAAATCTGACTCAAAGTATTTACATCATCAATCAATCTGTTGATAATAGTTTCTAAATGATTTGATTTGAAAAATGACCGTCACACTAACAAGCAGGAAATCCTCACATTTAAGAAGCTGGGACATTATTAAATATTTGGCTTTTTGCTTGATAAACGACAAATAATCAATCACTAATGATTTTGTTGCTTAATTTTCTATTGATCAGCTGCTCATTTCAGGGCTAACTGAATCTAAAATCAGCTTCAAATCTGCAAACTGTATTTGAACCATTTTCTTATCCATTCAATTTAGATTGAAGACTGTAATTTAAAGAACGTATCTTTTTTACAGGATAGATTATGGGTTTGCTATTTATGGAAACGATTATCTGAAATCTGACTGTCTCATCAGAAGGTCCATTAGCGGCTTTCAGCCATATCACATGACTTTTTTCACAGATGGAGTTTTGTTTTGTTTTTTCTGAGCATTTTAAAGACGTCTCATCCATGTTGTCCAGATCAGCTTTTGTATTTTTGTAGCCAACGTGGAAGAGACAATGGAAATTTGAACATCCATAAGATGTTCCAGAACAGCTTCTAATAAATCCTGAGGTGAGACAGATGTGAGACCTGCTGCTTCCGAGGTCAAGAAGGAATTTGAAATCTCAACAACTAAAATATATTTGTTGTCTTTTCTCATAAAAAATCTGAACCTGGTTCTTTTACCAGTCCCAAAAGGAAATGGTGGTTAAGAGGTTGTACCAATATAACTATCAAAATCAATTCAATTAAGCATTTCAGTCGTTTAAAAAGTAAAACATTCAGTTACTCCAGCTCCTCCAATCAGAGGATTTGCAGGATATTTCAGGAAATGAAATAAATATGGGTTTTCCACTGATGGCAGAGAAATCAAGACATCTGAAGCTGTGACCTTGGGCTCTGATGGTCACAATCCTCTGACACTTTACAGACAAATGATCAATCAGTTAAGTAAGAAAAATAATCAGCAGACGAATGGATGATGAGAATAAGTGTCACAGCGTGAATGTGATTGTTTGTCCATCTAAAACACACAAGAAAGTACATGGCTGTGCACTTCATCATGCCTGTGATAGACAGTGACGCTCTCTGTAATGTCTGGAGAGCACGGCGGCTGACTGCCTGTGTTTGCAATTCAGCAGGAAGCTGCAGCAGGAGAGAATGATTGTACTTCCTCAAATTAGCAGAAGCAAGGAGACGAGGCGGGGGCGGGGTTGGGGTTTTTTTTTCCCCCCACTGTGTTTTGACTGTAGCCAACAGAGCACACGATGGAGCACATGGCTGAGCTTCAGCGAGGGAAACCAAAGCCCTCGACTCTGTGGCAAACTCTGACTCTGTGAATTTAGACGGATGTTCAACAGAATTAATTCCAAGATGATTTTCACTACAAAAACTGTCTCCTTAAGTTTTGTCCTGGCACGGTGCTTTACTCTGTTGATGAGAGCGGCGTACAGCTTCGGCTGCAGTCACGCTTCTCAGGGACACAAAAGCCCATTACTGGAGCTGAGCCCATAAGTTATCTGGAGCTTAAGCCCCTTTTTCACTGAACAAGTCCAGTTACAATATTTTGTTCAGTTTATGGATTGTGTTCCTCTGTGAGTACATGAGTGAAGGGAGAGTCCTCTGCTGCATGAATGTAAAATAAAACGAGGTATCAAGGCTTAACTAAAGTGCATTATCAACATGTCTTTTATCCTCCACCAGCACAACAGTTCAACAAACCCCGGCCTGTGCTCACACCCCAGACAAAAAACAAGACAAAGGGGCTGACATGTCTCCTGTCTCTCAGGTGTTTCGGTCCGTTTTTATGCTTTTATCAGACAGTGTGAGTGAAGAGACGTCAGGAAATAAGGAGGGAGAATCACAGGTCATGGTCTGCCTAATGCCACAGTCATGTCATATTGTGAATACAAGCTTCCAACCTGAGAACAGTGTTAACATCAACATCTGGGAAAGTCTGATATATCCAACGAGGCACTCACTAAACTGGAAGTGCCTGAAAACCAAACAAGTATGGACATGTCACATCACCTGAACACCACTGTCCAATGTAATTAAACCCTCATTTAATGGATATAGTGTTATATTTAATCCTCACACAACCGACTCTGGAATCATACAGCCAATATGTTAACAAACTGAGTATTCATTTTGCCCTTTTGGTAAGATTTGTACTTTACTAAAGAACTTCAAATGGCAGCAAACTTTCAAACGGGAATCGGTTTGAAGATTCTGAGCTTTCGACCAAAGAAGAGCAGAGGGATGAGAGCAGGAAAAGATTTAACGCTGGAAAGTCCAGTTTTCTCTGGATGAAGTTCTGAACAGTACTGATTTCACTTCTGAGCCTGGTTGGGTTTATTTGAACACAGGAATCTTAATTAATGAATGTCTCCAGTTTGTATCTGTAGCCCTCTGATGCTACTTGAACATTTCATCATTGTCACTCCACCAGACGTGACACTCTCCTGTCTCCTGTCCATCCCATCAGTTCATACCACTTCTCTCCTGCATCTCTGTATTACCCTCCTTATCAGGACAAACACTCATCTGTGTTTACCCTGAGCCTCTGAGGCGAACTCGTCCTGCTGCCAAAGACTCACGAAGAACCACTAATCTGCTCTGCTCTGACTGCTGGGACGCTCACCAGCACTGCTCAGCACCCTTATCTGGACTGTCTCCCCCGGGATCCCGTGACACCTTTTTGGCAAACCTGGACTTTACCTGCAGGCGCAGCTGAAACACTCATCTGTCCGTGTCGCAGCACATCCCTCTGCTGCACTAGATAATGATGTAATAGATAACAGTTCCTCCTGCCTCCTGACATGTGAGACTTCTCTCCAGAGACATATTCTCATTGTCTTGCTGCCCTCTAATCTCAGTCACCTGCCTCTCTGAGATGCTGCCAACACCTATGCTGGATGTGGAAAAACCTGGCAGACAGGAGCATTTCTCATTCCAAAAAAAATATGAAAATAAAAAATCTCAGAGCTGACTTGACAGGAGCTTTATTCTGCTTTATTGATATCATCATTACAGGGCTGCAAAATGGTTTCCGGGTTTGAGGAGGAAATTAGAAGTTTGATGGCACTCTCTCCCGGGAGAAAAGCAATTACGCACAGCAATGAGAGCACAATTGTCGGAAATGGGCTCATGAAAGAGACATAAAATTATTCGACCGACACAATAGCTTAAAGGATATGAGGAAAGTCATCCAATACACACACACACATATATATATATATATATTGTTTTTTTAATAGAGAAACAATTTCACCAATCACTCCAGTTTCCTGAGGCAGAATCAGCGCTCTTCTCCCTCTTTATCTGCACTTTCAGCTGCAATGTAAACCTGTCATTTAACGCGTAAACGAAATTGATGGCGCGATAAAAGTTGCCGATAAACTAGACGTGCCTTTCTCTGAGATGAAATCCATTTGCAGAAATTGAGAGAAATCGCGTCAAAAACCGGCTGACACTCGTCGTAAATCGTTTCTGACAGCTCTTAATGGAGTGTTATTACGCACAACGCTCAAAGCCACCGGGCTGAGAGATGTTATTTACAGGAGGTCTGTGGGAGAGAAGCGTGCAAACAGAAAGCTCTGACTGAAACACTGATGTTAACTTAGCAGACTACACGAAGCACCGTCTCCCCGCTACGAAAACACTGAGACTGAGGCTTCACGGCGAGCACCGTGCACAGCCTCCTCAAGAGTTACCACAACCACAACACTGTGCCAGTTAGCAACTCCGACACAAACATGCAAATACCTCAACAGCAACACGGCTGGACACACAGCTGTCAGAGCTGCCCGAACACAGGAAGAGGCAAAAAAGAAAAGGTGAAATGCGAACACAAGCTGGTGAAGAGTGACTTACCCGAGCAGTGTATCCACATCTGTTTGATGAGACGGCAGAGTCAAACCTCACACTTTGCTGCAATTCAACACGCACACGAGCTTTTAACTAAAACGAAGTGTAACTCTCCGGCGAGCGCGGCGAGGTACCAATTAAAAAAATCTTCCTACTTGATGTACAATGTAACTATTTAGTTATGGCAAATGGTGCCTAATCTATCCTGAGTGGCATTGCTTTGTGATGGACGTGAGCGCGACCAATGGGAACGAGCGGTCCCCGCCGCTGCGACCAATCAGATCGTCGGCGCAGAGTTGTGGAAGGTGCGCTGCGAGGTAGGAAGGGCTGATGGCGACATCATGTGTTAAGACTTTATATCCCTCCGCTTGTCATGTTGCGAGAGCAGCGAGTCTACTTTCTCAGCTTTTCTAATGGGAACCAAGTGGAAATCAGAGCCCACAGTGCGCACGGCTGTAGTTTCAGTTTTGTAGCGTACTTCAAGAAATAATGTGTTTCTTACTCTAAATGTTTGTATGATCAGTTTTTGATATCTGCACACAAGAATTATAAATACATAAATACCATCAGGGAGAGCCTGTAGCAATGTTTAAGTTGTACATTTAGCAGTAGAGCTCTTATTAGATACCAAACAGCGTCTGTTATCCGTTCAGTTATTAGCCTAAACATTACATTACATCATTCCTCGCTTTGTGTAAAGGTGCTACATGTCCTTAATTAGTAATAAAAACTCAATATTCAGCTGTACTTTCAGTAGATGTCAAAGGGGCGATGAAGTGCAGGAGCCCGCCGCCCTACTTTCTCTATTCTCGGCGGAGGAACACGATGTTTACAGTGGGGGAGAAAGTGACGTTACAGTGGCAGATAGAGTCGGTGTGAGGCGTGTGACACAGCGGCACATGTTCAAAACATTCACTTTCACACGAACTCGAGTTTTCAGAAAGACTGTGTGTAGCACGCGGACAAATTTAGTTTGATATCTTTTTTAATATTTCCAGTTTTTACTGTACGTGCACAGGGCGACGTCACGTTACGTCAGCGTGGAGCAAATGGCCTGGTCTGGAGATTTAAAGTAATAAAGCTTGTGCACGAGATTTTATTTATCTGAGGATTTATTGATTTATTTGATAGTATCGGGTTCGAGGTTGATTTGGCATCAGTCAACCAAACAATCATTTCTTTATTTTAACAGCTCTCATACAAAGTGTCCTTCATTACACACACAAAGCAAAGTCCTCCACGTGAGGACAAAATGGTGGGAAAGATAAAGAAATGTATTTAAAGTACATATTTGCAAAGGCATGATATGAACAGAAAGTAGTCAGTTTATTAGGTACACTTAAGATGAATGCAGTCTCATGCAATAAATCCTGCTTTCATGAAGGTTGATGAAGCTGTATTGTGTTAAACTGACTGTTTCTATTATTTTGACCACCTCATATAGATCAGTAAAGGTAGGCTGAGTAACAGACACATGTATGTGTAACAGCATCCTCCAGAATGACTGATAAATATCAATATTAGAATCATTCTGATGGAAACAGTGTGTAGGCAACAGTTTACTGTTGTAGCAGCTGCTAGTTTAGTCCACAGGCTGCAGGACCCACTGGATTTATCTTTGACTACATGTTGTATTTAGAGAATTATCAGGTTATACAGTATGGTTTTATTAATGTGCAAACTCCCCAATAACTCCAGCTGTCAGATAAATGTGGCTCTGTAAATAAAGGATATTTCTCTCTGAATCATGGAGGAATAAATAAAAAGAAAATTAAACATTACTGGTGTAAATGTACTTACAGTATACATCGCTGCAAACCTGAACTCAGCTGCACACATTTAACCGTGCTGGTTTCATGACAGTATTCCTGTCTAAAGCATACGTTACGTGCAGGGTCGACCTCAGCTGTTTTGGAGCCCGGTGCAGAATTTGACCTCAGGTCAAACCTGAGAGGGAAGTGAAAGATAACACGAGTGGCATCATCGACATGGTGTATGTACTGACCTGTAACACAGCAAACCAGAAAACATGGTATCTGAGATAGAAAAACATTTCCACCTCCAAAACAGCTGACTGACACTTCATTCTAAATGAAAAACTGTTTTAAAGTCAGGTTGAGAAGCCATTTAACAGACTTTAGTTAAACAGAGAAAGACAGAACACAGCTCTGGGAGATGGTGATCACTGGTGTTATTTACAATTATCAATTAGAAAAGGTCTCTCTCAGTATTACTACATGTGCACACACATGTCCAGATACAGTTTACATCAGTTGTTAGCATGTGCACTGACACATGCCTGGCTGTGATGTGTGGTCGTCACACAGAGGGAATGTGCCACGCTGTCTGGGCTGCCCTGTCACACTCTGAAGCAATGCAACATATGGAAACAGCAGTACACAGCAGGAAACGGACAGCTGACTCCACTCCTACGTTTTTTACAGCTTCAATATGCAACTTTTCTGACATCAGAGGGAAGACACAGGACTCCGTGACTCTGCATATTCAGACAGGAATCCCCTGGTTCAGATGAAATCAGGGGCTTGACTTCAGTTTCTGGATAAGATAAGATAAGAGCCTGACCTGCTGTGGCAGAGGAGGCCAGGGCAAACACTTCCTGCTGTGAGGGAAGAAAGCTCAATACTGTGTCACTGAATGTAACGTGAGTGATTTAAGTGATAGATTTTTAAAGAATGAGGGAGAACTGAGGGTAATAAGGTAACTAGTAGTATAGCAGCAGTGGTGACAACAGCTCAGACACAGAGACTGAGAGAGGGAGCAGCACAGAGAGAGATTACACAGTGTTTTCTGCTTTACATAAGAAGCTTATGTGATGGGGTTTTTCGAAGGAGAATTGCAGCAGTCAGATGGACGTCCCGCTGTCTTTCTCTCACACCGTCCTGCACGTACAGCTGGGTAGTCCAGCGGTCAGCCGCTTGGTCCCTGGGTCAGGGAAATGCCACGGGAAAAATGACAACAAACAAGCTCAGCCAGACCCGAAAAAAAACAGGAAACAGAACCGAGTGTCAGACTGAGAGTTTCTCATCCTGCTGATATTTGTTACTTGAATAGTGGAAGTCAGTGATTATTTACAGAGCATAGATCCTACTGCAGTGACATAGATACGGTGTGTGTGTGTGTGTGTGTGTGTGTGTGTAAGTCAATGTCAGCCAGCAGGACTTTTCATTCAGCCCAGTTAATAACTGCTGTTTGGCGCCCCCTGTTGTAGTAAAGCTGAATCATTTGGTTCTGTGAGCAGCAGCAGTTCTCTCTCTTAATTCATTTTCCAAGCCTAAGAGATGCAAAGAGGTCAGATGCCACTTCACTGTACAGTCTGAGGAAGTGTTTTTCCTTAAATATAAAGTCAAACAAAGAGCCTGAGGGCTGAATATGTTTCCTATAAAAAGCAGTCTGGAGCATTTTAGTGTGCCTGTTAATCTGTGTCACCTCTCATAATGTTTTACACATCATTTTTGCCTACTTTTGGTCTGGGTCTGCTCTGGTGGAAAGACTTGACTGGCCTGCACAGAGCCCTGATCTCACCACATCCAGCACCTTTGGGATGAGCTGGAACACCAACTGTGAGCCAGGCCTTATCAGCCAGCATCAAGGCTGGACCCTGTGGCTGCAGGCAGCTTCACCATCTGGTGGAAAGACTGAAACCAGACGAGTGGAGGCTGTTTTAGCAGCAGGTAAATGCTCCTGCTTGTTCACCTGTCACAATTGGGTGTGACGTTCAGGTGTGTGCATACTTAAGATCAAGTATTCCTGTGGTAGAAAACATGAGCAGTCAGTGTCCATGCTATTTTCACTGCTTTTAGCTCATGTTTGTGTAAACTGTGGCTCTGGGAAGAACAATAGAGCTCCGCTGGGAGTTCAGAGGTACAAACAGGAGTCAATCAATGACCCCTCCACTGTGCTTCAGACTGAAAATTATGCTCACAATGCTCTGGAAGATTGCTAATGTGTTCAGCAGGGCATGAGTTCAAAAATGACCCGTTGTTATGCAATCAAGTGGAGATGCATTCTGAATGAATTGCTGATGTGAGGAATACTGAGAGCTGCTTCGTGTTTGTGCAATAATTCAAAATGTACCAGCCTCACAGAGTTTACAGGCTACATGACAGGAGGGCAGGATGATAAATGATTTTCTCAACACTTCTGACGGTTGGGAGGAAATGTTTTTGAAGAGCGCTGCTTTAAAATCTGAATAGATTCTTCCTCAGAAAGGAAAGGAGGTCAATTTAGGAAAAAATCAGTTGTGATTTTTTAGCTGTGATAGTGTTGTGGCTCTGTGGATGGCAGGGCAGTTCTTTGTCCTGACTGAGAGACTGAGACTCAGAGGATGAACCCTCATGCACCACCAGGAGGTGAAGATTTGTGTTGTGTTGCTTCCTGTTAGCCTCAGCTGTACTTTGTGCGTAGTGCTAGTTAACAAATGTTAGCATGCTAACACACTAAGGTGAGATGGTGAACACGGTAAACAAGCCACAGCTCCACAGACCCATTACAGTGGTTGTGGATGTGGTAAGAGCTCTGCGTTTAATTCACCTTGTTCTGAGATTTGACAGTGGTGCTGTGTGTGCTGTTCAGTCTGATGACTTGTGGCATGAAACTGTCTTTAGCCCAGCTGCTACAGCAACACAGAAAGCAGAAGTGAGAACGTGGGATGAACTGGGTGGTTGCTTTCTCTGATGAGACTGCATATATATAACTGGTCATGAAGTGGTTGCAGATCTGCTCCAATCACTGTCATGCTTCCTATACTCACTCTACAGTCATTTGCAGACAGGTTTCTAAACCGTACTGTGACACAACTGAGGGAGGATATTCTCAGGAGTGCAGCAGTAAAAGTTAGTCAGATGTCTCCTGAACTTCTGCCTAAATTCAGGTATTTTTTCCAGATTGTACAGTGATATACAGAGGTTGCTGTGACTGCTAAATGACTAGCACTTACCAACACTAGTTAGTCAGCACAGTATTCATAAATCACAGTCACTGTCTCGGGGTTATTGCAACATGTTTGTGCACAGTCAATGTCACTGTCTTCATCATCTTAAACACTGCACAAGAATCACTGGAACTAAAATATGATCTCTGCTTCTGACACATCTTAAACTCCAGAGTTACTGCGATCAAAATCTCCATCATTTTTGTCTGAGTGAGACACAACAGTGCCACCAAACAGGAAGACATAACAGTCACTGCCTGCTGCATATCCTGAAACAAACAGCTGAGAGATACCAGGGAAACGAGGGTTGAATAAAATGCAATCATCTGCTGAGGTATCCCACACCTCTGCTGCCACCCAAAGCTGAAATTTCACTTGTCATCCTCAGAACACTGAGTCCAAGTTATTTAGGACGATCCACAAACTTTACTGCTGTTCCCTCAGGAAAAAGTAGCTCCAGTGAAAAATTCAAATTGCTGTTGTGATGACATGGAGACAGATTCTCCACCTCTCTCCCGTCCCTCTCATCCCCATCTTTATAGGCCACTCGCTCACCCTCATGTCACCGGCAAATTTGATCATAATGTTATTTTGGCATTCAGTGGCACAGTCATGAATGAATATACTGTGCAATAAAGAGCTAAAACCATTTTAAACCAATGTGGTTTGTAGATAAATGGTTATTATTCTCACAGTCTGCAGTCTGCCTGATTCAGCATGAACAGAAACAGAGAGAGACGTCAGGCCCAAACATACAGCTACCAACACGACACAGCAAAACAAGCATAATATATTACTAATATGTACAGGTTAGCAGGCATCAAAAAAGAGATGAACACCTGTCAGATATTCACCAGGTGTTATAATCATCAAGGTGCAGAAACAACTTAAAACAGCAGGGAAACTGAAGTTATATACTGAGTTATATGGAGACGTCACATGAGGACACCAACATGCAGCTTGAACTGTAGAGGGATCTTCACGCTTCTGCCACAGATTTTCACACATTTCATCTGACAGTCCTCTGGCTGTGCTGTGAAACATCACGGCACACACTG
This sequence comes from Lates japonicus, assembly GCA_033238685.1. Classification (NCBI taxonomy): domain Eukaryota; kingdom Metazoa; phylum Chordata; class Actinopteri; family Centropomidae; genus Lates; species Lates japonicus. The sequence continues at coordinate 42,383 of BRZM01000329.1, forward strand.
ACTTGTTTGTGTCTGAATCAGCAGCAGCAGCAGCAGCAGGTTCTTTCCGTTGATTTGGTGTCTGAGTTAAACCTGTTGGGTGTCTGACCTGCCGCCTCTCTCAGCATCAGGCACCATTTCAACCAGGTCAACATGTATACGTTCATATACTGCACAGTTCACTAACTTGTAATGTACAGGTGGGAAAACTAAAGGAAAAACATCAACAATCCAACAGAAATTCTGAGTGCAGGTGCTCCACGCTGTAAAAACGTTTTGTTACGACAAGGACTTAAAAACTGAGATAAAAGATTTCTCTGCTTCTTTTTGCTTGTTTTTTTTTTTACAGTGCAGCACTGTCAACACCATGAGGACATATCTTTAGGAGGAATGGTGTTATAGGTTAGTAGAGTTCTTTGCCAATTAGCATGGAAGCAGTGCTTACTAAGATACTTTGAGTTTGTGTGTTTTTTTTTCTTATTTTCTGCAAATCCCTTGAAAAGATTCAAACCAACAACATGTTACTTCAGTACTTTCAGACCTCCTCTGTCTGCGGCTCTCAGCTCCAAACCTATTGATCCTTACTGACGTAGGAATGGCTCTCAAATACATAGTTTAATTTTTTTTAAAAGCTCAGTAAATTCCCGTGCTTCTACTTCTAGATTTTATCAAAAGTCACTCACACGAGATGAAACTGTGGATTAAAACACAGTGTTTCCAGCAGTAGGACAGTGTGTGTGTTCATAGTGATGAGTAACATGTCACACTGTGGCTCACTGATGTGTTTTTAATAGATTTGTGGACAACAATGGAGCTCTATGGTAAGATATACCAGGCTACACAGTGATGGAGTGAATGTGTTTGTTTGAGCTTCTGTAAAATGATCCAAGACTCATTGTGTCATATGCAAACTGTCCTGCTTGTTACATGTAACATGTACTGTGTAAGCTAATGTGTACACATACAAACTAGCGGCCTCATAGCTCCTGCTACATGATAAACACATGCACGTCCAAAAACTGTGACCAAAACACATCTGCTCTTTGTTTCTACTCTCCACACACACAGACCTTTAAGTACATTTATTTACCCAAATCTGAGACTTAAGCCGTGACCCGGGAATCCGTGTTGATGGTTTCATCTGGACGCTGTGACGACGCGTTAGTGTGTGTGAATCTACCTCCTGACCGAAACATCACACTTTAAGTCTTCGTATTAGAATGACCTTCTACAGTTCATCATGGTTTATTCAGTGTTTGCATTTCTTTAACATTAGGGCTTAGCTGTGCTTATGTTGTATTAAACTCTAAAGACTTGTTTCTGCAGCCATATATTATCATTATGTCAGATGTAATGCTCTCCTCATACTCTTTCATACATGTTTTCAAATTTCATGGTATAATCCATCCAGTAGTTAGATCACTAAAATCAGCAGGACTGATCCTCTGGAGGCCACGAACGTCCTCACAAAATGTAATCACAATCCATTTATTAATCTGCGTGTGTTGGTTTATTTACCAGGGAGAATAAACATAATAAACAGTGATGCAACAGATGTATCAGATGTAAGTGACTGTCAAAGCAATGGAAAAAGTGATGGTACCTGGATGCACTGTGGGAAAAACACAAGCCAGTGGTGGGCTGTGATGTTCTGCTGGGAAACCCATGGGTCCAGGTCTTCACATGGATCTCGACACCCCTAAATGATGATAGTATCCAACCAATGGCAGTGGCTTCTTTCAGCTTCCTTCCACACTGCACACGGTGTTCAGGAATAGTTTGAGGAACATGACAAAGAGTTGAAGGTGTTCTGCAGGATCTTGCAACTGCAACTCTTAAAGGATCTGCTGCAAACCGGTATCACAGGGAACCTTCAGGGTGTGAGTTTGTGACCACGTCAGAGAGGAAAATAATGATGAGAAACCAGAGAAATGTCAGCTGAGGAGACAGATAGATAGAGAGGAGATAAAGGGGATTCAAGAGAAGTGATCTTAAGGTGATTTAAAAGATTCATCAGGACTTTTGTCAACTCTGAAACTTTGGACCCTCTACATAGTTAATATCCTGTTTTCATCCTCCCCTTTGTGTCTGTTGCTGTTTCTTCTTCTTTGCAGATCTCTTGCTCCTGTCACTGTAAACCAGAGGAGGCTGCATTTTTACTAATTCTGCCAAATCAAAAGTAGAAACTCAATCGAGATTAAAATAACAAAAGTGTCGACTTGTCTTATTTCTGTAACTTGCTCTGAGTCTGACTCCCCACTCTCTCCAGCTCTTATCTTTTCTCCTCTCTGTCTTTCCTTATCTTTCTTTATCTTTTGACAGTTCCACTTTTCACTTTTTCCTTTCTCCTCCCTATCTCTGTCTTATCTGTCTGGCCTAATCCTCTTCACTCCTTGTTTATTCTTCTGTTTACTCTGTGTATTTTTTATTGCTTGCCAGGCAGTGATTTCTGGGGCTTTGCTGTTTTCATTACGTCCTTTTTAAACCAGCAAGTGTGAAATGAAAACAATTTTAGCCAGATCTCTTCTGTCTTTTTTTCATTTTTCATTTCTTCACCATTCAAATTGCTCTCTCTTTCCCTAACAGATTAATATCACTGTGAGATTTGGGGTCATATCATTTAACTTCCTCTCTTGCTGATAAGTCTGACTCTAATCTTTGGGCTCAGTCCTCAGTGGATGTTTTCCAGAGTTTAATCCTGTTGCAACAACTGGCTTATAGTTTCGTTTTTTTCTGGCATATTTACTGTATGGTTCAGTCCCAGGACTCAGACAAACTCTGACAAACCCACTGTGCACCACCTGCCCAGCAGCAAACACTTAGAGACTAGCTGGTACAGAAAGAAGGAGTTGGTGAAGACCAAAACAGAGCTGAAAGGAGAGTGAATGATGGGCTTACATTCATCAGGTGGACTCAAACGCCACTCCAGTGGGAAGATCATGTTGCTCGTTGCCTGCAAGACGTGGACGTAGGCAGCTGTTTGCTAATGTTATCAGGGTGTGTTCTCATCATGGACTAATGCAGCTTTGAAATCCGAAAATGGGTTTTGCACTCACACATATGAAGAAGTGTTATCTTACTTTCAGACATCTATATAAAATTGATAATAAATAGAAACTGCTCTCTTACAGCCACAGATTCTGTAGGACGATGCACAGTTTGCTAATGCTAACCAACCTTTGGCCTCTGTGCTGTGATATACTGAAGCCGTGGTTCCCGGTGGTGAGGTAATTTACAACATAAACATCTTCTCTGGTGAAAAACTGGATAGTCTTACTCCTTTAGGCCTCTGAGACGAGTCAAACAAAACAATCTGACGTGGAAAAAAATCACTCTTTGGTGTGATCACTGATATATGCAACATGTGACGTTGGATTGCGAATAGTTCATTTTAAGGGGTCATAAGGTAAAAAGGTTGAGAACCATAAAAACAAAGACCATGACAGGCATGAGACAGATGTCTTTCTAACTTTCTCTGAACAGAATTCTCACTCTTTTCTCTTTAGGTTATTGTTTCTTCCGTGAGTTGAGGAGATTTCCTACTAAGCACTTTATCAACACCATCTTTTATTGTTCAGGTGAAGCCCCACCTTCTGACTCTCACTGTGCCCAGATTTTTACCTAGTGCTGCCTTAAGTTCTAGTATTGAGTACTCATGATTTGATTATATTTAGATTTTCACTTTGCTCAGCTCTGAGGTGTCTTCCTTCACCTGTGTGGCCCCGTCTTGTTCCCTCTCTGTAACCCTCCTGCTGCAGAGTGTGTCAGTCAGTGTGTGAGGGAGATGTGTGGGTGCACATCCCTCTCTCCGCAGTGACCTGCTGCTCCTCTGCACTCCACATCCACAGCATCCCACCGGCTGCCTAGCAACGCTCAGTGTCTATGGCAACGGAGCCAACAAACGCCCCCACTCCTCTTCAGCCTGTACCCCTCAATGAGGGCTAAAGTGTGGCAATCAGGAGAGCAGAGTGACAGAGCAGATTAACAGAGAAGGTCAGGAGGAGCCTGGCTGAGCAGGCTGCGGCTGAAACGTTCAGGTTTTCTGCAATCAGCTTCAACTAATGTTCTCAGCAAGGAGCCGCCAATTTAGATCTGAGACCGCTGAGAGACGGAGACGGGGTCAAACAGAAATCAGTGCTTACAGGTTGACAAGCACGACTGTGGAACGATGGACGGTGTTTTCAGAAAGCTTTGTTATTAAAAGACGGTGTAAGTCTGACGTGTTCAGTTACAGGAAAAGGCTGATCAGTGATATAAAGTGTCCAGGCACAGATTTGGATGGAGATGATTGGCGAAGTCACCTGTATGATGTGAGGACACAGTGACTTCACATACACGTGTTTTAGCTCTCTCTTGTGGATCATAAGCAAACCTGCAACAGCAGTGAAAACAGTGTTCACACTGGGCTGAAAAACATCACAATCAAATGAATTAAATCAGTGTTTAAATCAGCTTTGAGTCAGTCACAACCATTTCAGAACTTCTGATCACGTTATCAAGTCTTGTAACTTTATTGACGGGTTAGTTGAGCTGCAACTTTTCCAGCAAAAACATGCAATGACACAGTTTTTGAATGTCCTGTACCAAACATTCTTAATGTTGAATGTGTGATGTAAGTTTCTACAAAGTCTGTGCATGTTATTATATAATAAATGTTAAAGAAAGTTTGTGTTTATGACAAATAAACTGTGGTTCAGAGCTCCTCGTGGATTTATCATTGCACTTCTATCTAACCTCCATGTTCTCATGCAGCTCAGAGGCTGAGGTTTCACCTGTTATAAAATAATAACTATACACTAACCATAATCAAATGGTACTCATCACATCACATTATGAGACTTGTAGTAAAATCAAACAGCCACTAGAGGGAGACATAAATCTATAAATGTGCTGCGCTGCCAGAAATGCTGTCTGTCCAGCAGGGGGCAGTATATACCTGCTGCTAACTCTCTGCAGGAAAGCCTTTTGCTATCATCTGTGTGTGTTCATTGATTTGATTTTTTGTTGTATTTCAGTTGTAGCACATAAAAAAAAAAATCAGTTAAATGGTAACAAAGAGGTGAAAGAACAGGGAAATAATGTCCGAGTGCTGTTTCCTGGTGTTGATGATTGGTGATTGATACACACTCTCTGAGACTAAAAGATCATTAAAGATACTCAAACAGTCAAATGCTTGTTGAGGGAAGTAGACCGGTTCTTCCAGGAACCCTTCAGCATCTGTACAGGCTCCTCAGGCAGCTTTGTTCCTGCAAGAACTCTTTTTATTTTAGAGGGTTCATCAAGTTACTTGTAAGTATCTGTAAGGGTTTCTCTGAGCTGTGTTTGCTCTTGAGGAGTTCCTAAAGGAAAGCCTTTACTCTGAGAGGCTCTGAGATCAACTGAAAATGTCCCAGACACCACACAGTTAATGAGATCTGTCAGTGAACCTCACACAGAACTCCTGAATTTAATAAAAGCAAGGCCAGTTTACAGTGTAACCTATGTTCAGCTGTGTCCTGAAAAGGCCTCATATCTAGTTGGGTTCACTGGTGTATCTAACAAGATGAGGTTTGGATCCCTGCTGCATCTTAACCAGGTTCAAATATTTAAAAACAATCAGTTGTCATGCACCAACAAGAATTCATGAAAGAGAAATATGAGAACACTGACTCTCACCCTAAAACCACACATACAGAGCAGAATATAACCTCACATTCACAGACTGTGTGAGCAAACAGGGAAACGTGAAGAGAGTGTAACACTGCCCGGTCACATACAGTGAGCGTGAGCAGCAATCTGCTTTGTGTGTATAATTACTGGTCTTCCCATTGAACGCTGATGATGTCAAAACACCATGACAGGAAATGAGAGGCTGCTGCAGAGGACGAGCTCGTGGTGGCGTCTTTACCACCACTGGGTGATCAGAACTTCCTGGTCCAAAGATTAGATGATTCCAGCTGATTGATTTGTCATTGATTTTGCTGCTGTGAGACAGTGTGTGTGTGTCTAACACAGGGAATGAGTGTGTGTTTAAAATACTCTGAAATCAACTGTCTGGTTGTTGCAGGTCATAATTTCCTCTTCCTCCATCTCTCCTTCCTCCTCTTTCTTTTCTTTTCTTCCATCCACCTCCTCCACCTCTCCTTCCTCCTCTTTCTCTCCTTTTCCTCCTCCATCTCTCCTCTCCTCTTCCTCCTCCTGTCTTCTCTTCTTTTCCCTCATCATCCTCTCTCCTCCCTCTCCTCGCGCTGTCCCGTGTGAACAGAGCCTCTTTTCTCTCCTCTCTCCTCCTCTTTGGATGACCGCCTGTTCCTGGAATTCAGAAACCCCTCTCACTTTTAATTTATGCGCATATTAATTGTTCGCCATTGTAATTTCCACCGTGGGATACAACATGCAAATGCGCCATGCATTTGTGCGTGTGTGTGTGTGTGTGTGTGTTTTCTCCTCAGCAGTAATCCGCCACAGACATCTCTGCTTGTTCATACACTTTAACAGATTTCTCTGAACGGATCGTGGAGATTTTAAATGTCTAATAATATAAAGAGAAAGTCTGTTTTTATGTTTTCATGAGTTTGTATCATTTAAAATTTGAATATTTTATTTGCATGAAAGCAGAAAATAAAAGAAACAGTGAGTTTAAACGCTCTGTTCTGCAGTGACTGGATGTTGATGGAAATCCTGATTTGTTGCTGAATATTCGGTTTTTTTTATTGCAGAGAAAACATGAAATCTTTAATTTATTTTATAAACATTTCATTCTTGTCTCCTCAGCTCAGACTTTGTGTCACACAGGGAAGATTATTAAAACCTCGTTCTCCTGTGATGCTCTGAAATGACTGTAGGGCCTCGAAAAGGAGAAAAAATGTCTAAAGAAAAAGACTGAGGTGGGTTTGATTTTCATTTTCACACCTGTTCCTATGAAACTGCAGCTGAAGCGGAGTTTCTCTCATTCTCTGATTATTCTGCATTAAAAGAAAAAACCTTTATCACATAAAAAATGTTTCTCTGGTTCTTTTTTTTAATAGTTTTCTTTAAAACTGTGAGACTGACTTCATATCGCCTGTGTGTGTGTGTGTGTGTGTGTGTGTGTGTTTATTATCACATGTTAAAATGTGACATAATAATTGTCCACGGGTGAGTGAGTGTGAAAATAAAATATTGATTGATTGATTATTTTTTATTTTACAGAAAACAGAAATGTTTTCCCCTGATTTGATCCAGTTATTTCAGTTCATCTCTGATTGGAGAATTCTCTCTGTTTTCTAACAGCCTGTCAGCCAATCAGAACAATATCTACATCCAGAATATTTTAATGACAATTTCGCTCCAGATTCTTCTTAAATTTTGTTTCGGAGCCAAAAAAAAAAAAAAAAAAAAAAAAACCCGAAGGAGCTTGAGTTCAGAATGAAGCAGGCCTCAGCTGAGGATGAGCCTCCAAACATCAGTTTCACGTGTCACTCAACATCGTGATTTTTCACATGAATCTCATATTTGATTCCTTCACGCACGCGCCCTGAAAAACTCCAAAATGTGTCCAAGTTTCCAGCCTGAAGCTCGTGACCTGAAACCGCTGCAAGGACATAAACGTCAACAGGTTCTTTAATCAGGAGACAAACGCTCCGTTAAAGACACAGAGAAATGAAATGTGCTTTAAATCGGCTGAGAGAGGAGCACAGCGGTCACATGCTTTTTATTCATCAATGAACTTTCAGCAGAATCAGTTTCCACATACAAGGAATTTATCGGCGCTAAAGGACAGAGGTAGTAAACAGACTGAAGTGAAGCTGAGGAGCAGAGAGGGAAAAAAACGACATTTACAAAGATGATTAAAATGTAAAGTGTAGAGAGCAGATGTTTGAGGGTGGCAGGGACTGTCAGTGAGGACAGTGAATTTTCTTCTTTAAACTTTTAACCTGGAAAATTACACTTCCGTTTCATTGGAATGGTTTTAATGAAGTGAAATATCTCGGTTGTTCTCACGTTGTTTGAAAAAGCAGATTTAAGAAAGTGAAGCGTTCATTTTTCGTTTTTCTCTTTTAGCTCCTCAGTGACGAACAGACCTGCTGAGACTGTTCCTCCTCCACCTACTGATAATCACTGTCAATAATATTTATAGGCTGTTCATTTATCAGTAGCATGATGCAGTGATGGTGTGTGTATAATAAACTGATCTCCAGTCAGTGATGAAGAACTATCGCGATCAGTTCTTTTTAAACCTTAAACGTATTTTTAATTTATTGATTCACTTGTTTAACTTTTTGTTTCCATCTTTAAAATCCTGCAGTGTAAAGACAGAGCAGTGCAGCTGTTTCCTTCATCGGACACGAGCAAGAAAACCACTTCTCTCCTTTCAAACAAAGAACTCAACAGAAACAACCTGAAGGAACAACAGTCATTTACACTTTTTAAAAAAGATTAGAATTAGTCTACAGTCACACACACACACACACACACACACACACACACACACACACACACATATTTTCCTCCTCCGTGCGCGCGGCCTCTATCTGGATCTGGATCTAGATGCACAGCTCCACTGCGCATGTCCGTAATGCGAAAGCATTAAGCAATTAATTTCGCATAAAGCATCATCTTATCACCAGAACCCCCCCCCCCCCCCCCCCCCCCCCCCCCCGCCCAAACACAATCGGACTGA
>BRZM01000329.1:56002-66491 GCA_033238685.1 Lates japonicus
GGCCTCTCGTGTGGTTTATCTGTTAATAGTCACAGTAACACATCACAGGTGGAGGACGCCTCAGTGAAGGAGCTCAGCATCGTCCTGCAGGAAAAAAGAGCAACGTGCACAGAAGAAGCAGGAAAATGTTTTTCTGTTCTGCTCTCCTCATCATCACTGCTGCCTCAGTCTTTTTCTTTCGTTCTCTCTTTGGCTCTGGGTTCTTATTCAGAGAGGTGTTTTACATGCTGGTCAGCAGCTGAACGGGTTGACTGAGGTTGTTTAGCTCAGTGAAGACACTGTGTGGGCTGTAAACACATCCTGCTGCTGGTTTAAACACACAGGCTCATCAACAACAAACCATGAACAGACTGGAACAGGCTCCGTGACTAAATGTGTGTTAGCTGAAAATCTAATTCAACTCTCACAGTTTTTACATTTGAAAAACACAAAATGATTATTTTCATGTTCTATGACCTGATATTATATATGAATACACACTTATGTGTTCGGGCTTTAATTACAGATTTGGCCTTTGTGTAAATAGAGGAAATTTCCTTTTAACTGTGTGTGACGAGTGTGACTTTAACTCTTCAGTCTGATGTTATGGTGGATTTATTTGATTATCAGTTGTTGACAGTATAAATTATTGGATATATTTTTCCTTGTGTCATGCAGGCATAATGCACTTCTGTTTTCTGACATCTCAGGTGTGTGGTGGCTGTGAATGGAACATCAATGTGCTTTGATGAGTTACTGTTTCTGTTGATGTCAGACCCTCCATCTATTGTCCACTGTTGGACAGGTGTGTGCAGGGCGGCTTAGATAGGGTAGGTAAACATCTATCTAATATTAAAAGCTTGTATGAGACAAACAGGCCAAAGACTCTCACATGTCTTGGTCACTTTTGTTGTCCACATCAGCTGCAGAGGTTCAGGTCGACCTCATGTCGCTGATCTCCTGAACCACAGACACAGTTTACAGCACTGAGTCTGTGCATGTGTGTAATGAAATGATCAGCCACATACCTGCACAACAGTTAGAGTTTATACATGTGTTAATGCTACAGTAGCTGCAGCTAATATTTATTTTCATTTCAGATTACTGTAACTATTATGATTTGTTTTTTCTAAACCGTTGATCAGAGGTGATGTCTCCACACACTCACCTCGTCCCATCAACTGTCCAACACCCAGATTTCTTTTCTTTACACCAAATTAGACCATGAAAAGCAGAACACTCCTCTGAACTGAGAAAAAGGAACCATCCAGTGAAAAAGATGTTTCATCTAGACTCAGAATCGAATGGATCACATTTGACACAATCATCATCCTCATGATGGGCATTTTTACACCACAGGATTTCTGATTTCACTCAAGTAATGATGTTAAATCTTCTGCACCTTCAGTTACAATAATTAGAGTTTTAATGAAATAAATAAAAAGATTTGCTCATGTTGTAGTTTCAGTTGTGGCACTGATCAGTCTCTAATCCAGGTCCAGAAAGCTCTTCATTTAAGAGCACACACTTCACGAGCTGGACCTGAAACTCAGGCCTCTGCACAGTAAAGTGGATGAGGGGGTGAGGTGGGGGGGGGGGGGGTGTGCATGCAGGAATGGCCTGATGGGTACTAATGAACTTGGGATGTGCCACCGCAATGCTGAACGGCCCCTGGTCCACCTCGGTGCCCGGGTTCCCATGCAGCCGACGGAATGGGGGGTGGGTGGGGGTGAGAAGGGAAGGGGGGGTGGCTGGATGGTGCACCCAGCCTATTGTGCCCGGTCCTTAGCCCATTAGCCACCACCAACCACTTCGCTTTCCCAAGAGGAGCTCGGGGCCTGCCCGCCTGCCTGCCCGCCCGGACTCCGTAACCAGGCATCAGCGCGGGCGAGAGGAGGGGAGGAGAGAAACAGTAGCCGTATTTAGAGTTTGATCTCCAGGAAAGCGTCCAAAATTTGGAGAGAAAGAAAAGGGGAGCCCGGGACATTGGTAGGCAGAGAGAACCCCCCGACAACGAACCGGGGGCTGACAAAGTTGTCTCTTTGGCAGTCGCGCCTCCTATTGAAGCAGTAATTTATTCAAAGGAGATTTTTATCCCCGCGATCTGATTATTATGATAATCAAGTGACCCAGACCCCCTTTCTTGGCTCTTGTCTGCGGGCTCTGGGCTCGGCGGTGACAGTAAAAGCTGATTTGCACGGTCTTCACCCCCTGGTCACATTCCTGGACTCCTCTGTATCAAAGACGCAGACAATGAGAATAGTGGATGTGCGCACTTGATCCAGGCGCATGAGCGGAGGCCGCAGTCTCCGCCGGGGGCTTTGTGTCAAACGAATACTAGTAGCCAGACAAGATTACACGAAACTTTTTATAATCCCACATGGGCCAAAACAGGGCTCAAAACGACACACTTGATATGTGAAGGTCCCGGACACAGCCGCAGCAGAGGCAGCAGAGGATGCTGCGTGTGTGCAGCCGCTTATGTTCCCATCTGTGCGTAATTAGAGAATTAACAGTGAATCTGGTCTCATGCTAGATGAGCGTGGGTGCCAACGTTTGGCTTCTGTTTGGTTTAGACTCTAATGTGAACTCAGAGGAAAAAATCCAACATGAATTCAGATGATTAGTTTCCACAGTTGTGATCCATCCAAGCTTATTCACAAGCACGTCTGCTTTCATGTTTTGAGGGTGGAGACAAACACAGACCTGCATCGTGTCATAAAGGGGAGGGCCTTGGTAGCGATATATGTTTTTAGAGCAGGCATGTCTTAGTTCATATTGCATCTGACGCGAGGAATGGCGAGTGCGAGCGACGGCGCGGGCAGGAGGGGGGGGCGTCGAGATCCACCTCCGCGGGAAATAATGGGGATGATAATAAAACAGGGGGAAAACCCGTCCGAGGGAAGCTGAATGGATGGAGCCAGAGAGACGTCACGGCCAGCCGCAGCCATGAAGACCGTGCGGTCCAGCCTCCGGCAGCTCAGTTGGTCTCCATCTCCCGAGCCGCTCGCTTCTCGGTTTTGAAGAGCGGACGCCGCAGCACACTCACAGGAGACGGCGTGAGTATAAAATCTAATCTGTGTTTTCTTTAAGGGGGGGGGGGCAGGTGCGGAATATCAGCTGAATTAACGGAGGAAAGCGCGTTTGCATCCGCGCAGTGTACGTCGCCAACCTGCACACATAACGGAGCAGGATGCGTGTGTGTCTGGATGTGGCAACAGCAGCGAAAATGGGCGATGGGTGTTTGTGCAGCAGGTTTTCACTTTAAATCTAATCTCATTTCTTATTTCTGCCTGTTCCTGCCTGATGTGCAGAGAGGTGTAAAGTAGGGGATGTCTCTGTCTGTCTGCCTCTGAAGCTGCTATGAGCTGATGGGAGATGGAAACATATGGTTCAGAACAAAATGTGAACATTTTCTCTTTTATTTCTTATTTGTAAACTGCATCAAAGATACAGAGTCAGAACAATTCTACAGAATTAAACTGAGATGGAACAGCGCCCAGGGCCAGTGAGAGGTCACAGAAACAAACTGCTCTCACTCTCTAAATGCTGAAATACATTAGTCAAAGAGCAACTTGTAATTAGACGTGCTTTGGCTCTGCTTTGAGGGAGAACTCCTCTGTTTCACAGCCTCAATGACGCATTGTGCACAGACTTCATATGCGCCATTCACACGGAGCCACAAAGGCCAAAAGGCTTCTAGCCCTGATTTCATTTCTCATACACATCTCCAGGCACTTAGCAGGGTCACTTCTGCAGCTCTGCTCGCCGTAGCAGCGGGAGCGGCAGAGGCAGGCAACATATGGCACCAAAAGCCACCCAATCTGACACGAGCACAGCCAGGGAACAAAAAGAGAAAACGCTTTTTTTCTCTCTTTCCCCTTTTCGCCTCCACATTAAGCCCTTGCAGGACTCTGTTCGGCCATGTGGCTCAGATATGAGGATTACCAGCACACAGGCCTGCGATGCATGCGTAATAAGACAAAGTGGTGGCGTTCACAGCCATAGTTGGCGGATAAAGGGATCACAAGGCCAAATATCCAGTCCACACGTGTGCGCCGAGTACAAGGCCTGAGCCGAGAGCACGTGTGCGACCCCCGGACACACCGGGGGAGAAACCCGAGCCTGGGCAGCTCTGGGTCAGGGTTTGAAGCAAAAAAAAAAAAAAAAAAAACGTCTACAGAAAAAGAAAGAAATCTGCGCTTATGCAACGTTCCACATGAAGATGAGAGAGTGAGTGTGTTTGCAGGAAGAGGTCAATGCAAAAGAAGCGAGAGACAGAGCAGGAAAAACTCAGAAAATGTCATTTGGAATTTAATTTAGGAAAAAAATGGTTTTGCAATTTTAGGGTTTTTCCATATTCATTTATTTAAGTAGAACACACACACACACACACACACACACACACAAAGCTGTGTGTGCCACTGCAGTGTACTTTAGAGTTCTAATCCTGCACCTACTGACCGTACTCCTTTATGTTCGTACATAAAGACAGCAGGTTGTTCATTGTGTTACGGTGACAATCCTCGACTTCAGCACAATAAGAGCAGTAATGTGCTGTGAGGAAACACGGGGCTGCTGAAGCATCACACGGCTGAGGTGTAACACCTTTTCACGCCCATCACAACTGTCATTTTAAACATTTGTCCTTGTGGGAGGAAAATGCAGTTCGCTGATTGTCTTTACTGTTTGAACGGAGGCTGTCGTATGTAAAACGGAACAATTTGGCTCCTCCGTGCTGTGCCGTCCTTCTGAAGAATAAAATGATCGTCTCTTTTTTCCAGGGATCCCTGGAGAGACATTCAGCGGCCTCACAACACGTGGCTTACTGTAGGTAATATGGGCTACCAGCTCTCACTGTCACTCACATCACACACAGGCTTCCGTAGTCAGGTTGGATATTTTGGAAAGTTTGAATGAATGATGTATTTTATGTTTTCATGTGATGGAATTAAGTCAGCGGGACATCGTTATTAAGTTACAGTAAAGTTTTACATAGAATTGTAGTTTTAAGGTGGAACAGTGTTTATCATGTGTAAAAAAAACACGATGAAAACAGCCGCAGCCCAGTGTAAAGTCAAGACAAGAACGATGCTGTTATTTGCTAAATTCACACAGTGTCAGGGAGGTTCAGCAGCTACAGTTTCATCACGTGCAGGACGCGGGAAAATAATTAATCCATTTTCTACAAACCTAATCAGCTGCACACACACACACACACACACACACAGCAGTGTGGCTGAAGATGCTGTGTGTCTGTTTATCAGAGAGATACACACTATGTGTCTGCCGACAGGCCCACACCGTAACCTCAGTGTGTCATTTCCATTCAGGTAAATTCAGAAACACACGTTTCCACCTTTAAATATCGCTTTGACACGTGCGTAAAAGACTTTTTGTCGTGCGTAAAACTCGTGCGTAATTGCCTTTATTGCTACAAAATGCTGCATTCAGATCTGAGAATCCAACCTGTGTCAGGAGATGGCCTACAAAGAAACGTTTTAGCCTGATTTAAACACGTGGTTTCAGTAACACGATAACCAATGAGACTTCATAAAAGGAATCAATTTCTTGCTAATCAGCTCTGCACCTTCGCATGAATTATTTCCAATTAGAGGCGCCCGATTTGTTGACGTCATGCACGTCTTGGCCAATGGCACAGCCTCATGAGGTTTGTTTAAATGATGAAGAGCTCGATTGATGCCTTAAATGTATTTTTATCTGAGATCAGTGAAGCCACAGAAAGCAGGCCGCTCTGAGTGTTAAACTGGGAGGTTTTCAAATATGAAGTTCTGCAGAACAAGAAGCTCTTAAAGATCCTCAGCAGCCTCATTTCCTGAACTCACTGCGTTAACAATTTCCCGGGTGAAATGCATCGTGAAAGGCGAATATTGTGGGCATAAAAACCCAGAAGACAAATATTGAAATTGTATCACTATTTATTAGAATTATATAACAGCAGCACAGTCACGAATAAGCCAGTGTTAATGAAAGGACTATTAATGATAATGGGGGAATAAGTGCAATCTGCATATAATTATCTTTCTCTTTATCCAGCTTGGAAATCGTGAAAATATATCTGATCTAGAAACGAGTCATAAAGCTCACAGCACAGGCTGCAGCGATTAGAAATGTTAATGTTAGTACTGCATCATTCCCATGCAAAAATGATATAGTGATGAATTACTGATGAGTTTAAACACCAAACTCAAGCTCTGAATTAACAGCAGAGAGAATGATAGGTTTTTATCAGGTAAAGGAAAAATTTAAAACATTTTTAAGAAAAAAAAATTAGTCTGATTTTTTTAAAATGTTGTAGGTTATTATTATTATTATCATTACTGAAATATAGTAATAAATGATGACAAAATAATAATACTAAAATCTGACCATTATCTAATTTGGGTAATTTTTAACATTGGAATATGTGAAAATGTGTGTCTTCTAATACTTTGTCTTTTGGAAAAATATGAATTCTATAACCTATTAGTCCATCTGACTGAGCATTTTATGAAGAAACATGATAATATTTATTTTAATATGTGTGACTGCAGCTGTGTGTGTGTGTGTGTGTGTGTATGTGCTCGATTAAATGTGTGCTTTTCTGCAATTATACCTAAGCCTGGGTCAATGTGTGTAGTCTGATATTGTCTGTAATTATACATCTAAATGTGAAAATTCACACACTGTACGGTACATACTTGTGTGTGTGTGTGTGATCCAGTGCAGCAGCATTCTGGGAGCTGAGGCATGTTTCCTCTCTTAAAGGGCCTCGCTTTGTCCTTGTGGATTGAAACAAAGCTCCTTGACGAAGATCTGTGTTACGGTGACAGCCTTCTGAACGGCAACAAGGCAGCTTTTTTTTTTTTTAAATGAACACAGATTCAGACAGTAGAGGAAGAAGACCAGCTGTTTATTTTAACCTGGAGGGAGAACAATGCCAGGGGGATTTGTTGTTTGCTAACAGGGATGTAGCCGTCTCTGCTAACGCCTGCATGTTGCCAGCCAAGTCGTGTAGGAGTGTTCAGGTTTGGGCGTGTGTGTGTGTGTGATGGAGGGCGAGAATATTCTGCATCTTGCTCTCCTCTGTCACTCTCACTCTCTCTCAGTATCTCTCCATCTCTCTCTGCTTTCAGTCAGTAGGGCTTTACTTGGCGGTGGCGTTGGTGGGGGAGGAGCCTGCCACAACAGGGATCTGGGCACACAGAGCAGCTTTAATTAGATGGGGCCTCGTGCCATGTGCCACCATGGCGTGTGTGACAGGGAGTGTGTGTGTGTGTGCTTGTGTGTTACAGTATTGTCTATACCTGTACAAGTGAGGACGTGTTTTATGTGCGTTTAGCTTGAAATTTGTGTATTTTTGTGGACATTTTTAGATGTGAAGGGACATGTCTGCTACATGTGCCTCATGCTCTGATAAGTCTGTGCGTTTGTGTTACATGATTGGTGTGTGTGTGTGTGTGTGTGTGTAAGGACTTTTTTTTCATGTGTATGTACATCTCAAACCCCTCTATCTTCACGTTGACGCCAACCTCTGCTTTGGCATCAGATAACGTAAACGAAGACAGACCAGTTTCTTTTGTAGTCAAACAGCTAGGATCTTCTTTTAATTTAAAAATGCATTTGGGCCGTGGCGGGGGGCAGCGTTTGAAGCCATCACCCTCCTATGGAGCCAGTCAGCAGGTCTGGCGGGTGCGCCATGGGGATGGGCGCCAGGCCGGAGAAGGGAAGGTTGGTGCCATAGCCGGTTTGGACTGGTTCATCAACTTGTGTACCTTTTTTTTTTTTTTTTTTTTTTTTATTGGTGCTTCTCCCTGATTGCTTGACTTTGGAGAGTTTTTTATTTGGAGGCATTACTTCCAGGCCAATCAAAGCTTTCATTGCACAAAGGGAGGTTTCCTATTGGCTTAGATGGTTTGAGGCGGGGTGAGGGGCCACTTGGTGACATCACAAAATTAAGGGTCAGGACATTTAAGGGCCGCTGTAAGTTGTGTGAGGAAAAAAGGCCTCAAGCCAGAAGAGTAACATCTTTGTTTGGAGTTGGCGTTAGCTGGTGTGTGATTTATTTTTTTTTATCAAGACTTTGCAAATTTTTTACATGAATTTTAACTCCTTCCAAAGTTAGTCTGTCATCCCTCAAATCATGTAAAATCAAAGATTTGGAGACGTATAATCATGTTTTCTTAACAAATTTCTCCTCTGCTTATAGGTCAGAACTTGGCCCATGTTACTTCGCCTGCGGCTTGAGAGGATGGGTAGCCTTAGGGGTTGGTTGTTATCTTTGGTTATCTAGCTGTATGAGTGATGTACATTCTTCATAAAGCTAGATAACCGAAAGTAACAAGAATCCCATTACACTCCTGAAAAGGCATCAAGACCCCATGTGCACCTCCCTCCAAAAAAAACACAAACTCTGCCACAAGAACAGCAACACAAGTCAAGAAAATGGACGACATTTGAAAGGACACGGGAGCTGAATGCGGCAAAAGGTAGGTTGCATGATTTTGGTCCAAGTTGCCGTCATATAGGTTTATTGATTATATGTGTATGAGTGCATGTGTGTGAACAAATCCCAGACTACAAGGCCGTTAGGTAAACCTAATGTTACTGAGAGGCTCTGTCTGTGTTTGCTGTTGTGGTCCATCAGCAGAATAAATGCAGAATAACGTTGGCAGGTATGTGGAAATGAACTGGACATTGTCGTACATATTTCCTACTGCTCTCTGCAGCCAGTGGTAGTGATCCATGGCAGTACGGTTGGTGCAACAGGATCACTTTTAATCTAATAAGCCCCATGATCCTTGCGTGTGGGGCTGCATGCAGGGGCTTAGCCTTAGTATCACATGGCCGGGAGTGACGGGTTTGCTCAAAAAGACCCACACTGATTCACCAAAGCCGGTGGACTTTGACAAGTCGTTTAACAAGTCGGTGCAAATCAGTTCGCTAACCAGTTTAGCCAACGCTCTATTCACTTGGTTCCATGAATTTCAACTTTGCTGCTGGCATCTTTGAAATCAAGAGAACATGCAATATGAAAAGAATGTGGGCCTTTTATATCATAGGAGCTGCATACGGTGCTATGAATTATACATATGTTCCGACTTGGATGGGATTGTAT
The DNA here is from genome assembly GCA_033238685.1 of Lates japonicus. Taxonomy (NCBI): domain Eukaryota; kingdom Metazoa; phylum Chordata; class Actinopteri; family Centropomidae; genus Lates; species Lates japonicus. The sequence goes on from BRZM01000329.1 coordinate 65,100, forward strand.
GAGTTAAGAATGCTCCCTCCGAGTTAATCCGGGCTCCCAACGCCCCGCCGGCACCTAAGCTAACAGACAAGAATTTGTTTGAGGCCAGTTTTGTTAAGTTAGCCGTTGTTGATTTTTTTTCCTCCTTCCCACCTACTCCTTTCTCCCTTTTTCATGAAAAGATGTTTGATTTGGGGTCCTGGCCGTTGTTTGATTTGACGTGACAGTTGGCTTGGTTGTGAATGGGCCGTGGCAAAGCCTCCATTGCATGAGGTGCTGCCATGTGGAAAGGCCTGATGGGATCTCACTGAATGCTGCTGTGTGTACGCGCAAGGCTTCGAGGGGGGAGTGGTCCAGGGGCAATCAAGCAGAAAGTGCCCCCAGTGACGAGATCCATGAGTGAGAGAAGGAGAACAATCTCAGCCTTTAGGTTCTTTGCCCGGGCTCATGGTGAGGAGTAATTGGTCAATCAGATCTTCAACCTCAAGGCCTCTGATGGCTGATTGAAGGTGTGATTTCTTTTCTGCCCATCAAAGCTAGAGGGTCACTCCCGCTGAGAGAGGCCACTAAGGATTGTTCCCAAGGTCTCGAGGCTTTGGAACTACAAGGCTAGCAGTGAACTCAAATTGTAATACCTATTCCACATAGCGGTTTGCTGTCTCAACATAGTTCAGCTAAACATCACCCTCAGGTTTGGATATATTCAGCCCGACATGGTACAAATTCTAAGCAGTTGTGCAGGGCCGAAGTAAAATTCCTAAAAGCTTGTGTGGCAACCTCACCTCACAATGTCAATCTCCTCAAGCCCTGCAGTTGTGCCTGCCTGCCTGCTGCATTGCAGGTGCTCAGTGTGACATTTGAGCTCTGGGCTCAGCTAGTAAGAGAGAGGAACGAGGGCCTTGACAGGAAGTGACAGTTGAAGATGTCACCGCCTTGGATGGCAAAGTAGTACCAGGTTCCCTCTTGGCTGTGGTGCTACCGCTACTCCCTATGTGTTTTTATTACAGTGTAGACTTATGAACACTTACATCCGATATATCTGTGCAGGTACATTTTGCATTTACGAATTTCACATGTAACAGGTACGAGGCAGGCAGATTTTGTGCCGTGTAAAGATGAGCTGTCCCCTCTTGCTTCCTTTTCTGTGTCAGTTACAGTGTTGGGGGTAAATGGGCTCTGAAGTCTGGTACAGATTGTGTTTATACCCTAAGCAGTGCCCTGGGAGACGCATGTCATGGTGCAAATGCTTTGTGCTGGCTCTGTGTGTGGCACAGTTATATCACTAACACTTCACACTGGGGACCCCAGAGTAGAGACTGTCTTAGCTTCTGCCTGCCTGAAAATGGCACGGATATAGGAGAGTTCCTAAAAACCACCTCAGGGTCTTTGCTCTCTCTTTTTCTGTGTCCCATG
>BRZM01000329.1:71401-81932 GCA_033238685.1 Lates japonicus
CACACACACACACACACACAAAATTGCAATCATTCTCATCATCCTCTCTATCCCCTGGTTTTATTAGGCCACATGCTGGGGCTGTAAATTTACCATTAACAAGCTTATTCACTGTAGTCCTCTCAACAAAACAAGACCATGATGCCAATAACTCAAAGCGACACCAATACCCGAAACTGCCTTTTATGCCACCAACCTCCGCTGTTAGCCACTCCCTCCCCCCTCTCTCCCTGGCCCAGTGCACCCGCATTACGCTCCAGCGTAATGCTAAATGCCAAGGCTAACGTGACGCTTGCTAATAGCTCGGGCAATGCTAATTAGCACGACGGTTGTTGATTTCTGCCTCTGAGCTGGACGGCTGCATTATCGGTTCACTCTGCACTCGCTGACCCACTGTAATATTTTAAGTTGCTTGTCTGAGCTGCTTGAAAATGTAACAAGGGGGTTTGATAGCCTTCTGAAGTCCAACTCAGCCTAGCTTAGGGTGTGTCACATGCTTCCTCTTTGTATTAGCAGCTCGTAGCGTACCAGGCTCCTGTTAAGGCCTTTCAACTTCAGCCTCAATCCCTTCAGCTGGTACATGGAGCTGTGCTTACCTCGGGCAGATTTAGGACACACAAGAAATACCCCAATAAGTTATTTTTCAATGAGGACAAGCCTCCTTTTGATACGCCTAAATTGGTATTCACAGTCAACTGTCTCAGATAATTGTTTTGACATTCTTGTGATTGGCCTCACTGTGTGTTGTGACTCACTCAGAGGAATCGAAGGTGTATCTTAATGTCATCTTTTCTCCTCGCAGGTGAGTGCTGTCGGTGCAGGAGGGTCGCAAACAGACGGTGGAGGGTCAGCAGGACTCCTCCTTCAGCGGCCGTTTGCCACCTTTCAGCCGGGAGTAAACAAGGACGACGGCGGCCGCACATGACTCATGTGACTTTGGAACGCTGCCCTACTGTTTGTACGTCTGCTGCTGCTGTGTGATGCAGCATCTGACCCAACGGTCGAGATGGACTGATTGTGAATGCAAACATCGTGGTGGACTGTGACTGCGGGAAAGAAGGTTCGGACAGAAGAAGTCAGCAGCTCAAGTCGTGGATGAACCGGTCCATAAATGTGACTCTTGTATTTCTGAGGGTGTCGCACTGAATTTTGTAATTATTATATATTTGCTTAAAAACAATATTAGTTAAACACTAAACAATGTTTTTTCAACTAATCTAGGCTCCATTTTCTGTAGGTAGTATTCGACGAGCTGTAGCCCGCGTTGTGTTTGATTTGTTTTGTTATAGTTGCTAGGACTCAAAGACACGTGAATGTGAGACCCACGGCAGCAGTGAATAATACTGCACTGCGATTGGACAGCTCCATGTGTCGGCTGACACAGTGGCGAAGGAGTGAGCTGTCGTCTTTATACTCTATGCAACTGTTTTATCTTTTTTTTGTTTTTTTCATCTTGAATCCCAGTTGGGCAGAGCCCCTTTTATCCTTACTTTGGATTTTTTTTTCTGGGCTACCAGTTTATAGACATTCCTTCAAATGTCATCAAGAGAAATGTTTTTTTTAGGAGCCTACATTCCCATTGTTAATATGCTGATACACACACACACACTTCTGTGAGTGTGTGACAGATGACAGAATATAGCTCAGTTTCATCAGTGAATGTATTGAATCTCATATTTGCAGCCTCAACAGACTTTGATTTGACTGTGCAGCCATAAGCCACAGTCTGAGTAAATGTGGACTCACACATTTAATATTCCTGATGGCAGAAGTGTATTTGATCAGCAGGAAGTAGCTGAGCAGGGCTCATGGCTGTGTGTGTACAGAACACGCCACACTATTAAAACCTTCCCAGCAGGCTTTGAGACGCAGCAGTTTGGTTCATAGCAGTTACCTGCTTCGCTGTAATGATACATCTTTGGGTGAGACATGACAAATACATTGGCTTCAAACACTGCCTTAATTTCCTGTCCTTGACATTAACACACACACACACACACACCCAAATGCAATAAAGCAAGTACTATCACAGCCTAATTCATTCTATATTAATTTTCAGGAAGTGGCAAATTTTTTATTACGATTGATAATCTATGCAAATCTTTTAAATATTACTTTAAACAATCTATGTCTATGCAGTGCTTTTGCAATTGATTCAAGGGAGACTATCTTGGTCTAATTTAGAAAATGTATTCTTTTGATAATCATGCACATCCCAGTGCTCAAGACAATTACTTATCTGCCTGGATAAGCTTGAAATTATGTTTTTAATCTCTTGCAAAAAAAAAAAAAAAAAAAAAAAAAAAAAAAAGAGTCACTCTTCTGATATCAGTCCAGTGGCATGAAAACCGTGAATTGTGGTCTAAAATCATTAAATGGGTTGCACTAAATCTCTTTTTCCTTAAATGCAGATCAAACATATCTATTCAGCCGTGCTCTGTATGTCATAGCTTATTGTTTATATAAGCAGCAATGTTTGTGTTACGCAATCTAATCGCTGTGAATGAGTATTCACCACATGTGCCTTTCTATGGAAAACTGTGTTGGAATAGTAATAAAGGTTTACATTGAAAACAGTGGAAAACTGGATGTTGTGCATGTTTCTTTTTTAGTTTGCTGTGTGTGATGTGATGAGGAGGCAGGATCATGTAGTGATTGATAGAAACGTGCATTCGGCAGAGGAGTGTCCTCGAGCAAATCACGGAGCTCGGTCACTTCAAATCAGTGCTGAAGTAACTCAGTGAATTACGGAAATGGAAATGGAAATACCTGACTATTAAAGGAGAAGAGGTAACTGAAATTTACTAAAGCAAACAAAGAAAATCTAAATGTATCCAATAGCTGGCAGCTTTCCTTAAACGTTTTGCCTGTGCGTTCGTCACAGAAAAATCAACTGCACTTCACTTCCAACATAATGTCACAGCCAAATGCAAAGATTATCATAATTCCCAAGATCAAACAATTTTCAAAACACCATCAGGGATGTGGGTTTATTTTCTGTAGTGTTTGGCATCAAGCTACAAGGGAGAAAGACAGAAGAGCAAAATGAATCCGTGCAAAGACGCCCTCTGTAGTAACCAGTGAAACTCGTTGCTGTAAAGATGAGTAATGACGTGTGCAGATGCATTTTGGTTTATTAATCTACTGTTATTCTGAATTTGGACAAAACAAAGAGCACGGTCACATTCTCGTCCTTGACTGTGATGATGTGCGTGCAGCAGCGCTGTGGTGCAGGCCACTGTGTGCCGTGCAGAGCGCTTCCCCTGCATGATTTGCTGTCTGACGCCACATATGGCAAATGCGCCAACACTGACATATGGGCCCCTCACAATTCATTAGCATTGTCATGTAAAAGAGGGTAATCCCACTGTAAAACAAATGAAATGTAACCCTTTACAGTACAGGTTGATCACGCAGCTCTTTTCATTCATTCTCCCTCTTTTATGAAGTCTCATGTAATTCAATGAAAGAGGTTTTTAACGCAGCTCCAACGCACCCCCTTGGGTGTCTGCATCCTCGGTGCAGAGCAGCAGAGGCTTTACAAGCCGCTCTCCTCTTGTTTACAGCTGCGCTGCGCGTCGAAATGAGCCGTAGTACACATAAACAGCAGCTCCATGCAAATATTACAGTGCCCTTATTAACCAGGGCAGGCTGCAATTACATTATGTCCCAGGCGTTAACATCCAGAGAGCGAGCGCCGGTCCTCTGTGACAACTCCCCTCGCCCTCAGTGTTTCTTGGCGGCATTATGGCCCTCATAATCTGATTCACAGTTTTTGTCATGCTGCCAAGAGGCAAGTTGTATTAGCCAAGCACTATAGGCCTTAATGAACTGAGTGCCAATGTTAAGCACACTAGAGCAAGCTGGAGTGACAACGTACAACCAGGCTGTCATTTGCAGCCATGTTGGATCACAGTCTAAGTTATAGCTGTTCGTGCTCAAAGGTTTGTCAGGTCTCTGAGAAAAAAAAATTTAAAAAAGGAAACCACCACATTCCATTACGCTTGATGTGTCGAGCATCCTGACAGAAAAAATGACAGAATGTCGTGTGTATAAGGAGCTGCTCTTATACTGTTCAGAGTGTGGCTTCCTTTTGACATACAGCACAAAATGGCTGCTCGCTTCATCAGATCATGAGACTGAAGGAATCAGATTCCAAGATGGCGCCGCAGTGACATTAACGCCGCTTGGATCAGACCGGATCATTTAAAAAATGGAAAGGCCACACTTCCAGCTACAACTGTTTGATTGACAATTACACAAGGGCCGATGGCGGGGAGGGAGGGGGGGTCCAAAGTGGGAAATGGCGGGTTTTGGTGCACGTCCAAGGTCTAGGAACTCGGGTGCTGCTCCTTTCACAAGTTCCTCAGAATTGTCATTGGTATGCAGGAATGCACCCCTAGGAGGCCATTCTGTGTGATTTTGGAGGGAAACGTGTTTGCAACCGGTCGCTAGGACAGAGGATGTGTGTGTCTTTGGATCCGACCGTGGTCAGTGCCAAGAAAAAGTGGGCGCCTGTCCAGATCTGTCCACCTTTGTGAGCTGCCTCCCAGTGCTGCAGCCCGGTAATTCTGTTCAGTGAGCAAAGACAAAATGGCTTCAGATGCTTTGAATGGGATGTTGTTCTGTGAAACGTTCCAATTATAATAAATATAGATGACGAATAAAGAGGTGTGTGTGTGTGTGTGTGTTTGTCTTCAGTGACAATTATCAAGTCTTTCCAGATACTCGATCTTTGCAGTGGCGGCACTGATGGAGACACACATTTGAAGTATTTTGGTCCCTTGTTCATATAAAACCACCACTGACTTTGACTGGGATCAAGTTGTGATTTTTGTCATTCACACATTTTAAATTACATGACTGTTCCACTTGGATCAGACAGTATCTGCCAGAGACTTATTTTCCTAAAATTACATTCCTGTGGTGTGTTCAGGTGTTTTCCTACAGACTGGGAAAATTATTTCCCAATTTGAAACGTGAAATAACTGCAATAGCCATCACAGCCATTAAAATAAAAGACAGTTGAGTTTGACCGTCTGACAGTGTAGTCTCCTGTGACTGGCTTGCTTGCTCCATCATGTCATGTACAGCCATTCGTTCCTCTAAGAATCTTCCTGCTTTAATTCCCAGTAGAAAAGATATCCTGAGCTGACAAACGCAGATCTCTACATGGGAAACTGATTCTATCCCGATTCTTTGCAATTCAATCGAAAACTTTACAAGTTAGATATAACCACGGTTTCGATCACTGGTGTAAAATAAAGTATATTTACATTTTATGCAACTTCCACTTCTCTACATCTCAGAGGGATTTTTTTTCTCCTCTACATTTACCTGAAAGCTGCAGTTACAAGTTACTTTGCAGATTAAGAATTTACAGAACGTCTCATTTGACAAAGTATGATGTGTTGTACATTTAACTACACTACAGCTGTAATGGTTGGTTGTAATGGTTGTTGCTGTATTAGCAACAACACTAAAGTGCGATTCACATATTAATGTGTTAAATAATATAATACTGATATTTGGTTCTGCATAATGTGTACTTTTACTTCTAATACTTTAAATATTATTACACTTTTTTAAAAACATTTAAATGACTTTATTTCATAATAAAACACAGTCACTGAGTTGACACTTGATACTGACAAACTTTTTTCAGCACTGTTTTTTTGTTTTTGTTTGACTATGTGACTATCCATGCCACTGGCATGGAAAACTGCCAAAATATCTGACGTGGAGTTGTGAAGCTGCCTGTAGATACGGAGCTAAAACTACACAGGAGAAGACTGAGAAGTTGAGTTTCCTTACTACAAGTATTCTGATGGTTACACTTTATCCAGGGGGAAAACTCACACTTTGAAATGTCAACTTTACAGGAACTTTTCTAGCGTTATAACCCTGCACTTTTTAGTTTATCTAATGAATTTCAAAGGGAACTGCCTGCAGAGCACGAGGTCCTTCAGTCCCTCAACTTGAGTTAAAACATGAACGTCGCCCAAGTGATACTGACAGGGTTTTCACCTAACAGCGACAACATTTGAAATTCAAGTTTTGTCATTGGTACAGGTAGCATGTAGCTTCGACTATGACACTAAGCTTAAAATCCACTCACACCCTCAGGCAATTTCTTGGAGCTTATGTATTTATATAATGAAAGAGAAATACTCGAGCAGGAGAGGTTAGCAAAACTTGCAGCTCAGGCCTGATGAGTTAGACGTCCGGATCACTGAGGATGCTTTTCTTGAAGGCGAGAGAGCCCTGTTGTGGAATGTCAAGTAGTTTGGCCGGGGCGGGTGACTGAAGCGGGAAGTGATTTGACTAATGTTTTCCCTTTCATAGTGCTCCTCTCCACCACGTCCCCCTCCGTCCTCCCCAACCGCCAAAAACCTCCCCAGAAAACTTTACGGTGATGTCATTCATATGCAAAACAGGCGTGCTTTCAGCGGCTGAATGTGTGTGCATGCGTCTATGAGCGAGTGTGTACGTGTGCGTGTGTGCATGTGTTGCTTGAGTGGCTGATTCCATTACTTGAAGGACCATTACACTTGCCTGTCAACAGCCAAAAGACCTGAGAAAAATTAGCAGATTAAATCACTCGGCTCCTCTCCTCCTCCTCCTCCTCCTCTTCCTCCTCTTCCTTTGCTCCCCAAGCATCCAGGCTGTTGTTCGCACCATGGAGCTGTTTTGACAAAATCAAAAATGTAATGCGTCTCCTTTGAAAGTCGCATCAGTATTTGATCAATGACAGGTCCTAATTTTGGCGACAAATCTCTCAAAAATGACAAAAAATAAAAACAATGATAATGGTGCGAGACACAATCAGGGCAGCGCTCCTTTGAAAGTGAGTAGCTAGGAGGCAAAATCCTATAAACAGGGGCAACCAGGGAGACTGAATCTAAATGTGGTTTTACAGTCTTGTAAAATCAAATAACACTGAAACATTAGGGGTGCTGGTACATGTTTATTGATGCAGTTGGGCGAAAGTTCAAATGTCGGGGAGGGTTCAACACATTCATGATGGGTTTGTGTTTTTTCAGTGAGTTCCTAAAAGACATCAACTCTACGACTGTTTTTATCAGCGAAGTCACGCCACAAACATAAATCCCAATCATAATCCTGCGAGGGACTCCAGAGGTTGCTCCTAGTTTTACTTATCACGGTATGACAGGATTCCAGCAGAGCTGCTCCCCCTCAAAAACAAAAGAATAAATCCCAGAACCCAGAATGTGGGAATGAAACCCCCTCAGGTCAGATTAGCATTCTGGGAAAACAAAATTCCCCACTGGGGCGTTTGCCACAGACCAGATGGGTGTACCCCGAAAATCAGCCACACAGGGGGAAGTGGCTGAAGAAGAAGAGGAGGCTTGGCCCCCGGGGAAGATGGAGGAGAGAGTGTTGGAGGAGGAGGAGGAGGAGGTTGTGAGAGAGGGGGCGTGAAGAGTTAATGCCGACAGCTCAACAAAGGCCGCCATCGCCACCAAGGGCAGAGAGGAGCACGGGAAAAGAGCTAAGGTCAAGGGGACCTCAGGGGGGTTCAAGTTCAAGGCGACTGTCAGCGTCTGCATTTTAACAGCCGCACCACACCCTCCGAGTACTTCTACTTCCATTTGCAACAACAACTGCACCCCCACATCTCCGTTTACTCCCCAACATTAAACCTACAGCTCCTCACAAACCATTGTCTCACTGTTTCCATATCAGGGCCACAGAGAGGCAAAAGGTAAAAGCAGTGAGGAGGGCTGAGGTTTGTCTGGGCGGCTCTCATGGTAATGTGTGAGATTTTGAACCGCTGATGGCCTCCACGGGAGAGCCGCCATCGGGGGGTTTTGTGTGTTCAGTGGCGGTGGGTGGTATTGTTGGTGAAGGACAGGAAATGTTCAGTGACTTGCATGAAATGGGTTTTATTCAGTGGTCTCAGACTGTTCAGAAACAGGTCTGTCTGGAGTTTGGAGGGACTGGCATTTTCAGACGGGTGGAGAGATTTTCCTGGTAAGATGTTTCGTCAGCCTGATGGGACTTGTCATCTTACTTTTGTTGTTGTATTGTTTCCTCACCTTGATGAGGTTTTACCAACCTGACAAATTCTGGAAGAGGATTTAAAGACAGAGGCAAAAATATAAGTTATGTCACTTTAGTACCAGTTTCATAACCAAACACATAACTGACGACACACACACACACGTAACAAATGAACCAGTTTCAAAGTAACCTCCTTATTAGATAAACACTGTGTGGTTATGTTGATAAAAGTTTACATGTGTGAGCGGTGAAAAGAAGATTCTGCTGGATATGCAGAGCAATGGCCTAATGAGATTTTTAAAGTCAATTATATTGATTATTTCTGCTGCTTTCTCATGTCAAAGGCCACATTAAGATGCCAAAATGATTCAGCATGGACGGAGGAGATCTGCTCCAACCTTGAAATATGTTGTGTTTGTTATCACGTCGTATGAGTTACGGCAGCCTGAAGTGACACCGATGGTGTGACTGGTGACACAGAATAAAAAGGAAATGGTTTTATAGTTTCTAGAAACAACAAAGGACAAAACAAGATTCACAGATATCTTTTTAACACTTGAAGACACTTTCTTTACTAAGAAACAGATTCTGATTAACACATGACTTTGACCTGATTAGCTCCAGCGTGAGGATCCTGTATTACGATTTATGTTGTAAACTGTAAACTCAACATGTTCGACGGCACCCAGCTGGTACGGACTTACAGGGTAAAGATGTCTTGACTATGCTAAATGTGGCATTTAAATTTCTGCATTTAAATAACTGGGGTTCATGTCTTTTATCGGACTCGTGGTTTTGTTAAAGCTACTGAAACATTCTCAGGTCAGAGAAAGATGGTTTCCCTCACTGTAATCAAGTGCTGAGTGCCAAAACATAACCAAAAATCCTTCATCATGGTTTAGTCACCATGAGTGGATGAAGGGTTAGCAGGAAAAATGAGTGAAATACAGCGTAGCTGTGCAGGTAGAGCTGGAAATTCAGTCAGTATCTGTGTCAGAGTTCTAGTTCTATGTTTAACCACAAAGTAAAACTTCATAAAAACCAAAGCAGAGTCAGACAACCATGTTCACACTCAGGTAAAACATGGGTTTCTCCTGGACAGCTGCTCCGGTCTGAGAGGGCTGTGACATTCCATCACTGCTGACTAATCTTGACCACAGAGCAAAAGTTCAAATCCATTTAATGAACTGGAACACCACAAGTTGTCCCTCGTGATTTAGAGCCCATTGAAAAAGAGCATATGTTTGTTTTCTTTTCTGTGACCAGGCAGAGGTCAGAGGTCGGGCAGACCGACCACTGTCACCCCATAAAACACAACGTCACCGCTGACCCCCTCGTCACCCCTACAACCTCTGCACAATGGAGGGTCAACCGGGTGGAAATCTGCGTCCCCACATCTTTTTGTTGCCCTCAGACTAAACTAACCACAACATATCCCCAGGCTGACCTCTGATCCATCAGCCTGCCGGCCACACACTCAGAGATGTGCTGCTTGTCTCAGTGAAGAGAGACGTCTCTGAACTGAAGCTTCAGTTCCAGTCTGATCTCTGCGTCTTTGAAAGAATACGTCTGGCAACAAATCAGCGTCAACAAATCCCATGAAGACCAAAACCAACAATAAACTGATCCTACTAATTTAGTCAAAGCCTGGTACATCTTATCCCTCTGTGCCACACAGATCCATTGTTGTCCAGACACTATTAAAAACACATCAGTGAACCACACTGTTGCACTGAGTGACATGTTCCTTCATTACCATGAACACACACACCGTATTTATCTCACATACAACATCCTGCTGCCTTAAATACTCACTAAAGCGCCAAATGTGGATCAATCTGCTACAGAAAATAGTCCCTGACAAATGCACTATTTTCTCCTGTTTGAGTAATTTTTGCCCAAAACTACATTTAGATATTTCAGGAAATTACTGACTGTATTGTTCTGAAGTCTGCTTCTGTATCGTGGCTTTACCTGCTGTAAAAATCTACTCTCAGTGGCTGCTTCACATAAATTCAGCCAGACCAGACCGAGATATCAAATCAAATATCTCTGATATGATCCTAGTCAGGGTCTGTTCTTAAAGTCTCAGGTCTGCACTGAAATCATCTCGTGGGGCCTCAACTTACATGTGACAACTCATAACAATAAAGCCACCAGATACGCTCACTTTTAATATAACAGCACACTATAGGCTATATATAAAGTAATGAAGGGGTGAAAATGTTTTTCTAGCCATAAAGTGAAATCTAATTATTCAATTAAACAGCGAAGTGTAACGGAAAGCAGGCGACAGTTAATGGACACAACATCTTTTATTGTTACTCTTGGCTGTCAATAACATCCCCCCTCCCCGGTCTCATTGTAGGTCAACACAAAAATATGCACAAATACACATTACTACATCACCTTACACACTCACACACACACACACACACACACACGGTGGCAGTTGCTTGTCAGGCTGGTGCCATGCTCCACCTCTCCTCACGTAATACGTAACCCC
>BRZM01000329.1:95473-109085 GCA_033238685.1 Lates japonicus
CACACACACACATATAAAATGTGAAACGAGACCTCGTAGCTGTCTACAGGGGGAGGCTGCTCAGGCCTGAGTAACAAACGTTTATTAAACATACCTGAGATCCGGACTGAGGCTGTGTCCTTCACGTACCTGAAAACTCCCCGTGACTCCAGGTGTGCTCGTTTCATGGCGTTTCCACCTGATGAAGGAGACCTGATGTGAACAGGCATGACTCAGATTCCTGTAATCAATAAGAGTTCTGTCAGAGAAAAGACGCTGTGGTCCAGGTGCAGCTTCTGCTCCAGCATTAAAGCTCCAATCATGCACCTGTTTTTATTTGCAAAGCTGGTACAATGACGGTTACTGACCCGGGAGAGCTGATTTCCTGTTGCTCTTCTTGCAGTCTGGTCTTACAGCGTCTTTATCATGAAATCATGTTTGAGTTTGTTAGGGCTGTTGTTGCTGCAGCTAGCTAAACGCACTAACAACCATGTGCTCAGGTGAGTTAATCTGCATCATGATTAATGCCACCTCTGTAATCCTGTTACTGCCCCCTACAGGCTTGGAGTGCAAATGGCAAACGCAAAACTGCTATAATCCTCTCAGAAACAAAAAAAAAGAAAAGAAAAGATTTTATTCTGTTAACTGGTGCTTCTCTCAGCCTCTCTCTATCACTCTTTTCTGATTGTGTCTGTGTATTTTAACTGATAAAAGATAAACCTGCTAATAACTTCTCTTCATGTACTTATCTGAATAATACTCTGTGACATTTCCACCTGCTTCTCTCTATCGTCACTGACAAAACGCTTCAGAGCTTCAACCTCTGGATCTTTTTTTATTCGCTCTTCTAAACACTTGATGTGATGAAAATCTCTCCCACAAATCCTCTACAGCACAGGAAGAGGATTTTCTTTAAACTTCCTGTTGGGATGTTTGATTTAACACTTTGACCACTTTGGTTTGGAAAAAACAAAGTGTTCAGAGAATTAATCAAAATAAGGAACAATAAAAACACATCAGAGCAGGTTCAAGTGATGAGACTCTTATGGAAAACATGATGGATGTAGAATTTCTACTGAGAAATTCTTGGGGGTTTTCCCAGTCACTCCAGTTTTCCTGCACTGAGCATCTCGTGGTCTTTAGTGGAACTGCATCTTTGGGGAACACTGCATCATTTAAAGCTGTCACTCCTCACTCAGTCTGAATTCATTAGCTCATAAAGAAACATTAAGACTTTCTCTTTTATTTTATACTTTAACTTAAGTAGAGTTCAGCACCAAAAATTTCAAATACAGTTTAGAAGAAAATGGATTAAACTGTGATGAAGTTCAAGCTGCCTTTCAGTGTCCATTTACAGTCAGCTGAATTTATTCTATTTTCTAATTTGATTCTATATTTTGAACATTAAAATAATTATACACATCACTTCCTCTGCACCAGGAATGAGATGAGCCAGCTTGTTTGAAGTATACATTAAAACTATGAATAAAACTATTATAATAATTACAACAACAACAACAACAATAATAATAAATATAATAATAATAAAAATAACAATAATAATAATAATGCGTGTGTAATAATGTGTGTGTATCTGTGTTAGTCATCCACGTTCAGGCTGCTGCATTATCTCCTTTAACAAATCAAACCAAAGAGTGAATTTAAAAATTGATAACATGTCAATAACCTGCAGAAAATTTACATTATTATTATTATTATTATTATTATTATTATTATTAGTATTCACAGAGTGAACAACCTGCTTCATGTTAACGAGACAGGAAGTGGTGATTTCTGCTGCTTTTTGTCTCAGAGCTCTAACGGCTTCAGTTCTTTATGTAAACAAAGTCCTGGATTTTTATTTCTTTGTTTCTTTGTTAACACGTGTCTGTGCTCAGTGACCGTCAGTGAACCTCTGAGTTTCTCTGCACTCTGGACGTTATTCATTTGATATCAGTTCATTAACTGAATTATTTCCTGTGTTAGTTGTTTTTCAGAGGGAGCTTCAGATCAGATTTGTTTGGACCTGTAGGTGTCATGACCTTTAAACATGAGCTGAAAACTAAAATTAATTACCAAACGTCATTTTTTCGATTGCAGTAATTGTCAGTGAATACACTTCTTTCTGTTTCAGTTTTAAAAAATCATTTCAGACAGAAACGCTGTCATATCATGATCAGCAGGCCTATCATTTCTATCCTCACACCACTCCGCTGGTTTAAACAGCTACAGTTAAATATCAACCAGTATTCAGTCATTTTATAATTTCTATAGGTTTATTATTAAATGTTTAACCAATTAAAAATAGTCAAAGGACCAGGTCTGTTTTAACTTGAATAAATGAACAGAAAGTGAAAGTTTTTGTTGTTAATCAGTGACTGAAATTCTCTTATCTTCTGTGAACGTTTGCGTGTTAAATCTTTGCTTTGAGGGATTTAATGAAACTTTTAAAAAAGATATTTAATTTACTGAATTATTTTGGCTGTATGTAAACAACAAACTGAAACTATGACTGACTCGGAGTGAGTGAAAGTTGTGTCCAGTTTTCATTCTAATTTAAATAGTACATCAGGTATGGATTGATGCAGTAGGTGAAATAGCCTAAAGTTTTTATTTATAAAAAGAAACTAAAATCCTCCTGTAAATTCTAACAGGAGCTGTGCTCGTTTTCTTTTACGTTACCACAGAGGAAAGGTGTACTCATGTTAAAATCACCTGTTGTATGTGACAGGAGAGGAGACTGTGTGTTACAGCAGAGAGAAATAATCCTGTACATGATGGAAACGGTTAAAATGATCCTGGAGGTTTATGAAGTGTCACTTTATCTGACTCATAAACAGAGACGCGGGCCTTCATCTGCTGCGGAGCCCGGGCAGGAGGTCTCCTCTCCGGGCCTTTTCTTTCTCCACGCAGGCCTCTCTCTCTCTCCCTCTCTCTCCCTCTCTCTCCCTCCCTCTCTTGTCTTGTCTGCTGAGGGGTGTCTAATCAGGGAAGACAAGCGGCTGACGGAATGACGATGCTTAATTGGCATGGAGTCGTGGGAACGCGTAAACAAACAGCTGCCATTTTCATTTTGCTTGTTTCCCCCTCGTCCCTCTTCCTCATGAATAAAGCCGCCGCGGAGAAGTGGAACAGCAACCTGGCAGCTGCAGGGAGACTGAACTGAAGGAACGAAGAGGAGAAGAGGAGGAGGAGGAGGAGGAGGAGGAGGCCCGGATTGGAGATTAGCCTCACTTTAATCCGCCCTCCACCTCCTCCAGTGATGGGAGGAAAAAACAGCACGCAGATATACCTTCTGAACAACAGAAAAAATCTCCTCTTCACACAAAGGAGGACACATTTCCAAGATAAGCTGTGCATGTGATTATCCCTCACTTACACAAGCATGGATCTGCCCTGCAAGAAAAAACACATCACTAATAATCACAGGGTTCTCCTGTGCTGCAGTGTACAGTGAATCAGTGAGGATCCTGGGGTTGTTGTCTCTTGTAGTGTAATAATATCCTTACTGTATAATACTGGGCCTGAGGGGGGGACACAAATTTAATGATTCAACTTTCTGTTCTACTTTATTAGAAACGAAAAAAATTCATATATATATATATATATATATATATATATATATATATATATATAAAACAAAGATGTAAAAGTAGTGTATACAAAAAAATTTCTGACAGACAATAAAAGTGGTATTTAACTGTTATTTTCTTTGATTGGTTCATTAATTGATTGACAACAAATGACACATGGCACAGAGCCACAGATCAGGACATTAACAGACACAAGAGAATAAAAAAGAAAACAGACGTTACTGACAAAAAACAGTCACGAGCAGGTTCACTAATCATTCTTCGTTTTTTCTCAGTAAATCACAGAAAGATCTCTCTGCACTCTTCTTCTCTCACTTTCTGAGAAATCTGTAAAAAGTGGTCTGTATTTATTGTAGTTTCTCCTTTGTAAAGAGGCTCAGCAGTTATCTTAAACTAGTGTTGGAGGTGTGTTCATGGTCATGAAGGAATCAGCTCACTTCTTGGTTGTGTTCTTTCCATCAGATGAGTGAATGAACAGACTGATGTTCACATTTACAAATGAATGGATGTTATCCTGAAGAACTGCTCCTTATTAGTATCAAGGTGAAAGCAGTGGACGTATAAAGGAGCCTGACCTTCTTTACATGTCTCTTTTATACTGTTGAAGATTTAAATCACTGCTGTCAGTCAAAGGAGAAACATGCATTATTCATCTGACCTGAAGGCTGCTAACATGTTCTGCTTACTTTAATTTATCAGAGTGAAACCAGCCATTGAAGACTTCCTCCTATTCATTATCACCATTAGCGGCACTATCAGTTCAAGTGGAAGCTGCATCTTCTCTTTATCGTGTTTCAGTGGAAATCCCCTGTAATTTAATGAACTTTCATTAACTGAACTTTGAATGAAGCCACAAGTGGATATTTGAGTTAAAATGCAACGTAGAATATTTTAAAATCCTCTTTATGTCTTTTTCAGGCAGCTGTTTTAATTTAACACTGAAACATGTTATTCAATAGTTAGTGTGAATCTCCATATTAGCTCCTCTTCTTTTTGATTACATTCTTATTAGCATTTCATTTGCAGCATTTTAATCCCCACATATGTTCTATCAGACGTCCATATAGTGCTGAGCAGACATTAAGATTAAGCCCTGATTAAAAATGAGAATTAATTAATTCTTTTGAAGTTACACATCTTCTGATTGGCCCTCGTGGCAAAGCAAAATATAATTCTGAGGGCAGCTGATCGTCTCTGTCACTGTGAGATCCTGACAAACAGGATTCAGATGTGATCGTTTACTGTGTTTCCAGAGCAAATCCACAGGGAAGAGAGATACTCTGAGGAGTTCTGAGTTTGCATCTTCAAACAGATCATCAGTCACTTTTACCACAAACTAATCAGGCAGCTGAGAAAATGGTCCAGTCCAAAAATCATCATGGCTAAATACAAATATTCCTCTTTATTTCCTACCTGGATGGATGGACAGTCTGATTGTTCAGTCTTGTTTCAGCCTTAAAAGATAAGGGTTGTATTACACTGTATGTAGTGTGTAAGCACCTGTTGCCTCTTTGACCTTATTGCTGTGTGACGACTGAACCATGAAACTTTATGTTTCAATATTGCATTTAGTGGTGGTTTTCAGATCCTGTACTGTACACTCCATAGAAGTATTATCATCAAAATGTACTGCAAGTACAGAAAGTAAAACTTAATATGCAGACTGATCATATGTTTTCTAAAATCTGTAAAGTAACTTGTAACTACAGTCATCAGATAAAAGTTCACAGTCACATTCAATGAAAATACACAAGTAGAGTACAAATGCCTCAGAACTGACTCTGGGATAGCAGCTGAGTAAATGTACTTTGGTCTAGAAATGTTGAGAAACACTGCAAAATTACATTTGATCCAGTAACAATGTGATTGGACGTTGGGTTGAACATTTGCTCCCTGTGTTCTGCAGTTCGCTGATTGTCCCTGAAGAAGCTCATTGGTGGACACGAGAAATGTGTTTGAAATGGAGCCCAATCAGCGGACGAACCCCTCCTGCTCGGAGACAATGGTAGGTGTGATGAACAGGGAGGGGCAGCGAGCTGTGCTCGACTCAGCTGGAAGGATTTAAGGATTCGAGGTAGCTTTGATATGTTTCTTTGAATGAAGGGTGTATTTTCCTTTTTTGTTTCCCAGAGTGGTATAATTGAGCACAGCAGCAGAGAGGGGACGCCTCTGCACAGCCACAGATTACATCATTTGCAGTGTTGTGTTGTATTTTCTGCTCATAAGAAGACGTGGTGGTGGCGGAGTTGAGGGGGAGTGGAAAGAAGAAAGCAATACAGCCACAATTGGGCCAATGAAGCATATCACACGCATTCACTTTGCATTTGCCACTTCCTTCAAGACTTTTCTTTCTTTGATTTCTTTGAGGCACTGCGGCACTCCTCACATGCTAATAATAGACTTGTCCATCAACTGTCCCCACCCTTGGAGTTAATTGGCGCTGTGCAAAGTGAGCCAGCGCCACTCTGAAGTTGGGCCGTCATTAGATCAGGGATGCTGACCGTCTCCGGCTCGCATTCAGCCCTCTGATCTACACACACCCCACCTGCTCTCACAGCACGCCCCACCCCCACCCCCATAGACCTGACCCTCCCTTTCACCGCCCTGTGGCGTCTTCTCTGAAGGTCTTGAGAAGGCCGACCTGCCTCCTTTCACATCTTCCTCTCAGAAGTCGCTCTGATCGCACACTGTCTAGATAGCTCTGTGCCCCACCCACAGGAAGAGTCAGGAGACCTCACCTCCATACTGGCATGTAGTGTCCGCTCATTACATTCAGCCTAGTGTTATGGTTAGATACCCCTGTCTGCTCCCTGTAAAAGTCTTATAGAAACATCTCGGAAACCTCCGTCAGTGTGATAAGACGATTTCAGTTCTGCACAAATCAGCTTCAGTGATTTTCTGAAGTGTTTTGTCTGTTGCAGCAATCTGCCTCATCAAAATAAAAGACCCACTTCTCCAAAGAATTCTTCACTCAAGTTCATGTGGGAACAGACTGAGATGATCTAACTACAGAGGAAATGTTTGCACCTGTTAAAAAACAAAAGACCCAAAGGACGTAATGGTAAAAATGACAGGATCCTCGCCTTAGACAAAGAGATGTTCCCTGGGTTGGATAGCAAAGGTTGCAACTACAGGAGCTGTGGCAATGATTGTAGTCTACCAACAAATATAATGTGTGTATCCAGAGCCTGATATATGGCAGAATCAGACTGTTTTGACTCAATCCAACATTTGCCGTAGAGCACCAAACGTGGATTAATCCACCACTGAAAATAGTCCCTCACAAATGAACTACTTCCTCCTCTTTGGGTGATGTTTGCTGAAAAACTACAGAGTCCAGCTGTTTGAGGGAAAATCTTTACCTTTCTAAAAAATATATATTTATATTTCTGAGCCATTTTTAAAGATTTAAATCTTCATGAGAGGGAGAAGAGAAGCTGGAGAGTATCGAAAGAAAGACACATGTTGTTGTTTCGGGCCTTTTAAATGAATTTGTTAATAATAACAAAAACACATGAAGAATGAACACGTGTGTGTGTGTGTACTCTTGTTTAATTGATGCACTTCTCAGATTTTCTGTTTTCGGAAAATGGCCCCACAAAATGTTTAGAGAGTCTCACTCTCAGGATATCTACTGTGTCTTACCTGACTGACTCTTAGTGTTGGTAACCAGGTAGAAACACCTTGACCATGTCTGACAGTGTGTGTGTGTGTTTTACTCCAACATGTGCTGAACACAAAACAGCATTCAAAGAGTTATCAACAGGCAGCATCTAAAAATTCAACCCTGAAATAAGTGTAACAGCCTTCAGAAGCATGCAGCAGTTAAACCTTAGCATGCACACACACACACACACACGTGCATGCATACATCAGTTTGTGTGTGTGAGAGAATAAATGTGTCCTTTTCGGGCTTTATGTCTGTATATGCACGGGGCCGAGTTCAGAACACAAAACGCCGCCTCATGCCCTCTTTGCCCCCCCCCCCCCCTTTGCCCTGGCAGCTCTCCCATGATGCCCCTACCCCCGGCTTCCTGCCTCTAATGGCCGTCTCTGTGTGCCATCTCGGGAAGCCTGACATCCCCTCCAGAGGCAGAGGGCCCGGCGTTAATGGAAGCCATTGATGGGCGAAGAAAGGCTCCTTTGTGGCGCCGGGGGCAGGCGTGGGCACCCGTTTGCTCACACACAGCTTCCCCTCCGCACACACTGGGCCGGTCGCTCAGAACTGAGTGCCAACAGCGGAGATCGAAAGACAGGAGCAGCAAAGTGCCCCCTTACCGGGGAAATGGCAGAGAGGGATGGGTAGAGCTGAGGGAGGGAGGGGGAGGGTTACTGAGAATGAGAAAGGGAGGGTGACAACGAAAGAGGGGTGAGTTGGCAACGAGGGGGAAAGCAAAGAGGAAGGGATAGGTGTGGATAGGCCATGGCGAAAAGAAAGGCCGAGAAAGAGCAGGAGAGATTAACCGAATAAGACAAATTCAATTGGCGCGTTGGAGGAACGAATAAAAAAAAAGGACGTGAAGGAAATGGGGTACAAACCTCGCAACCAAACACAGAGCGCCAGAGAAAAGAAACCCCGGAGAAAAGGGAAATTGAGCAGGAAAAACAAAGAAACGGAGGTTGGGATCGCCCACGTCAATGAAGCTGGGTGGCCCAGGAGGATAAAAAAAACGATGGCAGGGTGCTGGAGGTCTCCCTCTGCCACTGTACAGCCTGTCAGCCTCTCGCTGGCTCGCTCCCCTTTCGGTGATTTATAACACCTGAATTGTTCTCCTTTAACAGAGTTGTGAATGGGAGAAAAAGAGGGGAGCTGCCCGCATGCCAAACAGTCCTGTCGTTATTGATAACCAAACAGATGTGTCCAGTTTGGAATGAACATCTGACGCTAAATCTGAGCTAACGGTTTTTGTTGTCAGGGAAATACTGTACGCTGGCAGCCGGGCGCTCAATAGAGACGTGGGGTTATTGTGTGCGATATTGTTTTCATTCATCCTGAATAAAAAGTCTGTTTCCTGGCTCTTTGCTTTCCAGGTGACATCTCTCCTTCTCCTCGTTGTTTGGCTGTGAAAAGGCTTCATCAGAAATCCAAAACATACCTCTCTGATTACATTGATTTAATTACACCTCAGGTTTGAATGCACATTCTGAGGCTTACGGAAAGAAAAAACAAAAGAAGCTGTTGTGCAAGTCTGAGCTCGACTCAACATCACCACCTACTGGTTTGACATTCACGCCGTCAGCCACCTCTCGTCTCCCTGCTGCGTAGCACACAGCCTCCTGCATTGTTCAGGCCGCTAATTCATCCCAACAGCTCCTGCTGCTAATTTCCAACCACTGGCAGCGTGCCATGGCCGGAAGTTGCAGTGTGCCCCGCCTGTATCCATGCGCCACCGTGGGAGAGCAGCAAGAAAGTAGTGCCATATTTGTCCCAGTATGTCATCTGTTTAACACGCCTGATTGGCTTTCACACCGTAGCCTCCTAATTAATATGCAGCGGCCCCTCGCCCCGCCTCTCCTCACCATGCCCTAAGACAAAAGCGTATTGTGTGAGCACCTCCTGTTTTAATTACGCTCAAAAAGGAGCCGTGTGAGGGTTTTCTCTGTGTGTGTGTGTGTGTTCATGCTGCATTTATGAATGCATGAGCAACGACTGTGTGTGTGCGTGTGTGTGTGTGTGCGAGCACTGTACACAAACGTACAGTATGTGCACTGAGGGAATCATAAAGCAAGCACATTCATCGTCCTGTCATCCTGCACGTATGCTCCTGTGTGTGTGTGTGTGTGTGTGTGTCCTAAAACAAGAAGAATTGCGATGCCATTGCTAGGGGAGGAGCTGCTGCTGTCCTATCCCACAGGAGAGAAAAAAAGTGTTGTTGCTTGTTGCCTTTATGCAAATTGGCATCCGATAAAGGTTTTTGGGAGACCCACAAAGAGGGTTTGTGATCGGAGCGCTGGGGAGAATGGGAGAGGTTAGGAGGGGTTATGGGGAAAAGACAGGAACAAAATTCCCATCGGTGTACCCAGAGCCATCGTGTTACATTCCTCTTTTCTCCCTTTTTCCCTGTCCCCTCTTTTCATCCCTCTCTTCCTCACATCCATGACCCGGTTATTAATTTGGTTGAGATTAGTCGCTCGTTAATTAACGCATGCCCCCCCATCTTTTCCTCTCGCCGTCTCTTTCTCTTTCGATTGTATCGGATTCTGGGTATTTTTTTTCCTCGGTCTTTTATCAGTAGCTTTCTTTTTTGTCTTTGTGCTGATGAGAATGAGGTAATGTGCAGCGTGAGGGGAGTAAGAGAGGAGGATTCGGTGAATCCCCCCTCAGTTCCCTCAGGGACCTTTTCAAACGCAGATAGCGAGATCTTAACGACTGAATATGAAGTTCTAAAGAGCTGAATGAATTCATAATTTTATACCATATGTTCTGGAGTCAGTGCTTGTGCTCTTTAGATCTCCTCCAAATAACCTCAGACTGATTTCAGGGCAGTTTAGTCCTTTCACACAGAGCAGAAGTTTCAATCCCATTAATTGCCTTTTTGCAGGACTGAAAGTGATTACAGCCTCTGCATCAGTCTGATCTGTCTTTGTTTCTTGTCGCGTTATGGTTTAATGAAACAGAGTCGAGGGAGGACTCATCTAATATGAAGACGTACGATGCAGTGAGGTTGAATAGCTCAGGTCTCAGCTCTGCTGCGGTGAATTCAGATGACAGTGTGATCTGCTGGAAGTTTGAAATCACGGCTCAAACAGAGAGAGCTC
Source organism: Lates japonicus (assembly GCA_033238685.1). NCBI lineage: Eukaryota > Metazoa > Chordata > Actinopteri > Centropomidae > Lates > Lates japonicus. The sequence continues at coordinate 105,805 of BRZM01000329.1, forward strand.
TTAAACATGGTGAGATGAGCATGGAGCATGACATGCACAGGTTTATGCAAATAAAACCACTTGGATTGAAACCCATGAGCATGAACTCAGGTCCCTGGAGACCAGGGTAAACATCTCACTCAAAGCCCAAACCCTGACCCCAACCTCCACACCACTTCAGTCAGACTCTCCTCCACCCACTGCAACCCTCTCACAGTGATTCTCCTGCTCCTCATGGAACATTTCTGTCACTGTTACCTGGAAGGCAAAAAGTAGATGAATGAGTTTGTTCAGAGAGACTGTGGTAATGATTAGCAGGCTGCTACCAGACGACCTCAGAGGCCTAAAGACCATCAGAGAAGAATGTTGAGATTCATAGACAAACATCAGTGAGTTACTGTCTGTTCTCTGACACGCTGGAGGCCGGAGAAGAGGCTGCTGTGATGTGAACAAAACTCATACAGTCTCCTCTCTCTCCCATGCAGCTAGCCTAGCGTGACTTCCTAGCCACTCGCCTCGGCCCCCGGCGAGGCCCTGCTGAGCCACATGCTCCCTGAATGGACTCGCTCAATTAACAGGCCATGAAGCCCCCGACCTCTCCTGACCTCCGCCGACCCCCTCGACTCACGCACCTCCACAATGGTGGAAGTGGCTGATTTGCCTGAGTAGGCGGACAGGCGAGTTGGTGTGTGTGTGTGTGTGTGGGAGGGGGGGGGAGGACTGGGGTGGAGGTAAGGGTGTGAGGGGAAGGGCTCGGTCAGTACTCCTTTGTTCCAGTGGTGTCCAGCTTGCCCCCCTTCACCCCCGGTGTCTTTCATAAGGAGTGTGTAATAACTGCCTTTGTTGGTTTTTCCTCTTGTAATAGGTCCAGTGGGAGGCCTTGTTAGTGCGCGGGGTGCTAAACCAGGGGACCTCGCAGGAACTCTGGGATTAGAGGCTGCCCCCATTCTGCCCTAAATGTGATCCTTCCCTGTCACAATGGTCATTCAGCTGCTGGATGAAAATGATTTCTTTAGATCTTCCTAATTGCAAAAAGCTTTTTTGTTCTATCTAAGGGTTTTAAATTTTGGTTTGCTTAGTCATCGAAGGCAGAATTAAAGGCCTAGTGCGCAGTTTGAGGAAGGATAAAGAGAAGTGTGAATTACAGAGTGGCACATCAATGATATAATGACCTCAAGGAATTAAAGTAATAGAGACCGTTAGAATGAGGTCTGAGAAAAGCTTCTTATTAAAGAGGAAAGTGGCAGAACTTGACTTAATGTTTCTTTGGAAGTGTTGTTATCTCGAATCCTTGGGGCTTTCATTTTGGCAAAAGATGTATCTCAGTGTTCTTTTTTTTTAAATGTATCTTCAACACATCATCTGGTAACACATCAGTGTTTTTCTTTCTTCTAAGGGACTGTATGAAAATTATGGTTCACTTTATCATAAATAACTACACCTTCCCCTCTAGTACCTTAACACAACAGCATTACATTTGAATACATCATTTAATCGAAATGAAACTTAAATTGTAGAAAGATTTTAGAACAAAGAAGAATGACGTGTGCTCATGCAGCAGCTCTTTCACCTCAGTGAAGGTGGAAATAAGATATCAGAGATGAGAACACTTTAAAAGACACTCCCCTGCTCATCCAAAAAAATGTTTTTGACATCCTCTTCCCACTAATAATTTTCTCACAGTTCCAAAGGCTGACTGGATAACTGCATCAACAATAAGACAATCATAAAAATCAAACTGAAACCTGAGCACAAATCACGTAAACATGTAAACACGATTCGTCTGTTTTAAAACTGTTCCTGTCCAACAGGCTCTAAACTGAGAAGATATGTTAGCATGCATGTCTGTAACTGTTGTGATCAGGCTTCGCTCGTGGCGTGGCAGGTCGCGCTCTGCTTTCACACGCGGGATTTGTCGAGCTGTGAAAGAGGCGAACAATCGCAGGCCCCGAAATGAACACTGCCACTACTTTTGTTGATTTGGCATTCACACGCCATTTTTCAGGGAGGAAATTCAAGTGAAGCACTTCCAAGTACTCGTGGAGCACTGAAGGCAATTTCCCCTCAGTCAAGTGGCTGAAACCCTCTCCAGCTGAACAACTTCCTGCATTTAGTCAGCACCACCCACCCACCCACCCCCACGACACCCCCCGCTTCATCATCACCCTGCTTTTAGGTGGCATCAGTCACAACCTCTCAGGGGGTCGCAGCTTCTTCCAGAACACTGATGAGGGGGCCACGACCACAGCTTTGTCCCAGGATTTAATCTGGAACTAAACAAAGATTCAGGGCCTCAGAGTCTGATTCTGTGCATTGCTGCTACCTGTGCATCTTTGCAGCAATATTTCCAGATTCCCATATTTTTCAGTGATGAAAATTTAGAGCCGACGTGTTGATTGGAGAGTTGGAGCAGCTTTTGGGGTTCAGCTTTTGGGGTTTTACGAGTGTTAAATTAAGCCTGATGAGCGTGCACTTCCAGATGCACCACCACAGTGTTGATATTTATACTCTGAGTGCAATTTACACTGAGAATGTTTCTGTGAAGGATCTCAGCAAAAACATAAGCACATAGAATAATTATGCAATCAAAAGATTATCACTTGTGTGTTATGTAAAGGGGGTACAGAGACGTGAAGCTACAGAAAGTACAGAAAGTTTGATGCTTGTTTAATACTTTTATTCCACTGCAGCTTTTTACTCTAATTCTGTAAACATCACTCATTTTTTGCAGTAATATCTAATAAATATCACTACATCTGTTTCATGTGGATAAACGTATGGTTTTAAAATCTCCGTGCATCACACTTATTTCCACATACAGTGATGAAAAGATGTATTTTCGTACGAATGAGCGTTAATCTTGTTCAGCTCTGACGTCCTGTCAGCATGTCAGATGACACGATGGCTTTAGCCTCGGCCCATTACAGCCTCGGCAGGGCTGTGAGTGGGCTGAGGGCTCCCACAGGGGACCAGCAGATCCTGAGGGAGCCTATTAACCCATTATGTTCACCTCCAGAGCAGTGTTAAGGACAACAATCACATTCGTGCTGGAGGCTGAGCCACAGGAGGCTACAGCTGCTTAGAACGGCCCCATGTAGCCCGAGGCGCTGATCAGCACCATTCCCATGCCGTGCCTTGCTCAAGGGCCACATGTAGAGAGGAGAAGTTATTAGGTGAAGAGCGTAATGCAGTCTGTTGGGTTTACATGTGATATGTCATTTAAGGAAAGTGTGAATCCACGTAAAATAACAAAGAAAAAAAATAGACGTGGAAATGTAAAAACATGCATGTGCACAGACACC
>BRZM01000330.1:0-14278 GCA_033238685.1 Lates japonicus
AAAAAAAACTATGAAACAAAAGATATAAATTAATCTTAAGAACAATATCTAGACTCTAAATCAAAAGTAAGTGCCTTGAAATGCAGAGTGACTGAAAAATACATAAATAAATAAAAATTTAAAAATTTAAAAAAAACATTTAATATTAATTTTATTTTAAGTTTGAATAAAGTATATTGTCTGGTATACAATATAGTGTATATCACACAGGAAAACAGGCATAAATGCTGATAAACTACACTGTAATTCCCATTCAAACATCTTTCTTCACCTGGTTTTTACTTTATATACAATGAAGCATTTGGGCAAATGAATCATCTTATGTGTTGATTGAAATGGCGGGCGCTTGGGACTTCATCTTCGTCTTCTCTGTGACAGGTCAGTCAGTCTGTCATTACGATGAGGCACAATTCAATTTTACATTATATAGTGGTGCTCTGTTGGTATCATGAGGATAGTGTTTTATCATATCTTCAGGCTGAGAATGAATTTATTAATGGCACAGTAGGCAGCATCAGTGCTGCTTACTGAACATAAAGATTTCAGTGCAGTGAATCGAGGTGATTGTCAAGCCGCTCTTTTTCAGCTTTCATCAGTGTCCATAAAACAAACCTTAAGCACACAGATACCTCCTCTTTATAAAGTTATAGTCATTTGTTGCTGTGTCTCTTTGTTCCTTTGGCCAGTTTTTGTATTTCTGAAGGATTTTTTTCTCTAATGAAACTTATTTATTTGTTTACAATAGATTAATAGCTATTGTAGCTTTAATGTCTTGTTCCAGTTTAGAGTGATGTAACACTTTACTTGAATTATTTGTCATGATACACACATGTCACCTGAACAACTCTGGTCTGAGCCTTTGGTCTTGGCAGTCATGTGACCTTTGACCACTGATGAAACGTCAGCTGATTTGCTGACCTTCTGTGGTTTAACCCTTCACCTTGTAGCAGTGATGTAGTACTCCAGGGTGTTTCAGTAGACTGGAAGACTACTGTTAGGCGAAGACTAGAGTGAAATACTGCCATTCAGCCTGGTAATAAGTTACTCTCAGAGTTTTAGAGCTGTGTGACAACTTAGTAACTTGGCTTAGCAAACTAGCAGTCCTCACTCAATGCAGCATCCACAGTACTTGTGCCATTTACAGTCTGAGTATGTGTTGTATTTTGTGTCAGGCATTTAGACACTGTCTTGTGGTTGTGCAGCTTTGCAGATTCAGGCTTCTGCAAAAAATGTATGACCAGTCTTAAAATGTTACTTTTGTTGAGTTACATTTTGGTTAAGGCAGCATAAAATGATCATGACACGTATTTCAGGTGAAGTATTGCACATGGGTCTGTATTTATGTTGGTATCCTCTTCAGTGAGGATGTCTGCACTCTCTTTCTTTGTTTCTTTGCTTCTCTCGCTCTGTCATTCACAACCAAGACTTCCACAACCAAGACTCCTCAGCCATGGCAATTTCACTCCCACCCCATTACCCTGTGGTGCAAAGTTGCCAAATTCAAGGGGAAACTCTACTTTATTTAGCGTATTTTGGTTTGTTATTGTTCTTCTTGCTATTTATTTCATTCTTATGCAAAAAATACATTAATATGTTGAATTAGCTTTTTCCCACTGTAAAGAATATTAAAGAAACATAACTGTGTAATTTGTGTTGTTTCTCAATGCAATATTTTACTGAAAAAAAACACAGGACTAAGCAACTTTGATAATAATTGCTATGTACTAAGGAAGGGCACAATTTATGCTCAATGTCATGAGCACATACAGTAAATCCTGCAAATGTCTCATTAGGGAACAGCATTGGGATGGGAGGACAAAATACACAGACATAGTACCCTTGAAAAATATACTTTATTGTTTTAATAGGGAAACAGCTTTTGTTGAGATACAGCAGTCTCTCTTAGCTTTCTAGTACCGTAATATGTCCTGATAAACCATTTGCATGCAGTAATGCAGTATATAGTGTGTAGGCAAGTTAGTGTAAACAGCTCATCGAAAAGCCTTGACTTGTGGGTCATTTTGTGGTATTTTGGTATTTGACCCTCAGTTGACTTCATTCCGTTAAGCAGTCTTTTTCAGTAATCCTTATAATAATGCAACCTTTTGGGGCATAGTTAAAACCTTTTTCTATTCTATCTGTAGTGCTTCACATACCTTGGCATAATGTAGTGTAAAAACACTGCAGGCCTTTTCCTTTTATGTGTTCTTAACATTTTATTTTGTAATCTCCCTGGAGAAAACATACACAGGCCAAATCAAACTTTGGAACTGGGTGGCACATCTGTTTACCATTGTATTAATGGAGCTCTCTGTAATGCATTTGGCAGGAGACCGACAGAGTATTACTTTTACTACAACAATAATTGGTATTAATTCATGCTGGCAAGGGTTGTTTAGTTGAGGAGATCCAAAAGCAAGCCCCACAAAAAGCCAGTATTTACAGAATACTGCTGATTGAATTATGTATTATAATATGCCCCTGCTTTCTTCAGAGGAGGTTATTCTTTGATGGAAAACACACTTTGAAATTTATTTTTAAAAGCAGCCTTGTGAAAGGTAATATCAGCAAGTAAATTCAAATAAAGCAGTCATTAGAAATGAATACTTAATGAGTTCAAGCATTCAAAATAGGCCATATTACTAAATCTGACAAAAGGAAACCTCCCATTTACCAACTGCAGTGAAGCATTCACTTAAAATAGTTCTAGGCAAAATTGTAGCCTACATGCAGCAGAAAGTTACTTAAACTTAAACCGAAGGCTAACATCAATTATAAAACTATACCTTTATGCATGTGGCGTCTGTCACATGCAAAGCCTTCATACTGTTTATGAATTTTCAATAATTTCAGAATGCCAGAAATGGCAGACATCTGTAGGAGCTGATGCTCTTTTAGAGTCCAGAGGGGGATAATATGTGGGACGTTCTTGAATTACGTAACATTGTCAAAATATTTCGCATAGCTTCAGAGGGTGTCTTACCTTATGTAATGGCCTCTTCTGTTGGTAGTATCCCTAAAATATTTTTGTGTCATTTTTGCAGTAGCAACATCAGTCACACTAGTTTCCAGAAGTAGCTCATACATGTATTTTTGTCGTAAAAATTAAAAAAACAATCAAATATATTGAATATATGTTACACATACCATTCCATAGATACTATTACTGTGAAGGTGCTTTAGTCAAGCCAATTCTTTAATATTTCATTTTTCATTAAAAACAATACATTTCTCAAACCTAAATACATGTTAATAGGGAAATGGTTTTATTAATGATGGTATGCAACCATCTTGACAATATTCACAAATATTATGTCTGATAAATTAATTAATGATTAAGGAGCATAATCTTTTATTTTGGCATTCACTTACATTTTGACAGTTTTACAAATTTACCCATTACCCAGTTTTTCTTCCTGGACTCTTGATCATTTTGAATCTAGCTTCAGAAACTCTAAATAATTGATTGTCTGATTGTCAGAGCTGCAATATACAGGTCATCAAAACACATTCGCCGTATATAAAAAAGAAAAGACACAAAACAATTATCACATTTATTGCACAAAATTAGAGTAACAGACACAGTTTAACATAAACTATCAAGAATGTAAATATCATTAACTAATGGTAATTACCGTAAAAGCAATGTTGATGTCAAATGTGTGCAAGGAACAACAATAAGGCTGTGTGTGATGAATTGGCAACCAAGGCACCATTTTAGTAATTTATGCCTGTTTGTTGCTAACAAAAACATACTGTTTCCTGTCGAGAGCGGGTTTCCCATGGAGGGGGATTGCAGTTGAGCGTCTGTGAACTAATCATGCTGCTTCAGATGAAATCCACATGCACTACATTGACATACTTGACTTTAGCCTGAGGGCACTGCGCAAGAACATTCTCCAAACCTGTCACCCTTGGGGTCACTTGGTCATGACATCATTGAGCTTGTGTTTCCTGATGCTGCCCATATGCCAGTCAAGTGTGAGCAATTGAAGCGGTGGCTGGAAGGGCTGCTTCCCCCCCTGCTGCCTCCCTGGTCCTCTCTAGTATGGTTCTTGTCATGGCTGTAATTTAAATCTGAGTCGGGAGATAATGTTTCATTTCGGCCTTTGAGAGAAAGCAAAATAGTTCAGTTGATGATTTGCTAGTTAAAAGTCAAGCACTATGGCCTACAGATTTTGGCAAACCATTAAGACTTTGGAGGCAGAAAACCAGATGCTGTGAGATGTTATCTGAATATTCAAAATATTTGGATTTTGGATCACAGCATGGCTTTCACATCAGGGATGGAAGTCTCTTAAAGGTCAAGCAGTTTGATGACAAGAAGAAAAGTTTAACATACTGCACACTGTAATATAGATTTTATTTGCCAGCACTTGCATAAATATCCTCACAGTTCACTGTATACTTATAGAGCAGTTAAATGATGATATTAATGTTGTCCCTGTAGGAGCAAAGCCCCATCTGAAGAAATAAGACTTGACTCTGAACCACAATGAGTTTGTTCAGGGCATTGGAAGACATTAAGAGAGGAGCCCATCCAGTAAGGGTAGATGTGATTTTTGTGGGTGATCTGAGCTGGGAGCAGATGCAGTGAGATGAAATGAGAGGAGACAGGGCGTGAAAGTCTGGAAGCATTTAGGCTGGTCTACCCCAAGCCCATCGAATGATAGGGAACATGGCCTCACTTTGACACAGGTAGAGAGCGTCTGCTTTTCCTCAACTTGTTGGTCAAGCATTATGAAGTAGTTTTAAGCCTCTAAGAGACACTTGTTAAGACTGCTGAAACATATATTCTTCTCTATATATCTTCTTCAAGTTGATGGAGTGAAATGGAGTTTGTGGGACGCGACATCTCTTTCAAAGAGCTTTTTCTTCTTATGAGAGAGGCAGTGATAGATTGGGTGTTGTAACCCATGTTAAGTAACAGGGGGGTTATAGTCCCTTATCTCAACTCCAGCATACTTGACTGTAATGTTTCAGCTACACTGTAGATGATTAGAGATTTTACTGTACTTGTATTATTCGGCTGAGTGTGCATCACTCTTCGCATGGCTACCTGTCAGGTCTGTTTCTACTTGTTCATCGTCTGTGCTAGCAGGGCCACTGGTCCACAGATGTGAGGAAATTCCAGTGTGTAAGTCAGAGCCTGATGCACTATTCATCAAAATTGTTACTTCAGTCCTTTCTCCACTTGCTACTAAAAGACAACAACTTTCAAAGGAAAAATCCCCCTTTGAGTAGTTATGCACTGTGAATATTTCTTTTTTCTTTTCATTATCAATTAATCTGTTGTTAAAATGACAAGGAAGCACTGTGTTTCCCATAAGTGACTTCTGCATTGGGTCTACTGATGCAATCTCATAGCAGGTAATATTACAATGCCACAATCTGTCTCTTAGTATCTGCCATGGCTTTCTCTTTAGAGTTTACCATTTACAGAAGATGGTGAATCTACAAGAAAATCCTCTTTGTCTAATCTGAGGGGCTGAAACCAAAACCTGATGTTTATTTTGATACTTCTTTTTTGTTTTCTCATTGATTTGTTATGGATAGATTTTTCCTCTGATAGAGGCATACTTCCTTAGCTAAAACTTGCTACCACCCATGGAATTGGCAGAGAGCAGGCACAGGGTTAGCAGAGCTTCAAAAAGAGATCCAGTAGAAGAAGCCGTTGAGCTTGTAAGGTATAAAAAGTAATTGCAATTTTAGTAAACACTACAATTTATATACCAAATCTCTTTAAACCCCCCTTTTTTCCTCCACTTCTCTGAGTTTTTCCATACTTCCCTGTTTGCAAGCTGTGGCAAACTGGTTGCTATGACAGATTAGAAAAGCAGCTGCATAACATTTAGCAGGAAGAGGGAGTTAGACTTGGATGCACTGTGTCAAAGGTCACTACTTTATAACTTTACACCCGGTCTGCTGTTTGTATTTTTCAAGTTCTGTCATCAAGACTTTCATGATTTTGATTTGATTTTCATCTTTTATATGGTCACTCCTCATTTTTTTGTCCATCTGCAGTGTAGTATTCATCTGAGTACTATCGAATGTTTCAACATGGTAATGGAAAAAGCTCTCAAAGGAATGTTTAGACAAACGGAAAAACTCAGTTGTTTTGTCATTTCGCTTTGACTTATGGTTGCTTGGTGTATCCTTTCTTAGTGGTGTTGACTTAAAAAGGAAACTGTGTCAAAGAAATTGTATATGCCTACTCAACCCGGTGTTTATTTAACTCTTCGGAGATGGCAAAGTCATACTTTGGCATGGAGTACGGGATATGCTGTTTAGTTTTAGCCAATCAGAAGTACGTTCAGTTCAGTTCCTGCAGCTGACAGTCTGTCAAGATCTGCATTGACAGAGACAGGAAGGAAATTATTTCCACATCATATAATCAACTGCATCTTGGGATGAATAATATGGCAAAATCAACTTGTCCCATCTGAGATTCATCACTAGATGTTGTAACTTTGCTCTAAAACAACATATGCCTGTATTTTGCATTTGGGTTTATTTGCATATCCTTGTTATTGTTGAATTCATCCTATGATTACTATAGTTCAAAAAATCCCGTAAGTTTGATAATGGGCAAAAGTTGTGTGAGATGAGTTGCATACATAAATGTTAGGATTTCACACTATGCATGTGCCTGGTTTCAAATAAGTCTGGGTGGCTATTTTGGCTTGATGGATAAAAGATCTATGACTTTTGACATTCCTCTGCCCCATGACGCCGCTCGTACCAGCTGTTCCCATGTTGACAACATGTGTTGTTTTGACTTCTGTCTTTGAAACCACCCTGCAAAACAAGACCATGAACACAAAAGCAGCCTGAATGTTCCATGACTCTCTTGTCTTCCCCCGCTCTCTGATCTGCAGTTTAATCTATGCACCAGAGAACACAGTGATACTGATAAAGCTGTAACAAACGACATGACATTATCTTTAAGTGCATTCAGTTCCTGATTATCACTTGCTCTTTGCTTGATTTGCTGTATAGATAATATTTTGCCTAATAATTTTGCGTAGGCATGGTTGAGCCTACAGAGCAGACACCCTTGTTTGAAGATACTGTATCTCACAACCTTGACAATATGTAGCCTAGGGTATAATTCTACACTCCCTTCACGCAGCCTACACTTGCAAGTTTGTTCTTGCTCCAGGTCAGCACTGAGCTCCTTTGAAGAGTCTATATAACTACAGTTACCATATGCTTGGTATTACCAATCCTCTTGCATTGTCAGTGTGCTGCAATGTGATTGGAATTCGACTTTGGCTCTCACATTTTAAGATATGGTCTTGTTTAGAACCATTAAGTATAGGAAACATATCACAAAAAACTCTAATTTGTGGTTTAATTTACCTTTCAGCATTCTTATAAATGCATTATTTCTTAAATGATTGTTTTCAAAACCCTAAATTCAACCTTTATTATCCAACAAAAAGACTTTTATAGTGTAATTATAGCTCTTACAGTAATGTGTTGCTTGAGGCCTTAGTGATCAGTGTATTTGATCACTGAGCACATTTACATATAAAGCTATATTAATCTGAGCCAAAGTTGGTATTTGGTTTTGTGGAATTTACCCTCTCTCTCTGTGAGGTACTATACAGCATTTGCTACTTTGATTGCCATATTGGCTGAGTGACAGATACTTAAACTCTAGTCGAGATTCTCGTGGATGCCTAACAGTTTCCATGTGTCCTATTGGCTTACCTGTTCACAGTAAAGCAGTGGGTGGGGTCATCTTGAGGTTGCCGCCTGCCAGTCCTAGACAAAGACATAGGTGCTCACAAAGAGTATCTAATATCGGTCTGATTATCCTGTTGGAAGTAATCTGTAAGAAATATATCTGTAAGACATCATGTTTTGTAATTCTAATCAAAATCAGACATCAGTGTTCAAAACTTTCAAAACTCCCCCTGACTGTTTTATAGTTTTATAGCACGGCAAAAAGGCATGAATTTGTGTCTGGTTTAGCACTCAATTATTTGATTTGTTCCAGAAGTGTGAAACTCTAATCAAATCAATACTGCTTTGTAGTCACTAAGTAGAATAATTAAGAACTGTCTGTTTGTTTCATATTGTTTTAAATATCAATTATGGCTTTCTTTGCAGAGGTTCTGTTCTGCTCTGAAAAAAAACTTTTTCCTCAAAAGCTGTTTTACTTGGCCAGTGTTCAACTTTGTGCCAAATTTAAAGCGATTGAGTCATTCTATTTTATAGTAATCCACATTACGCCCAGATGAACCTCAACGGATTATACTGGATTTAACCCACCTAATCATGTGAAATTAATTGCTGGGACAATGTGGGAGGGCAAATCTGTCACAGGAGAGTTTCACTTACCATGTGACCCCTTGATTTATGTGCTGTTTTTCTCAAGGTATTTTTTTCTTCTATATGTTAAAGGGATTTTAACTTAACATTCAGATCACTCTTACGTCTCAGAATGGACATTAGGATAACACCAGTGCACCAACCTGTTTGAATCCAACATAATACAATGTACATAAAAGCAAAAAGTACATATAATTTAAATTTAAAGTACCAAATACACCAATTTCCAAAAGAAAACCAGACTTCACATTTGATTCACATTTGATATACTCCAAATCACCACTTTTTTTTTTCTTTAAGTAAAAGAGCATAGCAGCTAGATAGTAAGTTGTCACACTTGTAGCAGAACATACAACATAAGGGATAAGTGGAATAGTCTTACCTGAGTGGGTGCTGGTGAGTGAAGCAGCCCAGCTGTAGATCGGTGAAGCAGAGGTCCCTGAGTCCTTGCCCTCTTCTTGCTCTCAGAGGTGAAGCTGTCCCCTGGTCCCACGCATTGTGCCAGCTCTCTGTGCTCTGTGTTACCAGCCCTGATTAACTAATGGCTGACAGATGAGGTTGGCAGGGTAGAGGGAGGAGCACATCGCCATATAGCCCCTTTTCTCTCACCGTTAAAATGCAGATACAGTTCAGCTGGGGGAGCGCAGCCCGTATGGCTGCGATTTCCTTTCTTCCTCTCTTTTTTTCTTTCTCCTTTTTTTTCCTCCTGCTTTTACAGCAGTAAGGAGGGGCTAGCCCCCCCCACCCCCTCCCCCCTCCAACATGTTTGCCTGTCTCTGCTCTTGTCTGAGGTAGAGGGAGTTCTGTTATCATTTTTGAGAGAGTGTGCAGCGGGTATGTGAATCTGCCATGCTCAGGACTAGTCACTCAGCCCTGGCCTCTGCTTTGATGTTCTCTGTCAGCTGAGCCAGCCCTGTGTTTAAAATGCTTCGGTAATTACAATGTGTATGATGCATGTGTGTGCAGTGTCAACCACTGCCCGCACCACACTTAAGAAGAAAAGGCAGGAGGTGGCTTTGTTTGAAGGGTTCAAATGGATACTCAAAGTGTGATCAGTAGAATTTCTTTCACAAGGGAAAAAAAAGTATTTTAGCTTCTAGAACTGGAGACAGAAAGACAAAATCCTCAGGACATGTCACTGAATTTAGATTCTTCATGGTCCATCATCTGTAGTATGATGTGTGAGTACCATGGGTACACAAGAAAAAAAAATCATGTGTTTGGTGTTATGCAACATTCTGAGATCATAATTAGAGGACAATGCAATATTATGTTTATTATCTGGACTGGAAAATATGCTAAGACAAAATGTAACTCTCTGCGTCTTGTGTATTTGATTCCAGCACCCCATTTTTAGAGTGGCTTTGTATAGGGGCGCTCACTCGTCAAGCAGAAATAGCGGGCACCCTAATTGCTGTCTGGCCTCATGGGGACTGAAGAACCTAGAATAGTTTCATCCACCATCTCAGGCAAAGGCCTTTTTTCAGGGCTTTCATCAGGGTGTCTGGTTTTTATTCATTATGTGTTTTTTTTTTCCTCCTTCTTTTTCGTTGTCGTTTCTCTAGCTTCCCTGAAGAATTTTCTAGGTTCCTTATTGGTACCAGATGATTGTCTCGCCATGCGCATGCATCCATGTTTCGCTCTGCATCTTTTTCTTCCTCTTGCGCCTGGGCCTCTGCCGTTCACAGCGGCTCTAAAAGTAATTCCTCTGTTTACAGGTTAAATAGTTGGCTGCATTCCATCAGCGTGAGTGTTTGACAAAAGGTTTCGGTGAAATCCATTTGGGTTGTTGAGCTGAAACTTGTTTGCAGTGTGTTCACTTGGCCATGAAATACTACAAGAAGCTGTTGGGCACTTGTGTTGAGGTCTAAATCCTGTATATGTAGTACTGAGGGAAAGATTTTGTTGCATGCCGATTTTTACGTCCATTGGTCTGTGTCAGTGTTGTGTTTCTTAGATGTAGATTTCTGAGATTTCTCCTTCCATGGCAGTGGAATGGAAGTTAATGGTTAAAGGTTTAAGTGTCTTTTCAGAAACAGTGTCCTGGCTTAACAGTATTCGCTATCAACACTTATTAGTGGAACTACTTTATACTGTAATGAATACATTTTTCTTCAGTTCATGTTATTAAGGAATTCTACATCCAAGAAATCACAATGAAAATTAAATAACATATTAGATCATGAAAAATGAGTGTCTGATTTTACAGTGGCTATACTTACGTAACCATGGGAATTAGCACTATTAGTAGAGATATGAATTTCAACAGGACTTTGCTAATATGCCCCTTGTTCTCCACCCACCACCCACCCCCCTTGTCTCCATTTCCCTTTCCAGTGTTCAGTAACTTGTGGTCGGGGGACCAAGAAGCGGGAGATAGCCTGTGTTCTTCAGAACCAAACCAAAATAGAGGAAGAGCACTGCAGTCATCTGCCTCGGCCGCGAACACAGAAGGCCTGTCGGGCGCGGGGATGCCCCACTTGGAAAGCCAACAGGTGGAGTGAGGTATGTTTGCTCTTCTCGTCGTCTCCTCTGGCTCACAAAATAGCCTCTCGGGGACTACGATAACAGTCACTGCTGCTAAGCAGCTGAGACACAAGCACAAACACAGCCAAAGGATTCCCAGAGGTTGCAAATGTAGGACATGTATACACAGAGCACCTGTCCAATCACCACTCAGTTTATTCTTCAAACGTAATGTGTCATTTCCCCTAAGTGTGAACTAAACACCACAGGCTGGATTTGCAAAACTGTTTATGTAGTGCAGTTGACATTTATATGTCATGTTAAAATATTCAAGCAAAACATTGAATTAGTTGTGTAGTATAGGTTTATGCAGAGTGAGTTCTTCTTTGGAAGCTTTTCATCAGACCACCTAATGATCAGAAACAATTTCAGCAGCAGCGTTGCATGACACACACAATTCAAATCACATTTCATACACTAAATCTTATTAAGTAAGAGTGGATTTAGTTTGTAGCCCAAGTACATAATAAGCTATCTTAATGAAACATGGTAAACAGGGATACCTAGAGGTGCCGCTGATGCAGCCAAGCTAGGCCTCCCATACAGATGAAAGCACAGAGTTGGGAATGATCCTGAAGCACTGCAGGTTTCTGTACCATTGTACACTAGTGCAACCAGACTCTGATGGGGTAAAAACTGTGCATAGAGTAGTCTCTGGGGGGGTTAAGGTCACAGTCATCATGGAGCCGACCACACAGCCATGGTATCTGCTAGCGAGGGGCTGTACATGTAGCCGCAACAGTTTTGGCTCAGTCATGCTGAGCTCCTGGAGGGAGGAAAATGTTCAAAAACCAAATTTATCGCAAGTCATGGGCCAGACAGAGAGAAGGAAAGCTCTGTCATGCCCTTTGTCATACTTTGTCAGATTACCCTGAGGAATGAGCATACTGTATGTTCAGAAGCACACAGTAAGTACAGAAATATCACATTTGTTGCTTCTTCAGGCATTTGTCAGCTGTTTATATGCTTGTACTACATCTTCCCCTTGGATGAATCTATTGCTAAAGGACATTTGTCTAATATCATAAAATATTTTTACAAATCTTTTCATCTCCTTTATGGGAATCTAACCTCTCCCTCTCTCTTTCTGAGTAAGTGTAAAATCCCTAAAGGTCCGCGAAGACCTACGTCCGCCTCCCTCCACAAGACTCCTGCCACTCCCCACTCTTTGAGGGTGTCCTCCTCCCCTCTCACTCTCTGCCTCGCTGGTGCCTGGAAGCAATCATCTTCCTCCACATACCACCAGCAACCATGAAATCCTCAACTAGAGCATAAAGACATGTTTTATATCTTAATATCCATGCATGTGACAACTTTGAAACCTCAGCACCCTCTGTTTGAGTTATTCACAGCTACCCAGCCCTCTCAATCGCCTCTGACTGGGGGTGGAATGGGCAGCATGTTAGTGGAGCTGAGGGGGTGTGGGCTGCCCTTTGAGCCTTTTACTGGTTTCCAAGGACATAAGAATCTTTCCTCCTCTTTTTACTTGCTATTTGTAATGCTGTGCACATATATTTCAAGTCTAAAATGAATCTGAATTACAATAAAAAATATTTTCTCATTTTTGTCTGTAGCTATTTAGCCATGCAGATAAAAGAAATTCCATCAACTTCCATTGTATTAGGGTGGCAGGAGAAACCTCAAAGGTGGATATCTCACAACATGGTCAAAAACCAAACTTATCTGCATGGCTAGATACCACCAGAGATAAGTGGGAAAATATGTTTTGAAATTTGGGTGAAATTGCCCCATTAAGCCTGCAGCTACTCATTCAACACTATCATGAAATCATGAAACAGTCTCCTCATTTTTCATCTGTAGTTTCGTGACTCACCTCACCATCTCTGATAAAGAACTGCAGGTCTTTTTCAGGAAAACAGAATCAGGTTTCTTTAACCGTATCGTAACGTGGCTAGAATCACTTTAACAGCTGGTTATATTTTCATGCTTTGTAAGATTTTAAAAATCCATTTTTTGATTCAAAGGTCAAATTTCCCATGGTGCTGTTTGTTCTCTTTCCAAACTCAAGGACTTGACCTCTCATTTATACGTTGTGCTAATGCTTACACAGTTGCACAGAGCAAAGAACTAAATACATCTGGAAGTTTTGGGAAATTTGATACTTGCTGTATGCTGCGCAGATTTTCTGGTGTGTAAGTGCTGAAGCCTGGCACGGATTCTTTGAGGTCCCTGGGGTGGGGGGTTACAGGAAAATCAGCCTGATCAGCAGCCTGGGTGCTTCCTCAGGCCTTACAGGTGGCATCACTTCTCAAGCACATAAAGAGATGATTGAGATAGACCTTTGTATAACCCAAGATATAGCTCACAAAGATGCAGCAAACAGGATTAATTAATTTGTACATTGTGCAGGAGCATCAAAACGTAACTCTCACACTGCAGACCAAACAAACATTTTTCAAATATTTATACTTAAATATATTTAAGTTGCTTGTAGTTTGAAGTGTCCTGTCAACTGTTTACAGACTACAAAATGGTGTTGAATGAGTAGCTCAGGCTTAATGGGGCAATTTCACCCAAATTTCAAAACATATTTTCCCACTTATCTCTGGTGGTATCTAGCCATGCAGATAAGTTTGGTTTTTGACCATGTTGTGAGATATCCACCTTTGAGGTTTCTCCTGCCACCCTAATACAATGGAAGTTGATGGAATTTCTTTTATCTGCATGGCTAAATAGCTACAGACAAAAATGAGAAAATATTTTTTATTGTAATTCAGATTCATTTTAGACTTGAAATAATATGTGCACAGCATTACAAATAGCAAGTAAAAAGAGGAGGAAAGATTCTTATGTCCTTGGAAACCAGTAAAAGGCTCAAAGGGCAGCCCACACCCCCTCAGCTCCACTAACATGCTGCCCATTCCACCCCCAGTCAGAGGTGACTGAGAGGGCTGGGTAGCTGTGGAATAACTCAAACAGAGGGTGCTGAGGTTTCAAAGTTGTCACATGCATGGATATTAAGATATAAAACATGTCTTTATGTCTAGTTGAGGATTTCATGGTTGCTGGTATGTGGAGGAAGATGATTTAGCACAGGCACCAGCGAGGGCAAGTGAGAGGGAGGACACCTCAAAGAGTAGGAGTGGCAGGAGTCTTGTGGAGGGAGACGGACGTAGGTCTTCCATAGACCTTTAGGGATTTTACACTTACTCAGAAAGAGGGAAAGTTGGAATTCCCATAAGGAGATGAAAAGATTTTGTAAAAATATTTTGTGATATTGGACAAATGTCCTTTAGCAATAGATTCATCCAAGGGAAGATGTGGTACAAGCATATAAACAGCTGACAAATGCCTGAAGAAGCAACAAATGTGATATTTCTGTTACTTACTGTGCTTCTGAACATGGCTATCTCGTCCTCAGGGTAATCTGACAGTGACAAGGGCATGATGA
>BRZM01000330.1:15223-90765 GCA_033238685.1 Lates japonicus
GTGTACAGTGTGTGTCTGTGTGTGTGTGTGCTTAGAGAGGAAGTTGGATTAGAACTTACACAGTCATCCTCCCATCCTCTTCGTCTAGTCTGGGTCCTGACAGCACATGTTCCTACCCTCCCACTGCATGGTACTCATTTGGCTTTCAGGCGGCTTGAAGAGACCTGGGGGGGATAATGAGTTCAAGATGAAGGGAAGATCATGAAGAAGCACTGCTTCAATGTGCCTTGTGCATCTCATGAACTCATCATTTAATGCAGGCAGTGTGAAGGGAGGGCAGGATAATGTACTTATTGTGGCTATCATGTGTAACAATGCAGGATAAGATTGCATAGAATACCAACTTCTAATTTGAGTTCTCTGAAGGTAACTTAAAAATGTTGAACACTAAACTTGAATAGACTTGACAGAAGATTTGATTAGTGGATTTGTGACTGCTTTCAGATTTTTTTTTTTTTTTTTTTTCTGGCAAAGTGACAGTTAAGTGACATCAACCCCTGCAATGAAGTTTAACTGCATAAACCATAGTTGCTGATCTTCTGTGGCTATCTATGTGGTTATTTACTTCTGAGCAGCTGTCTTCACTCTGTGTTTACCTCTGCTGTTACACAATGTGACTCTAGATCTGTATCTTTTCTGTTTACCAGTCACAGACCTCCAGTTTTCCCAGACTCTTCTTGGTCGACCTGTGCCCTTTGCTACAGCAGGAGATTGTTATAGTGCAGCCAAGTGTCCACAGGTTAGTGAAATGCTGTACATTCTGGCCTCATAGCAATGTATCATGTGAGTTTGTTGTGCCATATGTTTGTTAGTAGAGTGAGTCAAAGAAGGGAGATTTTTTACTAATATTTGCTGCTTTAATTCTTTGGACCTGCTTGGAATGTCCATTTGAGGAAGTGTGAATAATAACTTTCAACTGCTTTATTACTCTGTTGGAGTAGTTGAATATACTCATCAGCACACTGTATCTGTAGCATGTGTGTAAGCCCATCACTCAGCAGTTATATCCATAGAACATTTCTGCAAATATGAGAACACTTGACCTTCCTGGTGAAATAACTGCTCTGAAATAACTCAGTATGATGTACATTCACAGGGCCAGTTCAGCATCAATCTGATTGGCACTGGTCTCAAAGTGGCTGAGGCCACCAAGTGGACATCGCAGGGCAACTATGTTTCCGTCAAAGTCCACAGATCTGAGGTAAGAAGCTAACAGTAGATTTATAAAATGGTTGTCTTTTGTATGGCTGACACCATTTGGCTCTTACATAATGGATTTTCCTATGACTGTAAAGTTGTCAATTTACTGGGATAATTGTGCTTCATGGTAGGTCTTGGGATAGCTCAGAAATGACATTTGAATTGCCATGTTGTGTTTCTGTCTGATTCACTGAAGAGGAATCCCCACTGACATTTATGAAGCTCTTATTCTCTGCGTAAAAAGCTGCCCTTTGCCCACTCTTTCCTCTCTCATTTGTCTCTGTCCGTAGGACGGAACAAGAATCTATGGCCGCTGTGGTGGTTTCTGTGGGAAGTGCATTCCCCAGGCTCACAACGGCCTACTCCTTGAAGTCCACTGAGGGCCATGCAGAGACCAAACCCCTAAATCTATCCTGAAGACAGTAGCCCAGGAACATGCAATAATAGTGATTTGTTTGAGCCTGTAGGAGCATTTAACAGTAATCATCCTATAGTAACATCCCCAGTTCCCAAATGGCAGCTAAAACATACAAGACACTAGGTACTGTGCAGAACTACAGGGCCATCATCAGGTCCTTCATCCAAACTGCTAACTCTGAAGAGGAGCCAGCTACAGTATATCTGCTTGCCAATAGTATTGCGGCTATCAAACACATCTCTGCTTTTAAACTTAAAATGCTTTTTTCTGGTTCTGTTATACATTTTTTAGTGTAATTCAAAGGGATATAGAACTTCAAAAATTGGGAAAGCAACCACACAAACAGTAGATTAATGTAACAGACTTATCCTCTCTCTGCAAGAAGCAATTTTTCATCTTAAAAAAACAACAACTTTCTCTTACAGTATTTTGTGAAGTGAAGTGTATTTTGTGAAAAACACATTTTCTGGTAAAATGGCCAGAAATCCATCATGAAGTACCTGGAACTAATCTTGTTTTATGTTACCTTCCATGGTACATAGATATTTATATTTACAGCTACTGTAAGTGTTTAAGCGCCACTTATCTGACTGACTTACAACTGGTGAGACAGTCTAAAAATCAACATACCGTATGTCTATTTTAATTATTGCAATCCTCTAGTGATGAAGAAGCACTGCAGACAGACACCAGAATAGTATGTAAGGGATGGCTATGTTATTGTTTTACATTATGACAGCTATTAGGTTCATATAAAAATATGTAATAGAAACTCATAGGTTTGTTTTTTGTGTGTGTGTGTGACTACTAAATGAGCTACGCCACAGAAAGTCTTGGCCTTACACAAGTTTAAAGGAATAGTTCAACATTTTGGCATATACATTTATTTACTTTCTGGTCAAAAATTAAATGAGAAGTTCAATACCACTCTCATGTCCGTACACTTATATGAAGCTGCTGCCAGCAGCCAGTTAGCTTAGCGTAGCACAAAGACTGGCAACAGTCGTAAGTTTATTTCCTAAACGGTCTAACTATTAGGGCTTAAGACTTATAGAAAGAGTAATGTAGCAACTAACTACTGATATCCTCTAGACCTGCCTTATGTCAGAGGTCAAAATATAGGAGAACATTGGGAGCCTTGAGAGCAACTACAGATCATTTTAGTATTCATTTTTGTATATTTTTAGCATGTCTGCTGTCATCTGTTGTCAGTCATTTCACAAAACTACTGAAACCTTGATGGACAGTCCACTGACTGACATGCCACTGTCATAGAGGCAAACTAAACACCAGTGCTGTAAGGAAATAACTGAAATACTTCAATATTTCGTAGTGTTTAAGTACAGTATAGATTTTTTCCGTGGCTTTTTTTAAACCATGAGAATAGTTTTATTTTTAGAATTTCATTAGTGTTATTCCTCTATTACGTCACACAGACAAGTTCTCATCTGTTACGCCGTGACACAGTATCAGGTGTGATGTCTCACGTCATACCCTCCATTGGGCCTACTGTAGGTACCTGCAACCCCTACCTCTCACAAGCATCCATACTCTACTGAGATATGTGTTGTAATATATTTATGTCTGATCATATTTATTCTGTATTGACTTGTAGATACATTCTGTGTTTTAAGGTACAATGACTACTACCAGCAGAGAAGCCATTGTCTGATGTTTTTGTTCTATGTCTGCTTTGCTAAAAAAAAAAAAAAAAAAAAAGGTATTAGCCTGCTGTTTGTAGTGTGTAACCACTAACCTTAAATGAGGATCTTTTGAATGGTGCTTTTGAACTACTGGAATTACCTCTGATTTTGAGAAGGAAAACACTGGCTTTGGGAATAATACTTGCTGTGGCAGAGCTTCAGTTCACTCCACTCCACAAACTGACAGGGTTTGGCTTAGAAGTCTCTTCAGCAGATGTAACATCTGCCCATAAATGCATACCATGGTCCTCTTATTAATGTGGCTGAAAAAATTGCTGCAAGGTTGCCAGATATATCAGATAAACCGCTGCACGAGGAAATCTGACCTTGAGTCGTACTTAACACATCATAAATGACTTTGACCAGTACCACTACTACAAGCAACCTAACATGCTGGTACTCTGATGTTAAGCTTTAACCAAAGTTAGAAGATAGATGCAGATTTTTCTTTTCTTCTCAGACAATGCAGCTTCTTTTGATTTAAAGAATGGCTGAAAATAAATGAAAAATAAGTCAATGAGCAGCTAGAAAACCTTTGGCTATCATTCATTTTTATGATGGTCAATTGTGCTATGAGGTCTGTATCAGAAATTTAAAGAATACTTGATGCACTATGTGCCATAAATTTTGTAGAAATGTAATCCTGTTTGTTTTTTGTAATAACCATTAAGATGTGTAACTTATGATATATGTGTATTTTTAATATTCATACTTGAATTGTAAACAGTGTGCTAAATATTGAATGGGCATTGGTACTGAATAGAGAAACAGTGTGCTTGTTTGCCATGCTTTATCCAAAGATGTTTTTAAGAATCATATGTACCTTCAGTATGTATGTAGCCTGTATAAAAGAAATGAATGATTGATTCTGGTGCTATGGTTACTAATCGTACCAATACTGTATGTCATGCTACTATACTAACGCTGTCAAAAAATAAGTATTAATAAAACATGCTTTTCAGCTGACTCACAGTTTGATTGATGTTTCTTTTGTTTGCACAGAAATTTCTCATTGTCTGCTATGATTTCTCCACAAAAAAGTTCAATTACCTAGTTCAAAAACTGTAAGATTGTATCTTATCTTTCTCCCTTGCTGAAAGAGCAACAATATATGAAAATGTAAATATTGTTAATTTTAAAAGTTTAACTACTTCACTGTAATGTCCGTTCTCTGTGAATGTGCACTGGAGTTTTCAAGTTTCCACATCACACTTCCCAACACATTTTTGAATGGATGGGGACTTAAAATATTACACAGAAAAAAAGCTTAAGTCTTTCTTATCACCACTGCAAAGTTTCTCTCCGCCACAGAGAGGCCAATTGGTTAATAAAGGAGGGCAGCAGGTCAGCGCTGGCTGGGTACTTGTGCTTGCCAGATTGTGGCTCCATGTGGATTCACTTAGTGGTGCAGGTTGCATTTCCATAACATGACTTTCTTGAGTTAACTTCCACTCAAGAGACACATAAACAGAGCAAATACCTTTAAGTCGATTTCTCACTGAAGTACGCATATTCTTGAGATCTGGAAACAGCTGAAGCTGTCAACTGCCCGGTGACTCATCAAGCTGTTATGTCGAATCAAAGAATGAGGTAAGCACTAAGTGAGCTTTGGAAACTTCACCAAGAGGTGGAAAGTACCATTTTTGAGGAATTATGTCACCAAAATGACTGTAATAAAGGTGCAGGTACTTCAGCAAAAGGCAAACTGTTTATATACAAGCCACTTTTCCAGGGCTCATTGCACAGAGATAGCTTTGTACATTAAATGAAAACAGATACTGTGGACCCTCAAGAACCGCTTTGATTCCTTGCCAGAAGCCTGCCTTGGTTCCTAAAATCTAATCTCGGGATTTGGAAGGATCCTGAAGCACGACAACAACTCCCCTCAAAAGCAGTTTTCCAGTGAAATCAAGCTGTGCTGAGGTGCTTCCAGCCTCTCCAGGCTTTGGACAAGTTAGGAGAAAAAACTTCCCTGGCTTCTTGCTGTGAGCATAAACCAGACATCTTTAATGACTGAGCTGAAAAACACAAACATGCACTGAGAATCCTCATAAAAGACACTAATGATTGATGTTTACCATGAAGCAGAGTCTGCTTTGAGGTAACAGCACAGACATTCCTGTGCAATCTGCAGCTGCAACCTGCTCTAAAGAGCATGTATCCAGAGACCACTGTGGTTCTCACTGATTGAAACAAAACACTTAAATAATGGTACATTTGAAATCTTTGATGCAAGTCACTTCAAGTTTACATATTATGAAATAGTGAAGTTTAATGAGTTTTTTTTTTTTAACTGAATTGAGCTGAATCACATCACATGAGGTTTACACTGTTTTTGACAGCCAGGTTTCAATACAATATTATCCCTATGCAGCAGAATCTACAGAGTAAGCATTTGCATAGCATATAATTTACTATTGCAATAAGACTGTAGCTATAACTATCTCTAAAATACATTTCTAAAAGCTAACTAACTAACTAACAGCACATTTCATGACATAGTCACAAATTTATACTACAATTGTATTTCTGCACTAAATGACAAGCAACATCCACTTAGTGGCCCAAAGAAACATTATTTCCTTAAACTGAGGAAACAGTGACCCCTAGTGTATCAAATAAGACCTTACATCTACTGTCCCTGTTGACAGACGCTGAGGCTCTGGAGCAAGTACATATGAGTCTTGATGAATAAATATGTCCATAATCACCAGGAATATGTGACGTTAGTGAGATGTGGCCTTGGATGTTGATGTTATGTTATGTAGGGTTCTGCTTCTAAAGGAGGTGATAAGACATAGTGACCTCAACTCACCACTGAAAATGTCTAGAATCAGCACAATAACAGGGGCAGGCTTATTCACCAGACTGTTTTTCCAACGTGCCTCTAAAATCTTTTTCTCTGTGTAAAATACTGCTAAGAATACTTCTGACTGATGAATACACTGAGCAGCAACACCTGAAAGAGATAGTAAAAATATTGCCATTTATTTCCTCTCTAAACCACTGTATTTGCTGCAATCCTTATTAGTTGTATTGAGAATAGTATCTTTTTGCTTTTTGTGTGTTTACTGCATTTTAATTTGCTGCAGGGTATTTATATAGCGTGCTGTGTGTTTATATTTTTACACTACCGTAGAGTAGGGTTTTTTCACAGCAGACAGACAAGAATTGTCAGTGTAGGAAAAAACACAGGTGTTACTCATAACACTAACGATGGATCCATTTTAGTCATGTGCACCGGTAAAGTCATGACAGTTTGACAGTGAACCAGCAGGCACTATACTGGGACCCTGAAACCAACACAGCTGATGGAATTCAGCCATCACTCATGTTATTATTTACACCTGTGCTATTCCTGTTGAGATGCATCAAAAAGTCTTCAGAGAAAAAGGCCTATAGGGTGAGTTTTATCAATAATAAAATGGGTTTGAATGAAGAAGACCAACAATTTTTGAGTAAAAATCTCAAATATTTCTCATTGAAATGCCTAGAGATGAATACCCTTACAATTTTGTTGATTTTTGTAAAATCATTCTTTAGAATTTAACACTGTAGCATTTACACTAACTTTCAGTGGAAATGAATTAATGTGGAAATATGATTAAGTCCGGTGCAAGACTTATGAGGCGTTGTCATTTCTGACCAGTAGATGGTGGTAAAACATTAAAAAACCACAACTTACTTCAAAGATTGTTTCTGGAGACTCATGCAAGGTTACTTGTGAGCAAAGGAGCAAATACATAGACTTTTTAATTCATACAAATATATTCTACACTGTGCACCATGTGTCATATATGTGCTGCCTTTGTGAGGATTTGTGTTTGCCACCATGTACTATGCTGTTCATTTAGTCACCTTGTTGTGTGTGTGTGTGTGTGTGTGTGTGTGTGTGTGTGTGTGTGTGTGTGTGTGTGTGTGAGTGAGACAGGTACCTGACTGACTAATTGATAATTTGCTGGGTAATAATACATGTGTGGATTTAACCCTCTCTCTCACTTTGGGTATTTATTAACTCCAGCCGTTCTGTTCTCACTACAGTGTAGGGAATGTACTATAAACAGCAGTGAACACAAGTGTTCAACAGTTTCCTAGTTCAAGCGGACCTTGAAATGATTTTCACAGTGAAAGTTGTTGCAGTAGGAGGAGGTTGTTTAAGTTAGCTCAAATCCTTGTATACCTCACACATACTCACATAACTCCCTCCCACCTCTCACTCATACATACATATCCTATAGTGGAACAGTTGGCCTTGAACAGTATCAGTTTCATCTTTTGATGCACCATGTCTGCTTCAAAATCCATGAAAACCACACACAATTACACAGTTATCTCCGCTGCCAACTGGGCTATCAGTACTTTGGGGTGTAGAAGTTGCTGGCACTTTGCCTCATAGGCATTATAGACTGTACTGTCAGTCTGACTGCCAACCCTTTTGAAGGAAATAGTGTAAGCTTTGACTTTAACTGGCTGAGACTGAATGAGGTCATTTTTAGGTATTGTGTTACACGTCTAGAGTGTCCATTTTGTAACAGCTGCATGCGATGTGTGGGGGACTGCAGCCTCGGTCCAGAGCTGACCACCTATTCACTTGCACATGGCTGGGTGGTATGTTGTCAGAGACGGGCACGGTCCAACTGGAGGAGGTATGAAGGGGGTGGGGGGGTTGGTGTCGGACCCCTGGAGTCCACAAGTATGTGCCAATAGCCCATACGCACATGTTGTGTGGTGAAAAATGGACTTGCATTGTTTGATCTGTGAACGTGAGACTCTGGTGTGAATCACACATTCAAGGGAGCAGAGAACAGAACACATTCACTAGAGGATTTTCATATCTGCTCAGGGATCTTTGTTAAGACTTCATGCAATACAGCAAGGTATTGTTTGATGAGTCATATTTTGTTGCCACTGTTGAGCTCAAAGTGCTCTATTTGTTACACAACCAAAGCTACAGCTTTGGTTCTCACAGTGAACAAAGCAAAATAGTCATAAAAGCCTGCTGACAGTCACTTAGGAAATGCACACATTATAACCAGTGGCAGTGTTTTCATTGCAGAAAATACTTTCCCATTGTAAAACTAAAGGCTGTTAAGCAGCCTGGAAAATGTTGCCCCATGTCAGCATAGTTAGAATGAATGAGGCAAAGGCCAGACGTGGCTGTAGCTGCAAGCTGTGGCCGGTATTTTGTGTGTGAAACTAGCAGGCAGGACTGTCGATAACAGGAGAAGGGGGGTGAGCTTATTATTTTTAACAGCTTAACACTCCAATCAAATGAGCTTTCTGGAGATTTTTACACACTGTTGTGGCTCACGTCACCTGGGTATATTAAACCTCTTAACAGAATGTTGCCTTTGTTCTCCTGCATTTCACACTAACAAGAGGCCTGTGAGGCATATACAGTAGAGTCACACACACCCTGTCATGTAATGACATAGACAACAGACCATACAAATCCTCCAAAATAACAGTCCCACATTTTCTTTCGTGTGGCTTCAGCATTTTGGGGGAATCATACTGTGCGTGAAAAAGAAGCGACATGTTGTATGCGTTCAGTGGAAAAATTTGCTTATGAAAAAGACGTTAGCGGTCATGAGGGAATTTTTGTCAAGGTAGCTCAGAATAGATTATGTCCATTTTTCCATACTCAATTGTTTTCCTGCTGAAGAGGACCAGATTTTTTTTTCTTCAAACAAGAGGGGATGCATACACAGCCAAAGAGCTCTTCCTCAGAGACAGAGAAGTCACCTCTTGAAGAACCTTTATGATAATGTGTTTTTTTGGAGGGGTGGGTGGGTAACTGTGGTTAACAGCTCAAAAATAAAACTAAACACTGTTTTGTCACCTTTAAAATTGAACATGTTTCAGTAGTCTACAGAAAGTGTCACACCACTTCTGGTATCAAAGGCTCCAGCTGAGAAAACACTGTTAAGTGTACTGGATTTTCATATGGTCTATTTCTTATTGGTGTGTATTAACAGTTTATTTATAAGATATTTAACAGGCAGTTAAACCTCTCTAGGGTCTAGTTGTTACCAAACAGAAGTAACATCATTATGTAGGACAATATACTGTAGATTTATTTGTCTGTGACTTTTTAGCAAACTAAAATCTGAAATGTTTCCTTATTTAGTGTAATGGTTTATGGTAATTTCTATATCTTGTCACCTTCATAAAACATACAAGTCCAATTTGGGTTAACATTATGTGATTGAAGGAGAAAAAATGGACACAGTGCCTTTGCTTATATTGAGCTAATGAGGGCACTGTTGCCCTCAATACGTGTGCACCAAACTAACTCCTGCAATTTTACTGCATGTATAAAAATATCTGAAATGGTTCAATAAAGTGATAATTCACAGAGATGGCAGAGAGAGCAAAGAGTGTATCAGTCTGATCTGAACAGTGGTAGGTAAAACCATTTGGAAGTGATTTATGTCCCGTTTTGCACTGATCCATAACCCCACATTTGACAGGGTTAACTCACATCAATCACTTCTCTGAAGGTCCTCTGCTCTCATAAGCCACTTTTTTTTTCTGTGCTTGACTAAATAATAGGTTCTGGTTTCTTGTACCCGAGAGACATCTAGACTAACCCTCCTCTGTCAAGGGAAGATACGATCTCTGGACAAGAGAAAAATGGGAAATTCCTGTTTGGTTGCACAGGACCAGAACTCAATGAAAATAACTTCTGTTGTTATTATCAATCATTGTTTCTTTGTATGAGGGTGTGATCATGTTTAACCCACAAGAAAGCCCCATATCGTCCAGCTATTCATCCTTCAAAAGCCCCCACCCCCCACCCCCCCAAAAAAATAAAACAACTCCACCCCTCTGTCTACCTGCTCTAATTAAGAGCCAGTCTAAGTGCCGCTGTGTTGTGTTGAGCATGTCTTCCTGTCTGGACAGTGTGTGTGTGTGTGTGTGTCTGGGCATGTCTTTGTATGAGTCTATTAGTTTGATTGTGTGTGTGCTTCACACAGTCAACTCTGCTCACAACTCTCTCTGTTTCTCCACACACACACTGTCCAGACAGGAAGACATGCTCAACACAACACAGCGGCACTTAGACTGGCTCTTAATTAGAGCAGGTAGACAGAGGGGTGGAGTTGTTTTATTTTTTTGGGGGGGTGGGGGGTGGGGGCTTTTGAAGGATGAATAGCTGGACGATATGGGGCTTTCTTGTGGGTTAAACATGATCACACCCTCATACAAAGAAACAATGATTGATAATAACAACAGAAGTTATTTTCATTGAGTTCTGGTCCTGTGCAACCAAACAGGAATTTCCCATTTTTCTCTTGTCCAGAGATCGTATCTTCCCTTGACAGAGGAGGGTTAGTCTAGATGTCTCTCGGGTACAAGAAACCAGAACCTATTATTTAGTCAAGCACAGAAAAAAAAAGTGGCTTATGAGAGCAGAGGACCTTCAGAGAAGTGATTGATGTGAGTTAACCCTGTCAAATGTGGGGTTATGGATCAGTGCAAAACGGGACATAAATCACTTCCAAATGGTTTTACCTACCACTGTTCAGATCAGACTGATACACTCTTTGCTCTCTCTGCCATCTCTGTGAATTATCACTTTATTGAACCATTTCAGATATTTTTATACATGCAGTAAAATTGCAGGAGTTAGTTTGGTGCACACGTATTGAGGGCAACAGTGCCCTCATTAGCTCAATATAAGCAAAGGCACTGTGTCCATTTTTTCTCCTTCAATCACATAATGTTAACCCAAATTGGACTTGTATGTTTTATGAAGGTGACAAGATATAGAAATTACCATAAACCATTACACTAAATAAGGAAACATTTCAGATTTTAGTTTGCTAAAAAGTCACAGACAAATAAATCTACAGTATATTGTCCTACATAATGATGTTACTTCTGTTTGGTAACAACTAGACCCTAGAGAGGTTTAACTGCCTGTTAAATATCTTATAAATAAACTGTTAATACACACCAATAAGAAATAGACCATATGAAAATCCAGTACACTTAACAGTGTTTTCTCAGCTGGAGCCTTTGATACCAGAAGTGGTGTGACACTTTCTGTAGACTACTGAAACATGTTCAATTTTAAAGGTGACAAAACAGTGTTTAGTTTTATTTTTGAGCTGTTAACCACAGTTACCCACCCACCCCTCCAAAAAAACACATTATCATAAAGGTTCTTCAAGAGGTGACTTCTCTGTCTCTGAGGAAGAGCTCTTTGGCTGTGTATGCATCCCCTCTTGTTTGAAGAAAAAAAAATCTGGTCCTCTTCAGCAGGAAAACAATTGAGTATGGAAAAATGGACATAATCTATTCTGAGCTACCTTGACAAAAATTCCCTCATGACCGCTAACGTCTTTTTCATAAGCAAATTTTTCCACTGAACGCATACAACATGTCGCTTCTTTTTCACGCACAGTATGATTCCCCCAAAATGCTGAAGCCACACGAAAGAAAATGTGGGACTGTTATTTTGGAGGATTTGTATGGTCTGTTGTCTATGTCATTACATGACAGGGTGTGTGTGACTCTACTGTATATGCCTCACAGGCCTCTTGTTAGTGTGAAATGCAGGAGAACAAAGGCAACATTCTGTTAAGAGGTTTAATATACCCAGGTGACGTGAGCCACAACAGTGTGTAAAAATCTCCAGAAAGCTCATTTGATTGGAGTGTTAAGCTGTTAAAAATAATAAGCTCACCCCCCTTCTCCTGTTATCGACAGTCCTGCCTGCTAGTTTCACACACAAAATACCGGCCACAGCTTGCAGCTACAGCCACGTCTGGCCTTTGCCTCATTCATTCTAACTATGCTGACATGGGGCAACATTTTCCAGGCTGCTTAACAGCCTTTAGTTTTACAATGGGAAAGTATTTTCTGCAATGAAAACACTGCCACTGGTTATAATGTGTGCATTTCCTAAGTGACTGTCAGCAGGCTTTTATGACTATTTTGCTTTGTTCACTGTGAGAACCAAAGCTGTAGCTTTGGTTGTGTAACAAATAGAGCACTTTGAGCTCAACAGTGGCAACAAAATATGACTCATCAAACAATACCTTGCTGTATTGCATGAAGTCTTAACAAAGATCCCTGAGCAGATATGAAAATCCTCTAGTGAATGTGTTCTGTTCTCTGCTCCCTTGAATGTGTGATTCACACCAGAGTCTCACGTTCACAGATCAAACAATGCAAGTCCATTTTTCACCACACAACATGTGCGTATGGGCTATTGGCACATACTTGTGGACTCCAGGGGTCCGACACCAACCCCCCCACCCCCTTCATACCTCCTCCAGTTGGACCGTGCCCGTCTCTGACAACATACCACCCAGCCATGTGCAAGTGAATAGGTGGTCAGCTCTGGACCGAGGCTGCAGTCCCCCACACATCGCATGCAGCTGTTACAAAATGGACACTCTAGACGTGTAACACAATACCTAAAAATGACCTCATTCAGTCTCAGCCAGTTAAAGTCAAAGCTTACACTATTTCCTTCAAAAGGGTTGGCAGTCAGACTGACAGTACAGTCTATAATGCCTATGAGGCAAAGTGCCAGCAACTTCTACACCCCAAAGTACTGATAGCCCAGTTGGCAGCGGAGATAACTGTGTAATTGTGTGTGGTTTTCATGGATTTTGAAGCAGACATGGTGCATCAAAAGATGAAACTGATACTGTTCAAGGCCAACTGTTCCACTATAGGATATGTATGTATGAGTGAGAGGTGGGAGGGAGTTATGTGAGTATGTGTGAGGTATACAAGGATTTGAGCTAACTTAAACAACCTCCTCCTACTGCAACAACTTTCACTGTGAAAATCATTTCAAGGTCCGCTGAACTAGGAAACTGCTGAACACTGTTTGTGTTCACTGCTGTTTATACAGTAGTACATTCCCTACACTGTAGTGAGAATACAGAAACGGCTGGAGTTAATAAAATACCTAAAAGTGGAGAGAGTGGGTTAAATCCACAATATGTATTACTCCAGCAAATTATCAATTAGTCAGTCAGGTACCTGTCTCACTCACACACACACACACACACACACACACACACACACACACACACACACACACACACAACAAGGTGACTAAATGAACAGCATAGTACATGGTGGCAAACATAAATCCCTCACAAAGGCAGGCATATATGACACATGGTACAGTGTAGAATATATTTGTAAGGAATTAAAAGTTCATGTATTTGTCTTTGCTCACAAGTAACCTTTGCATGAGTCTCAGAAACAATCTTTGAAGTAAGTTGTGGTTTTTTAATGTTTTACCACCATCTACTGGTCAGAAATGACAACGCCTCATAAGTCTTGCACCGGACTTAATCATATTTCCACATTAATTCATTTCCACTGAAAGTTAGTGTAAATGCTACAGTGTTAAATTCTAAAGAATGATTTTACAAAAATCAACAAAATTGTAAGGGTATTCATCTCTAGGCATTTCAATGAGAAATATTTGAGATTTTTACTCAAAAATTGTTGGTCTTCTTCATTCAAACCCATTTTATTATTGATAAAACTCACCCTATAGGCCTTTTTCTCTGAAGACTTTTTGATGCATCTCAACAGGAATAGCACAGGTGTAAATAATAACATGAGTGATGGCTGAATTCCATCAGCTGTGTTGGTTTCAGGGTCCCAGTATAGTGCCTGCTGGTTCACTGTCAAACTGTCATGACTTTACCGGTGCACATGACTAAAATGGATCCATCGTTAGTGTTATGAGTAACACCTGTGTTTTTTCCTACACTGACAATTCTTGTCTGTCTGCTGTGAAAAAACCCTACTCTACGGTAGTGTAAAAATATAAACACACAGCACGCTATATAAATACCCTGCAGCAAATTAAAATGCAGTAAACACACAAAAAGCAAAAAGATACTATTCTCAATACAACTAATAAGGATTGCAGCAAATACAGTGGTTTAGAGAGGAAATAAATGGCAATATTTTTACTATCTCTTTCAGGTGTTGCTGCTCAGTGTATTCATCAGTCAGAAGTATTCTTAGCAGTATTTTACACAGAGAAAAAGATTTTAGAGGCACGTTGGAAAAACAGTCTGGTGAATAAGCCTGCCCCTGTTATTGTGCTGATTCTAGACATTTTCAGTGGTGAGTTGAGGTCACTATGTCTTATCACCTCCTTTAGAAGCAGAACCCTACATAACATAACATCAACATCCAAGGCCACATCTCACTAACGTCACATATTCCTGGTGATTATGGACATATTTATTCATCAAGACTCATATGTACTTGCTCCAGAGCCTCAGCGTCTGTCAACAGGGACAGTAGATGTAAGGTCTTATTTGATACACTAGGGGTCACTGTTTCCTCAGTTTAAGGAAATAATGTTTCTTTGGGCCACTAAGTGGATGTTGCTTGTCATTTAGTGCAGAAATACAATTGTAGTATAAATTTGTGACTATGTCATGAAATGTGCTGTTAGTTAGTTAGTTAGCTTTTAGAAATGTATTTTAGAGATAGTTATAGCTACAGTCTTATTGCAATAGTAAATTATATGCTATGCAAATGCTTACTCTGTAGATTCTGCTGCATAGGGATAATATTGTATTGAAACCTGGCTGTCAAAAACAGTGTAAACCTCATGTGATGTGATTCAGCTCAATTCAGTTAAAAAAAAAAAACTCATTAAACTTCACTATTTCATAATATGTAAACTTGAAGTGACTTGCATCAAAGATTTCAAATGTACCATTATTTAAGTGTTTTGTTTCAATCAGTGAGAACCACAGTGGTCTCTGGATACATGCTCTTTAGAGCAGGTTGCAGCTGCAGATTGCACAGGAATGTCTGTGCTGTTACCTCAAAGCAGACTCTGCTTCATGGTAAACATCAATCATTAGTGTCTTTTATGAGGATTCTCAGTGCATGTTTGTGTTTTTCAGCTCAGTCATTAAAGATGTCTGGTTTATGCTCACAGCAAGAAGCCAGGGAAGTTTTTTCTCCTAACTTGTCCAAAGCCTGGAGAGGCTGGAAGCACCTCAGCACAGCTTGATTTCACTGGAAAACTGCTTTTGAGGGGAGTTGTTGTCGTGCTTCAGGATCCTTCCAAATCCCGAGATTAGATTTTAGGAACCAAGGCAGGCTTCTGGCAAGGAATCAAAGCGGTTCTTGAGGGTCCACAGTATCTGTTTTCATTTAATGTACAAAGCTATCTCTGTGCAATGAGCCCTGGAAAAGTGGCTTGTATATAAACAGTTTGCCTTTTGCTGAAGTACCTGCACCTTTATTACAGTCATTTTGGTGACATAATTCCTCAAAAATGGTACTTTCCACCTCTTGGTGAAGTTTCCAAAGCTCACTTAGTGCTTACCTCATTCTTTGATTCGACATAACAGCTTGATGAGTCACCGGGCAGTTGACAGCTTCAGCTGTTTCCAGATCTCAAGAATATGCGTACTTCAGTGAGAAATCGACTTAAAGGTATTTGCTCTGTTTATGTGTCTCTTGAGTGGAAGTTAACTCAAGAAAGTCATGTTATGGAAATGCAACCTGCACCACTAAGTGAATCCACATGGAGCCACAATCTGGCAAGCACAAGTACCCAGCCAGCGCTGACCTGCTGCCCTCCTTTATTAACCAATTGGCCTCTCTGTGGCGGAGAGAAACTTTGCAGTGGTGATAAGAAAGACTTAAGCTTTTTTTCTGTGTAATATTTTAAGTCCCCATCCATTCAAAAATGTGTTGGGAAGTGTGATGTGGAAACTTGAAAACTCCAGTGCACATTCACAGAGAACGGACATTACAGTGAAGTAGTTAAACTTTTAAAATTAACAATATTTACATTTTCATATATTGTTGCTCTTTCAGCAAGGGAGAAAGATAAGATACAATCTTACAGTTTTTGAACTAGGTAATTGAACTTTTTTGTGGAGAAATCATAGCAGACAATGAGAAATTTCTGTGCAAACAAAAGAAACATCAATCAAACTGTGAGTCAGCTGAAAAGCATGTTTTATTAATACTTATTTTTTGACAGCGTTAGTATAGTAGCATGACATACAGTATTGGTACGATTAGTAACCATAGCACCAGAATCAATCATTCATTTCTTTTATACAGGCTACATACATACTGAAGGTACATATGATTCTTAAAAACATCTTTGGATAAAGCATGGCAAACAAGCACACTGTTTCTCTATTCAGTACCAATGCCCATTCAATATTTAGCACACTGTTTACAATTCAAGTATGAATATTAAAAATACACATATATCATAAGTTACACATCTTAATGGTTATTACAAAAAACAAACAGGATTACATTTCTACAAAATTTATGGCACATAGTGCATCAAGTATTCTTTAAATTTCTGATACAGACCTCATAGCACAATTGACCATCATAAAAATGAATGATAGCCAAAGGTTTTCTAGCTGCTCATTGACTTATTTTTCATTTATTTTCAGCCATTCTTTAAATCAAAAGAAGCTGCATTGTCTGAGAAGAAAAGAAAAATCTGCATCTATCTTCTAACTTTGGTTAAAGCTTAACATCAGAGTACCAGCATGTTAGGTTGCTTGTAGTAGTGGTACTGGTCAAAGTCATTTATGATGTGTTAAGTACGACTCAAGGTCAGATTTCCTCGTGCAGCGGTTTATCTGATATATCTGGCAACCTTGCAGCAATTTTTTCAGCCACATTAATAAGAGGACCATGGTATGCATTTATGGGCAGATGTTACATCTGCTGAAGAGACTTCTAAGCCAAACCCTGTCAGTTTGTGGAGTGGAGTGAACTGAAGCTCTGCCACAGCAAGTATTATTCCCAAAGCCAGTGTTTTCCTTCTCAAAATCAGAGGTAATTCCAGTAGTTCAAAAGCACCATTCAAAAGATCCTCATTTAAGGTTAGTGGTTACACACTACAAACAGCAGGCTAATACCTTTTTTTTTTTTTTTTTTTTTAGCAAAGCAGACATAGAACAAAAACATCAGACAATGGCTTCTCTGCTGGTAGTAGTCATTGTACCTTAAAACACAGAATGTATCTACAAGTCAATACAGAATAAATATGATCAGACATAAATATATTACAACACATATCTCAGTAGAGTATGGATGCTTGTGAGAGGTAGGGGTTGCAGGTACCTACAGTAGGCCCAATGGAGGGTATGACGTGAGACATCACACCTGATACTGTGTCACGGCGTAACAGATGAGAACTTGTCTGTGTGACGTAATAGAGGAATAACACTAATGAAATTCTAAAAATAAAACTATTCTCATGGTTTAAAAAAAGCCACGGAAAAAATCTATACTGTACTTAAACACTACGAAATATTGAAGTATTTCAGTTATTTCCTTACAGCACTGGTGTTTAGTTTGCCTCTATGACAGTGGCATGTCAGTCAGTGGACTGTCCATCAAGGTTTCAGTAGTTTTGTGAAATGACTGACAACAGATGACAGCAGACATGCTAAAAATATACAAAAATGAATACTAAAATGATCTGTAGTTGCTCTCAAGGCTCCCAATGTTCTCCTATATTTTGACCTCTGACATAAGGCAGGTCTAGAGGATATCAGTAGTTAGTTGCTACATTACTCTTTCTATAAGTCTTAAGCCCTAATAGTTAGACCGTTTAGGAAATAAACTTACGACTGTTGCCAGTCTTTGTGCTACGCTAAGCTAACTGGCTGCTGGCAGCAGCTTCATATAAGTGTACGGACATGAGAGTGGTATTGAACTTCTCATTTAATTTTTGACCAGAAAGTAAATAAATGTATATGCCAAAATGTTGAACTATTCCTTTAAACTTGTGTAAGGCCAAGACTTTCTGTGGCGTAGCTCATTTAGTAGTCACACACACACACAAAAAACAAACCTATGAGTTTCTATTACATATTTTTATATGAACCTAATAGCTGTCATAATGTAAAACAATAACATAGCCATCCCTTACATACTATTCTGGTGTCTGTCTGCAGTGCTTCTTCATCACTAGAGGATTGCAATAATTAAAATAGACATACGGTATGTTGATTTTTAGACTGTCTCACCAGTTGTAAGTCAGTCAGATAAGTGGCGCTTAAACACTTACAGTAGCTGTAAATATAAATATCTATGTACCATGGAAGGTAACATAAAACAAGATTAGTTCCAGGTACTTCATGATGGATTTCTGGCCATTTTACCAGAAAATGTGTTTTTCACAAAATACACTTCACTTCACAAAATACTGTAAGAGAAAGTTGTTGTTTTTTTAAGATGAAAAATTGCTTCTTGCAGAGAGAGGATAAGTCTGTTACATTAATCTACTGTTTGTGTGGTTGCTTTCCCAATTTTTGAAGTTCTATATCCCTTTGAATTACACTAAAAAATGTATAACAGAACCAGAAAAAAGCATTTTAAGTTTAAAAGCAGAGATGTGTTTGATAGCCGCAATACTATTGGCAAGCAGATATACTGTAGCTGGCTCCTCTTCAGAGTTAGCAGTTTGGATGAAGGACCTGATGATGGCCCTGTAGTTCTGCACAGTACCTAGTGTCTTGTATGTTTTAGCTGCCATTTGGGAACTGGGGATGTTACTATAGGATGATTACTGTTAAATGCTCCTACAGGCTCAAACAAATCACTATTATTGCATGTTCCTGGGCTACTGTCTTCAGGATAGATTTAGGGGTTTGGTCTCTGCATGGCCCTCAGTGGACTTCAAGGAGTAGGCCGTTGTGAGCCTGGGGAATGCACTTCCCACAGAAACCACCACAGCGGCCATAGATTCTTGTTCCGTCCTACGGACAGAGACAAATGAGAGAGGAAAGAGTGGGCAAAGGGCAGCTTTTTACGCAGAGAATAAGAGCTTCATAAATGTCAGTGGGGATTCCTCTTCAGTGAATCAGACAGAAACACAACATGGCAATTCAAATGTCATTTCTGAGCTATCCCAAGACCTACCATGAAGCACAATTATCCCAGTAAATTGACAACTTTACAGTCATAGGAAAATCCATTATGTAAGAGCCAAATGGTGTCAGCCATACAAAAGACAACCATTTTATAAATCTACTGTTAGCTTCTTACCTCAGATCTGTGGACTTTGACGGAAACATAGTTGCCCTGCGATGTCCACTTGGTGGCCTCAGCCACTTTGAGACCAGTGCCAATCAGATTGATGCTGAACTGGCCCTGTGAATGTACATCATACTGAGTTATTTCAGAGCAGTTATTTCACCAGGAAGGTCAAGTGTTCTCATATTTGCAGAAATGTTCTATGGATATAACTGCTGAGTGATGGGCTTACACACATGCTACAGATACAGTGTGCTGATGAGTATATTCAACTACTCCAACAGAGTAATAAAGCAGTTGAAAGTTATTATTCACACTTCCTCAAATGGACATTCCAAGCAGGTCCAAAGAATTAAAGCAGCAAATATTAGTAAAAAATCTCCCTTCTTTGACTCACTCTACTAACAAACATATGGCACAACAAACTCACATGATACATTGCTATGAGGCCAGAATGTACAGCATTTCACTAACCTGTGGACACTTGGCTGCACTATAACAATCTCCTGCTGTAGCAAAGGGCACAGGTCGACCAAGAAGAGTCTGGGAAAACTGGAGGTCTGTGACTGGTAAACAGAAAAGATACAGATCTAGAGTCACATTGTGTAACAGCAGAGGTAAACACAGAGTGAAGACAGCTGCTCAGAAGTAAATAACCACATAGATAGCCACAGAAGATCAGCAACTATGGTTTATGCAGTTAAACTTCATTGCAGGGGTTGATGTCACTTAACTGTCACTTTGCCAGAAAAAAAAAAAAAAAAAAAAATCTGAAAGCAGTCACAAATCCACTAATCAAATCTTCTGTCAAGTCTATTCAAGTTTAGTGTTCAACATTTTTAAGTTACCTTCAGAGAACTCAAATTAGAAGTTGGTATTCTATGCAATCTTATCCTGCATTGTTACACATGATAGCCACAATAAGTACATTATCCTGCCCTCCCTTCACACTGCCTGCATTAAATGATGAGTTCATGAGCAGCAGCAGCGTGATGGGCATGCAGCCTGGGAGAGGAATCACGGAGCAGGAGACAGACAGCTGCCAGCCAACACCACAGCTGGTAGAGCACTGAGCCACATAGATACACACACACAAAGACAGTTACTAATACTGGCATGGGTATATGTTTGCACAGAGCAGTAACATCAAATACAGACGACTTCTTCCATCTGGGCCTGTGTGGCACCAGCTGTACTATTAATGAGAATCTACCATCCACCCACTGTGCAGCTCTCCCTTTATTAAGGTCGCACTTATATTGGAAAACAGATAAAACAATTAGTAATGTAAAAGTAATGTATTAGGTAAAATGACACAGTAAGATGTAAGGAGGACAAATCTCAGTCTTTATTTCGCTCTTAATTCCTACTGTGACCACCGTGATCCACATGTAGTGGCAGGAGCCTCTGCAGGGTTGGTGTGACTGAGGCCGGGTGATGGCTTGCAGTAATTGTCCTGGGATGGCATCCCTGACCCATACACCTGTACCTTCCCGTTTTCATGCTCTCCACAGGTTGTGTATTACACTGCAAGAAAAAAAATCATGAGGAGGAAGTCAGTAAAGAGTGGAGAAGAGCTGCGTGAGGGGCAGTGTTATACTTCCAGCAAACAGCATCAATCACTTTCGTAGACTCTGGCTTTTGCCTGTTTAGTTCTCCGGACACAATGACACCTTTTATTATGTAAAGGTTTGCACAGTTGATAAAGTGACTGTTGTGACAGGTAATACTGCCTTAAAGGAGCACAAACATGCTCTGGCTGATAATGTTACTATAAAGATAAAAGTTAAGCTGATTTCAGGCCCAGTGATCGTTTATAGACATTTAGCAATGGACCAGAACTTAAAATTTATCCATGTAAAAAGTCTGCTGTGTGTGGATTTAAGACGTTTTATTTACTCCCTATGAGAACAGGAAAAAGATTTCGCCACAAACCAGAAAGAAAGCTGGAGTTCCTGTGAGTGCCCCCGAGGCAACACAGACAGGAATCCTGAACACCAAACATTCCCAAAGGGTGGAGGTGACACAGTGCTATGTCCCTGACATGGTGCCCCTTTCATGCCCTCCTCACTTTTTGAGGACAAAGCACGGACATGTAAAGGAAAGATGAGCCAAGAGAAAAAAACAACAGTCTGCTAGCGTGACACAGAACAGTGATATCAGCACCAAAGGACCAAAGGGCGATGGCCACTCACTACTTTGAGGGTTATTGATACCGGCGATGCACGGACTGATTATCAGCCTCAGCCACCGAGAGCAGGTATGTACGTCCATATAATGGTGCAGAGAGAGAGAGGTGCGAGATCTCAGCCAATAAAACCCAATAAGATTTGAAGTGTTATCTGTACATCTGTTGTCTCAACACTGGGACTGAGGAGGAGTGCAACAGGAAGAGGAAGAAAGTTAAATTGAGAGTCTCTACTTACTTTCCCCATTCACTAGCGACCCAAGAGTAATGTGTGTGCACCTGCACTTGGCATGGTTGGTTACATCAGGCGTTGTGAGCATCACAGAGTCTCTCTGACCCACCCAGTGCCTTTAGCCTGGTAGTAAACATCTCGGTTCTGTAATTAACCCATGGTAGACAGAACACGGAAAAAACAGGCTGCATATTGCCATGATCGTCAATTTCGACAAGTTCTTGTGTTTCATTCAAGAACAGCTGCAGCTTGACAGTATGAGTAAAATGATTATTTTTTGGGCATTCCAAATTGCTGTCTTTCAGAGTTGACCTTGAGGGGGCACTCCAATTGATTTACACATGAAGTTTCCTTGGGAGGAGTACCTCAATCTTATAAAAAGCTGCATAATGTCCTCTCTGTATTCTGCAGGACACCCTTCAAAGAAGATAAGATAAAATAACCCTAACGATGTCACTGTAAGTGTCACTAGCTACGCTTGGAGACTTGGGAATTTTATTATTTTGAATTTTAATAGGCAGTCTCCTGCAGCACAAACTGAAGGGTGGGGTTCAAAAGAGTGAGCATTTAGGGACTCCAGAATGAGTGAACTATGGATATTATCAACTCGTCCTTCCGTGGAAATGCAACTAAAAATCTGTGCACCCTAACACACACATTTTTTCTTACAGGCCACCATTTTAGAAGTCTGCAAATGTTGACAGGACACTTCAACCACAGTTAAACTTTAAACATATTATATTAAATATTTGAAAATGTTTGTTTTGGTCTCAAGTGTGAGAGTTGCTGCTTGATGTTCTGCAATAATGTACTTAATTAATCCCAGCCCAGCCATCTTGCAGGAGCTCATATATCTTGCTGCCATTAAAGTTGTCTTCACCTCAATCATCTTTGATGCTTTGAGAAGCATACTCCATACACGAGGAAGCACTCTGTGGGCTTGAGCTGATCAGGCTGATTTCTCTGCAACCCCACCCCAGGGACCTCAAAGAACTGTGCCAGGCTTCAGCACTTCACACACCAGAAACTAAGTAGTATATTGCAAATATCAAATTTCCCAAAAACTTCCAGATGTATTTGTGTCTTTCGTTTCCCAGTGCAACTGTGTGATATCATAGCACAACGTGTGTATAAATGTGAGAGGTCAAGTCCTTGAGTTTGGAAAGAGAACAAACAGCACCATGGGAAATTTGACCTTTGAATCAAAAAATGGATTTTTAAAAATCTTACAAAGCATGAAAATATAACCTGCTGTTAAAGTGATTCTAGCCACGTTACGATACGGTTAAAGAAACTCCATTCAGCCCTGAAAAGACCCAAGTCTTTATCAGAGATGGTGAGTCAAATGCAGATGAAAAAATGAGGAGACTGTTTCGATTTCATGATAGTGTTGAATGAGTAGTCTAGCTTAATAGTACCACCCACCAAAACATATTCCCATTTTATCTCTGGTGGTATCAGCCATGCAGATAAGTTTGGCTTGACCATGTTGTGAGATACACCTTGAGGTTTCTCCCACACCCCACACGGAAGTTGATGGAATTTCTTTATTCGGCTGGCTAAATAGCTGCAGAGACAAAAATGAGAAAATATTTTTATTGTAATCCAGATTCATTTGATCAAAATATATGTGCACAGCATTAAGGCCGAAAAGGCAGAGGAAAGATTTCATGTCCTTGGAAACCAGTAAAAGGCTCAAAGGGCAGCCCACACCCCCTCAGCTCCACTAACATGCTGCCCATTCCACCCCCAGTCAGAGGTGACTGAGAGGGCTGGGTAGCTGTGGAATAACTCAAACAGAGGGTGCTGAGGTTTCAAAGTTGTCACATGCATGGATATTAAGATATAAAACATGTCTTTATGCTCTAGTTGAGGATTTCATGGTTGCTGGTGGTATGTGGAGGAAGATGATTGCTTCCAGGCACCAGCGAGGCAGAGAGTGAGAGGGGAGGAGGACACCCTCAAAGAGTGGGGAGTGGCAGGAGTCTTGTGGAGGGAGGCGGACGTAGGTCTTCGCGGACCTTTAGGGATTTTACACTTACTCAGAAAGAGAGAGGGAGAGGTTAGATTCCCATAAAGGAGATGAAAAGATTTGTAAAAATATTTTATGATATTAGACAAATGTCCTTTAGCA
Source organism: Lates japonicus (assembly GCA_033238685.1). NCBI lineage: Eukaryota > Metazoa > Chordata > Actinopteri > Centropomidae > Lates > Lates japonicus. The sequence goes on from BRZM01000330.1 coordinate 39,140, forward strand.
ATAGATTCATCCAAGGGGAAGATGTAGTACAAGCATATAAACAGCTGACAAATGCCTGAAGAAGCAACAAATGTGATATTTCTGTACTTACTGTGTGCTTCTGAACATACAGTATGCTCATTCCTCAGGGTAATCTGACAAAGTATGACAAAGGGCATGACAGAGCTTTCCTTCTCTCTGTCTGGCCCATGACTTGCGATAAATTTGGTTTTTGAACATTTTCCTCCCTCCAGGAGCTCAGCATGACTGAGCCAAAACTGTTGCGGCTACATGTACAGCCCCTCGCTAGCAGATACCATGGCTGTGTGGTCGGCTCCATGATGACTGTGACCTTAACCCCCCCAGAGACTACTCTATGCACAGTTTTTACCCCATCAGAGTCTGGTTGCACTAGTGTACAATGGTACAGAAACCTGCAGTGCTTCAGGATCATTCCCAACTCTGTGCTTTCATCTGTATGGGAGGCCTAGCTTGGCTGCATCAGCGGCACCTCTAGGTATCCCTGTTTACCATGTTTCATTAAGATAGCTTATTATGTACTTGGGCTACAAACTAAATCCACTCTTACTTAATAAGATTTAGTGTATGAAATGTGATTTGAATTGTGTGTGTCATGCAACGCTGCTGCTGAAATTGTTTCTGATCATTAGGTGGTCTGATGAAAAGCTTCCAAAGAAGAACTCACTCTGCATAAACCTATACTACACAACTAATTCAATGTTTTGCTTGAATATTTTAACATGACATATAAATGTCAACTGCACTACATAAACAGTTTTGCAAATCCAGCCTGTGGTGTTTAGTTCACACTTAGGGGAAATGACACATTACGTTTGAAGAATAAACTGAGTGGTGATTGGACAGGTGCTCTGTGTATACATGTCCTACATTTGCAACCTCTGGGAATCCTTTGGCTGTGTTTGTGCTTGTGTCTCAGCTGCTTAGCAGCAGTGACTGTTATCGTAGTCCCCGAGAGGCTATTTTGTGAGCCAGAGGAGACGACGAGAAGAGCAAACATACCTCACTCCACCTGTTGGCTTTCCAAGTGGGGCATCCCCGCGCCCGACAGGCCTTCTGTGTTCGCGGCCGAGGCAGATGACTGCAGTGCTCTTCCTCTATTTTGGTTTGGTTCTGAAGAACACAGGCTATCTCCCGCTTCTTGGTCCCCCGACCACAAGTTACTGAACACTGGAAAGGGAAATGGAGACAAGGGGGGTGGGTGGTGGGTGGAGAACAAGGGGCATATTAGCAAAGTCCTGTTGAAATTCATATCTCTACTAATAGTGCTAATTCCCATGGTTACGTAAGTATAGCCACTGTAAAATCAGACACTCATTTTTCATGATCTAATATGTTATTTAATTTTCATTGTGATTTCTTGGATGTAGAATTCCTTAATAACATGAACTGAAGAAAAATGTATTCATTACAGTATAAAGTAGTTCCACTAATAAGTGTTGATAGCGAATACTGTTAAGCCAGGACACTGTTTCTGAAAAGACACTTAAACCTTTAACCATTAACTTCCATTCCACTGCCATGGAAGGAGAAATCTCAGAAATCTACATCTAAGAAACACAACACTGACACAGACCAATGGACGTAAAAATCGGCATGCAACAAAATCTTTCCCTCAGTACTACATATACAGGATTTAGACCTCAACACAAGTGCCCAACAGCTTCTTGTAGTATTTCATGGCCAAGTGAACACACTGCAAACAAGTTTCAGCTCAACAACCCAAATGGATTTCACCGAAACCTTTTGTCAAACACTCACGCTGATGGAATGCAGCCAACTATTTAACCTGTAAACAGAGGAATTACTTTTAGAGCCGCTGTGAACGGCAGAGGCCCAGGCGCAAGAGGAAGAAAAAGATGCAGAGCGAAACATGGATGCATGCGCATGGCGAGACAATCATCTGGTACCAATAAGGAACCTAGAAAATTCTTCAGGGAAGCTAGAGAAACGACAACGAAAAAGAAGGAGGAAAAAAAAAACACATAATGAATAAAAACCAGACACCCTGATGAAAGCCCTGAAAAAAGGCCTTTGCCTGAGATGGTGGATGAAACTATTCTAGGTTCTTCAGTCCCCATGAGGCCAGACAGCAATTAGGGTGCCCGCTATTTCTGCTTGACGAGTGAGCGCCCCTATACAAAGCCACTCTAAAAATGGGGTGCTGGAATCAAATACACAAGACGCAGAGAGTTACATTTTGTCTTAGCATATTTTCCAGTCCAGATAATAAACATAATATTGCATTGTCCTCTAATTATGATCTCAGAATGTTGCATAACACCAAACACATGATTTTTTTTTCTTGTGTACCCATGGTACTCACACATCATACTACAGATGATGGACCATGAAGAATCTAAATTCAGTGACATGTCCTGAGGATTTTGTCTTTCTGTCTCCAGTTCTAGAAGCTAAAATACTTTTTTTTCCCTTGTGAAAGAAATTCTACTGATCACACTTTGAGTATCCATTTGAACCCTTCAAACAAAGCCACCTCCTGCCTTTTCTTCTTAAGTGTGGTGCGGGCAGTGGTTGACACTGCACACACATGCATCATACACATTGTAATTACCGAAGCATTTTAAACACAGGGCTGGCTCAGCTGACAGAGAACATCAAAGCAGAGGCCAGGGCTGAGTGACTAGTCCTGAGCATGGCAGATTCACATACCCGCTGCACACTCTCTCAAAAATGATAACAGAACTCCCTCTACCTCAGACAAGAGCAGAGACAGGCAAACATGTTGGAGGGGGGGGGGGGGGGGGGGGGCTAGCCCCTCCTTACTGCTGTAAAAGCAGGAGGAAAAAAAAGGAGAAAGAAAAAAAGAGAGGAAGAAAGGAAATCGCAGCCATACGGGCTGCGCTCCCCCAGCTGAACTGTATCTGCATTTTAACGGTGAGAGAAAAGGGGCTATATGGCGATGTGCTCCTCCCTCTACCCTGCCAACCTCATCTGTCAGCCATTAGTTAATCAGGGCTGGTAACACAGAGCACAGAGAGCTGGCACAATGCGTGGGACCAGGGGACAGCTTCACCTCTGAGAGCAAGAAGAGGGCAAGGACTCAGGGACCTCTGCTTCACCGATCTACAGCTGGGCTGCTTCACTCACCAGCACCCACTCAGGTAAGACTATTCCACTTATCCCTTATGTTGTATGTTCTGCTACAAGTGTGACAACTTACTATCTAGCTGCTATGCTCTTTTACTTAAAGAAAAAAAAAGTGGTGATTTGGAGTATATCAAATGTGAATCAAATGTGAAGTCTGGTTTTCTTTTGGAAATTGGTGTATTTGGTACTTTAAATTTAAATTATATGTACTTTTTGCTTTTATGTACATTGTATTATGTTGGATTCAAACAGGTTGGTGCACTGGTGTTATCCTAATGTCCATTCTGAGACGTAAGAGTGATCTGAATGTTAAGTTAAAATCCCTTTAACATATAGAAGAAAAAAATACCTTGAGAAAAACAGCACATAAATCAAGGGGTCACATGGTAAGTGAAACTCTCCTGTGACAGATTTGCCCTCCCACATTGTCCCAGCAATTAATTTCACATGATTAGGTGGGTTAAATCCAGTATAATCCGTTGAGGTTCATCTGGGCGTAATGTGGATTACTATAAAATAGAATGACTCAATCGCTTTAAATTTGGCACAAAGTTGAACACTGGCCAAGTAAAACAGCTTTTGAGGAAAAAGTTTTTTTTCAGAGCAGAACAGAACCTCTGCAAAGAAAGCCATAATTGATATTTAAAACAATATGAAACAAACAGACAGTTCTTAATTATTCTACTTAGTGACTACAAAGCAGTATTGATTTGATTAGAGTTTCACACTTCTGGAACAAATCAAATAATTGAGTGCTAAACCAGACACAAATTCATGCCTTTTTGCCGTGCTATAAAACTATAAAACAGTCAGGGGGAGTTTTGAAAGTTTTGAACACTGATGTCTGATTTTGATTAGAATTACAAAACATGATGTCTTACAGATATATTTCTTACAGATTACTTCCAACAGGATAATCAGACCGATATTAGATACTCTTTGTGAGCACCTATGTCTTTGTCTAGGACTGGCAGGCGGCAACCTCAAGATGACCCCACCCACTGCTTTACTGTGAACAGGTAAGCCAATAGGACACATGGAAACTGTTAGGCATCCACGAGAATCTCGACTAGAGTTTAAGTATCTGTCACTCAGCCAATATGGCAATCAAAGTAGCAAATGCTGTATAGTACCTCACAGAGAGAGAGGGTAAATTCCACAAAACCAAATACCAACTTTGGCTCAGATTAATATAGCTTTATATGTAAATGTGCTCAGTGATCAAATACACTGATCACTAAGGCCTCAAGCAACACATTACTGTAAGAGCTATAATTACACTATAAAAGTCTTTTTGTTGGATAATAAAGGTTGAATTTAGGGTTTTGAAAACAATCATTTAAGAAATAATGCATTTATAAGAATGCTGAAAGGTAAATTAAACCACAAATTAGAGTTTTTTGTGATATGTTTCCTATACTTAATGGTTCTAAACAAGACCATATCTTAAAATGTGAGAGCCAAAGTCGAATTCCAATCACATTGCAGCACACTGACAATGCAAGAGGATTGGTAATACCAAGCATATGGTAACTGTAGTTATATAGACTCTTCAAAGGAGCTCAGTGCTGACCTGGAGCAAGAACAAACTTGCAAGTGTAGGCTGCGTGAAGGGAGTGTAGAATTATACCCTAGGCTACATATTGTCAAGGTTGTGAGATACAGTATCTTCAAACAAGGGTGTCTGCTCTGTAGGCTCAACCATGCCTACGCAAAATTATTAGGCAAAATATTATCTATACAGCAAATCAAGCAAAGAGCAAGTGATAATCAGGAACTGAATGCACTTAAAGATAATGTCATGTCGTTTGTTACAGCTTTATCAGTATCACTGTGTTCTCTGGTGCATAGATTAAACTGCAGATCAGAGAGCGGGGGAAGACAAGAGAGTCATGGAACATTCAGGCTGCTTTTGTGTTCATGGTCTTGTTTTGCAGGGTGGTTTCAAAGACAGAAGTCAAAACAACACATGTTGTCAACATGGGAACAGCTGGTACGAGCGGCGTCATGGGGCAGAGGAATGTCAAAAGTCATAGATCTTTTATCCATCAAGCCAAAATAGCCACCCAGACTTATTTGAAACCAGGCACATGCATAGTGTGAAATCCTAACATTTATGTATGCAACTCATCTCACACAACTTTTGCCCATTATCAAACTTACGGGATTTTTTGAACTATAGTAATCATAGGATGAATTCAACAATAACAAGGATATGCAAATAAACCCAAATGCAAAATACAGGCATATGTTGTTTTAGAGCAAAGTTACAACATCTAGTGATGAATCTCAGATGGGACAAGTTGATTTTGCCATATTATTCATCCCAAGATGCAGTTGATTATATGATGTGGAAATAATTTCCTTCCTGTCTCTGTCAATGCAGATCTTGACAGACTGTCAGCTGCAGGAACTGAACTGAACGTACTTCTGATTGGCTAAAACTAAACAGCATATCCCGTACTCCATGCCAAAGTATGACTTTGCCATCTCCGAAGAGTTAAATAAACACCGGGTTGAGTAGGCATATACAATTTCTTTGACACAGTTTCCTTTTTAAGTCAACACCACTAAGAAAGGATACACCAAGCAACCATAAGTCAAAGCGAAATGACAAAACAACTGAGTTTTTCCGTTTGTCTAAACATTCCTTTGAGAGCTTTTTCCATTACCATGTTGAAACATTCGATAGTACTCAGATGAATACTACACTGCAGATGGACAAAAAAATGAGGAGTGACCATATAAAAGATGAAAATCAAATCAAAATCATGAAAGTCTTGATGACAGAACTTGAAAAATACAAACAGCAGACCGGGTGTAAAGTTATAAAGTAGTGACCTTTGACACAGTGCATCCAAGTCTAACTCCCTCTTCCTGCTAAATGTTATGCAGCTGCTTTTCTAATCTGTCATAGCAACCAGTTTGCCACAGCTTGCAAACAGGGAAGTATGGAAAAACTCAGAGAAGTGGAGGAAAAAAGGGGGGTTTAAAGAGATTTGGTATATAAATTGTAGTGTTTACTAAAATTGCAATTACTTTTTATACCTTACAAGCTCAACGGCTTCTTCTACTGGATCTCTTTTTGAAGCTCTGCTAACCCTGTGCCTGCTCTCTGCCAATTCCATGGGTGGTAGCAAGTTTTAGCTAAGGAAGTATGCCTCTATCAGAGGAAAAATCTATCCATAACAAATCAATGAGAAAACAAAAAAGAAGTATCAAAATAAACATCAGGTTTTGGTTTCAGCCCCTCAGATTAGACAAAGAGGATTTTCTTGTAGATTCACCATCTTCTGTAAATGGTAAACTCTAAAGAGAAAGCCATGGCAGATACTAAGAGACAGATTGTGGCATTGTAATATTACCTGCTATGAGATTGCATCAGTAGACCCAATGCAGAAGTCACTTATGGGAAACACAGTGCTTCCTTGTCATTTTAACAACAGATTAATTGATAATGAAAAGAAAAAAGAAATATTCACAGTGCATAACTACTCAAAGGGGGATTTTTCCTTTGAAAGTTGTTGTCTTTTAGTAGCAAGTGGAGAAAGGACTGAAGTAACAATTTTGATGAATAGTGCATCAGGCTCTGACTTACACACTGGAATTTCCTCACATCTGTGGACCAGTGGCCCTGCTAGCACAGACGATGAACAAGTAGAAACAGACCTGACAGGTAGCCATGCGAAGAGTGATGCACACTCAGCCGAATAATACAAGTACAGTAAAATCTCTAATCATCTACAGTGTAGCTGAAACATTACAGTCAAGTATGCTGGAGTTGAGATAAGGGACTATAACCCCCCTGTTACTTAACATGGGTTACAACACCCAATCTATCACTGCCTCTCTCATAAGAAGAAAAAGCTCTTTGAAAGAGATGTCGCGTCCCACAAACTCCATTTCACTCCATCAACTTGAAGAAGATATATAGAGAAGAATATATGTTTCAGCAGTCTTAACAAGTGTCTCTTAGAGGCTTAAAACTACTTCATAATGCTTGACCAACAAGTTGAGGAAAAGCAGACGCTCTCTACCTGTGTCAAAGTGAGGCCATGTTCCCTATCATTCGATGGGCTTGGGGTAGACCAGCCTAAATGCTTCCAGACTTTCACGCCCTGTCTCCTCTCATTTCATCTCACTGCATCTGCTCCCAGCTCAGATCACCCACAAAAATCACATCTACCCTTACTGGATGGGCTCCTCTCTTAATGTCTTCCAATGCCCTGAACAAACTCATTGTGGTTCAGAGTCAAGTCTTATTTCTTCAGATGGGGCTTTGCTCCTACAGGGACAACATTAATATCATCATTTAACTGCTCTATAAGTATACAGTGAACTGTGAGGATATTTATGCAAGTGCTGGCAAATAAAATCTATATTACAGTGTGCAGTATGTTAAACTTTTCTTCTTGTCATCAAACTGCTTGACCTTTAAGAGACTTCCATCCCTGATGTGAAAGCCATGCTGTGATCCAAAATCCAAATATTTTGAATATTCAGATAACATCTCACAGCATCTGGTTTTCTGCCTCCAAAGTCTTAATGGTTTGCCAAAATCTGTAGGCCATAGTGCTTGACTTTTAACTAGCAAATCATCAACTGAACTATTTTGCTTTCTCTCAAAGGCCGAAATGAAACATTATCTCCCGACTCAGATTTAAATTACAGCCATGACAAGAACCATACTAGAGAGGACCAGGGAGGCAGCAGGGGGGGAAGCAGCCCTTCCAGCCACCGCTTCAATTGCTCACACTTGACTGGCATATGGGCAGCATCAGGAAACACAAGCTCAATGATGTCATGACCAAGTGACCCCAAGGGTGACAGGTTTGGAGAATGTTCTTGCGCAGTGCCCTCAGGCTAAAGTCAAGTATGTCAATGTAGTGCATGTGGATTTCATCTGAAGCAGCATGATTAGTTCACAGACGCTCAACTGCAATCCCCCTCCATGGGAAACCCGCTCTCGACAGGAAACAGTATGTTTTTGTTAGCAACAAACAGGCATAAATTACTAAAATGGTGCCTTGGTTGCCAATTCATCACACACAGCCTTATTGTTGTTCCTTGCACACATTTGACATCAACATTGCTTTTACGGTAATTACCATTAGTTAATGATATTTACATTCTTGATAGTTTATGTTAAACTGTGTCTGTTACTCTAATTTTGTGCAATAAATGTGATAATTGTTTTGTGTCTTTTCTTTTTTATATACGGCGAATGTGTTTTGATGACCTGTATATTGCAGCTCTGACAATCAGACAATCAATTATTTAGAGTTTCTGAAGCTAGATTCAAAATGATCAAGAGTCCAGGAAGAAAAACTGGGTAATGGGTAAATTTGTAAAACTGTCAAAATGTAAGTGAATGCCAAAATAAAAGATTATGCTCCTTAATCATTAATTAATTTATCAGACATAATATTTGTGAATATTGTCAAGATGGTTGCATACCATCATTAATAAAACCATTTCCCTATTAACATGTATTTAGGTTTGAGAAATGTATTGTTTTTAATGAAAAATGAAATATTAAAGAATTGGCTTGACTAAAGCACCTTCACAGTAATAGTATCTATGGAATGGTATGTGTAACATATATTCAATATATTTGATTGTTTTTTTAATTTTTACGACAAAAATACATGTATGAGCTACTTCTGGAAACTAGTGTGACTGATGTTGCTACTGCAAAAATGACACAAAAATATTTTAGGGATACTACCAACAGAAGAGGCCATTACATAAGGTAAGACACCCTCTGAAGCTATGCGAAATATTTTGACAATGTTACGTAATTCAAGAACGTCCCACATATTATCCCCCTCTGGACTCTAAAAGAGCATCAGCTCCTACAGATGTCTGCCATTTCTGGCATTCTGAAATTATTGAAAATTCATAAACAGTATGAAGGCTTTGCATGTGACAGACGCCACATGCATAAAGGTATAGTTTTATAATTGATGTTAGCCTTCGGTTTAAGTTTAAGTAACTTTCTGCTGCATGTAGGCTACAATTTTGCCTAGAACTATTTTAAGTGAATGCTTCACTGCAGTTGGTAAATGGGAGGTTTCCTTTTGTCAGATTTAGTAATATGGCCTATTTTGAATGCTTGAACTCATTAAGTATTCATTTCTAATGACTGCTTTATTTGAATTTACTTGCTGATATTACCTTTCACAAGGCTGCTTTTAAAAATAAATTTCAAAGTGTGTTTTCCATCAAAGAATAACCTCCTCTGAAGAAAGCAGGGGCATATTATAATACATAATTCAATCAGCAGTATTCTGTAAATACTGGCTTTTTGTGGGGCTTGCTTTTGGATCTCCTCAACTAAACAACCCTTGCCAGCATGAATTAATACCAATTATTGTTGTAGTAAAAGTAATACTCTGTCGGTCTCCTGCCAAATGCATTACAGAGAGCTCCATTAATACAATGGTAAACAGATGTGCCACCCAGTTCCAAAGTTTGATTTGGCCTGTGTATGTTTTCTCCAGGGAGATTACAAAATAAAATGTTAAGAACACATAAAAGGAAAAGGCCTGCAGTGTTTTTACACTACATTATGCCAAGGTATGTGAAGCACTACAGATAGAATAGAAAAAGGTTTTAACTATGCCCCAAAAGGTTGCATTATTATAAGGATTACTGAAAAAGACTGCTTAACGGAATGAAGTCAACTGAGGGTCAAATACCAAAATACCACAAAATGACCCACAAGTCAAGGCTTTTCGATGAGCTGTTTACACTAACTTGCCTACACACTATATACTGCATTACTGCATGCAAATGGTTTATCAGGACATATTACGGTACTAGAAAGCTAAGAGAGACTGCTGTATCTCAACAAAAGCTGTTTCCCTATTAAAACAATAAAGTATATTTTTCAAGGGTACTATGTCTGTGTATTTTGTCCTCCCATCCCAATGCTGTTCCCTAATGAGACATTTGCAGGATTTACTGTATGTGCTCATGACATTGAGCATAAATTGTGCCCTTCCTTAGTACATAGCAATTATTATCAAAGTTGCTTAGTCCTGTGTTTTTTTTCAGTAAAATATTGCATTGAGAAACAACACAAATTACACAGTTATGTTTCTTTAATATTCTTTACAGTGGGAAAAAGCTAATTCAACATATTAATGTATTTTTTGCATAAGAATGAAATAAATAGCAAGAAGAACAATAACAAACCAAAATACGCTAAATAAAGTAGAGTTTCCCCTTGAATTTGGCAACTTTGCACCACAGGGTAATGGGGTGGGAGTGAAATTGCCATGGCTGAGGAGTCTTGGTTGTGGAAGTCTTGGTTGTGAATGACAGAGCGAGAGAAGCAAAGAAACAAAGAAAGAGAGTGCAGACATCCTCACTGAAGAGGATACCAACATAAATACAGACCCATGTGCAATACTTCACCTGAAATACGTGTCATGATCATTTTATGCTGCCTTAACCAAAATGTAACTCAACAAAAGTAACATTTTAAGACTGGTCATACATTTTTTGCAGAAGCCTGAATCTGCAAAGCTGCACAACCACAAGACAGTGTCTAAATGCCTGACACAAAATACAACACATACTCAGACTGTAAATGGCACAAGTACTGTGGATGCTGCATTGAGTGAGGACTGCTAGTTTGCTAAGCCAAGTTACTAAGTTGTCACACAGCTCTAAAACTCTGAGAGTAACTTATTACCAGGCTGAATGGCAGTATTTCACTCTAGTCTTCGCCTAACAGTAGTCTTCCAGTCTACTGAAACACCCTGGAGTACTACATCACTGCTACAAGGTGAAGGGTTAAACCACAGAAGGTCAGCAAATCAGCTGACGTTTCATCAGTGGTCAAAGGTCACATGACTGCCAAGACCAAAGGCTCAGACCAGAGTTGTTCAGGTGACATGTGTGTATCATGACAAATAATTCAAGTAAAGTGTTACATCACTCTAAACTGGAACAAGACATTAAAGCTACAATAGCTATTAATCTATTGTAAACAAATAAATAAGTTTCATTAGAGAAAAAAATCCTTCAGAAATACAAAAACTGGCCAAAGGAACAAAGAGACACAGCAACAAATGACTATAACTTTATAAAGAGGAGGTATCTGTGTGCTTAAGGTTTGTTTTATGGACACTGATGAAAGCTGAAAAAGAGCGGCTTGACAATCACCTCGATTCACTGCACTGAAATCTTTATGTTCAGTAAGCAGCACTGATGCTGCCTACTGTGCCATTAATAAATTCATTCTCAGCCTGAAGATATGATAAAACACTATCCTCATGATACCAACAGAGCACCACTATATAATGTAAAATTGAATTGTGCCTCATCGTAATGACAGACTGACTGACCTGTCACAGAGAAGACGAAGATGAAGTCCCAAGCGCCCGCCATTTCAATCAACACATAAGATGATTCATTTGCCCAAATGCTTCATTGTATATAAAGTAAAAACCAGGTGAAGAAAGATGTTTGAATGGGAATTACAGTGTAGTTTATCAGCATTTATGCCTGTTTTCCTGTGTGATATACACTATATTGTATACCAGACAATATACTTTATTCAAACTTAAAATAAAATTAATATTAAATGTTTTTTTTAAATTTTTAAATTTTTATTTATTTATGTATTTTTCAGTCACTCTGCATTTCAAGGCACTTACTTTTGATTTAGAGTCTAGATATTGTTCTTAAGATTAATTTATATCTTTTGTTTCATAGTTTTTTTTGCCTACTGTGACAGTGTAGATGATTTCAAATATTTTAACCTAAGAGATGAAGCCATTCTAATTTCCATTTCAACTTAAAACAAAAAACAAACAAAAAAAAACAACACAATATCAAAAATACGAATGAAACATGATTTGAAAATATTTTCCTCTGTACAAACTGTATTTACTCATAGAGAGATACGAGAGGTCTGACCAAGAGCACCAGCAAAAAATATTAAATATAATATTCAGTAATGAAAACTAGCTACTTGAAAAACAAAATCATACTGTACAAAGATACATATACAAAATACATTGACAGTCATCTGTTGCTGTTCAATAAAGGTCATAATAATAACTCTTATACACAAATATACACTTGTGTACTTCAGATATAGGGTGAAGACAGCAATAACAACAAAGAACATTTACTTCACGCCTCATATATGAAATAAATATTTTCTAGAGTTAAGCCTCTACAAATATATGGCAATGTTGGATGACACTATCCTGATTTATAGGTTTTAATTTGGAGCCTTGGCTCAAAATGGGATCCATGTGTTTTTCATGATCCTCTAAGTGGAGCAGCATTGTGTTTTTGTGTATTTTTCCTTTTTTTTCTTGATTCTAATCAGCACCATGCCACTGCAGGGCCCATCTGGGTGGGCTGCAGCAGGCTAACCGACAGTAGCGCTAGATACCCAGTGCTTGCGTCAGAATCTCCTACAGTTTTAGGCAAAAAAAAACGCACTCGGTACAGGTCTGAAGTCATTTTAGCACACACAATGTCTACTCACAGTGATGTACCCTCAGTGAGGAAGATAAGTGTTTGAGGAAAACGAGTTAGTGCTATCATACCGGCTTCCATGGTCGGCGGTGCCAGGAGGCAGAGCCTGGGCAGGGCTGCTGGTTGCATTGCTCCATCTCTGGTGGCTTGTCCAGGACGTCACAGTTGTAGTCGTTGAGCCTCTGACCACTGGGCCTCTGACACACCACCAGGCGAGTCCTCCTTCCTCCACCGCAGGTCTGGGTACACTGAGGTTAGCAAACAAAATATGATTTATGATGTCTCATACTAACAACTTGCTTCAGCTGGGTATTTCTGGACTGTTTCATCACTGGCTTTTTATGGCCAATATCCTTTGACCTAACTAACCTAACAGTTCTTTCAGATTGAGATTAGACAAAGGCCTGTTTGTGTATAATAAGTGATAAGAGAGAGACACAGCAGAGACAGAGAGGACACAACAGATGATAAGGATGTAACAAAAAAGGTGTATGGGAAATGTAATAATGTTCACAATCAGTAAGTGGAAGCTTATGCCAAAAACTGCTGTGAAATATATAATATAATATAACCTCACCTCTCCCCAGACACCATAGTTCCACAGAGGACAGGGTCCAGAGTCACAGCTCTTGGACTCGGCGGGTTTGACTCTCTCGTCGCAGTAGCTGTTGCTGCGTCCATCAGCGTCCTGACAGACCACCACTCGCCTCTGGAAGCCTCCTGCACAGGTACTGGAACACTGCAGAGCACACACAGTGTGTCACTGAGGGCAATTACACATGTACACACAAATATGGAAACACTCTAATACTTCTAATACGTGACCACTTGCTATCACAGGACCAGAGTGCCTTACAGGACTATGGGATACAAATGAAAGATTCAGAAAGGACTAGTAGATAAGTTCTTAAGAAGTTACATAGTCTAACCAAGACAAACCCCAGCTGCACTGTTCAAAATTGTCTTCCTAAGGTGGAAAACATCAGCGCATGAAGGACAGTCTCAAACACTGAATAACAGCCTTGAACGGAGCAGTGGGTACACTCTGCATCCAATTAAAATGACACATCTCTACTGTCAATAGGAGTGAGTACATTCAGAACTCTCTATGTGTGAGGGAGGACAGCACAGAGTGAGCCTGAACAGCAGTGCTTCCAGTCAAGTTCATTATGTGAGAATCAACAGTGTACTAGGATGAAGGCCTCTGCTGGGGGGCTTTCAAAAACAGAAAAAATAGACTCTTGTCGCTTTCAGAAAAAAAAAAAAAAACACATAAAACATCTATCTCTCCCTGAAAGGCATGAGTGATTTCTAAAATAGTTTCACAGTAAAATAACCAAATATTTTGATGGTTATCTTGTTATCTTGTTAACAATTAAAAATGACAACATTTGATGCCAAATGTTGGTATTTTATCCAATACTGACAACTTTTGTCAATTACTCTTACACAGGGAGCAGATTCTCTCTTTAAAACAACATGGTGGGCTCTGTTTTCATGCAATTGGGCATGCACTTAAGTGAAAGCACAAGCACAGATGCAAACATAAGCACAAATGTGCTATCTATGAATTGATGTTGTTGTTGTGCACGTCCACCATGTATGGCCAAAAATAGCCCTTGCATTTGTGATAAGGTTGGCCTGGGTATACGAGGGCAATTTCATGGCAAAATAGATTCCAAAATAGAACTGTGCAAACAAAACTACATACAGGAGACACAACCCCAGTTGCACCACTCTTGGCATAAACAGATTCTTTGCAGATGTGAAACTACTACACATTATTATATATATAAAAAATGAACTTGTGTCTGAACAAAAATAGCATTCTGAAGAACACAAAGACCCTGAACAGCTAAAATCCATTTGGGTTTGTTCGTGCCCAATCGATTTCAGCTTGAGAATTAAGGCTTTACCTTGAGGGAACCTGGTATTATCTTGATTACATGGCTACAGTATACTGAGGTCTGTATGTACTCTGATACAGCATTTATATACAGTACACTTTGCAGTCCATAGTATGCATTGCAATCTGTCCGTTAGCGCTATTTGTAAAGTTCTTTACCATGTATGGCCCTCTGCCCTGACAAATGAAAACATCTGCTGCCTCACCCTCCAAGTTACTGTGTTTACAGACAGACACAACACAGGCCCTCATGGCAATATGTTATACATACTATGCATGATACTGGCCATACATAAAATCATTTGATCCTTCATTGACTTTCCTGAGGTTTTGTGTGACAGTAAAGAGTATTAATCAGGCTCCAAGAGACAATCTTGATTGGTTGTACCACAAGACAAAATACTTCTACTACACACTGCAATTTCTCCAAAGATCACATGCTTAACAAACATACTGCGCCCCAGGGTCCAGTCCTCCACTGGTTGTCTGCTGATGGCACATTCCAGCTGCTGTGCCCAGGATGGCGTCCTGGGTCCTGGGGATATCCATAGGGCTGGTCATTGATACGCTGGCGATGGTAGATACAGGGTGCGGCGGTACACTCCTGTTCTGTCGCAGGCTTTTCTTCCAGGTCACAGAAAGACTGGTCCACTGGCTGGTGGTAGTTAGAGCAGACCACCTGTCTGGTGGTTCTTCCCATGCCACATGTTACTGAACACTGCAGCAGGGGAGAGAGAACCAAAGTGTTAAACACGAACATGAAGGAGTAGGACTGCAAATTTCACAAGCAACTGGTAATTTAAATAATTAAATAGTTTAATCTTTTAAAATAATTCATATATTCCTCTAATTCTGACAGTTCACTTTGAGTGCTGAAACACTCCCAAAGGTTGAAATCTCTTAGCAGACTGGCTCCCTTGAGGCACAAAATGTATTGATTCTATACTTTCTAAATGTCATAATATCTTGATATTTAATGCTTGTTTATCAGCTTTCGGGTTGTATCCCTGACTGAACTTGCCCGACCTATTCCACTGTGACTAATTTCCAAAGATTTCTTCCATTTGTTTCCCTAATGAGATTTTTGTAGGAGATTTTCCAGGTTCTAAATCAGCCGTTCGTTTGGGGAGTGTTGTTTTCATTGATTGATTGTTCCCATGTATTGCTTCACGATGTGAAGCCTTGTGATGTGAAGCCCCACAAGTCTGTAACTGTGTATACAACGGGAGTAGAACTCAACTTAATATGACATGAATTTAATTAACTTAAGACTTTGTCCTCAGAGACTTTGCATTTGGGCTTTTAAATTCGAAAGGATTTTAATTTCACATGAACATGTGATTAAAAGATCAGAACAGAATCACTGTAAATCATCCCTGGCTCCTTAACTGCCAGTTAAACTATCCCACCTCTGATCTTTTAGTGACATCATCAAGAAGTTTGGCTCTCCTGCCATGCTGACATTTACAATTCAAGACTTAACTGTCCAAGATCACAGCAGTACCAAATGCCCATTATTGCCCAGGGTGATTTTAACTTTTGTTGAGAAAATGAATGAGTGATTACTGCAACTCACTATAGTGGGAAACATCTTTACTGATTGGACACAGTGTTGGATTTTTATTTATTTATTTATTTTCACTCACAGGCGACCACTCCCCGGCACGCCATTGGCCACATGGGCTGAAGCAGGCGGAGGACTCCGGGGGCCGTGGCAGGTGGGCGCAGTATGACTCGTCAGCCACTCCTCCCTGGGCATCTCTGCAGCTGACATAACGCGCCCGCTTTCCCTTGCCACAAGACACAGAGCACTAGAGGACATGCAGACACAGGCAGAGCTGAGATAAATATTTGTCTTCGTGTGGAATTTCAAAAATGCTCAAAAAATGTATTGTGGGTTTTAAAGTGATGCCATTAAGTGCAAAATTATCATGAGGTACGATGCTGTATAGATAATGCACAATGAAATTGACTGGTTTTAAGTGAAATGTAAGCTGTGTAGACGATTTTTACAAACTGGCAGCCACAAATGGTAATAAAGGAATATACTATATACAGTTCATTTCACTAATCTATAGGTCTACAGTAACTGAAGCGGATGTATAATTACCTAGATACCATATAGTATAAAGTGACATTGGGAGGCTGCAATTATGTTCAATTTGAATATGAAGTTTCTAAATAACTCTCAAAATGGGTGTAAAAAAGCATTTAAAAAAAAAAACGCATTCCCAGTGCTTTGATTAATCAGTCCCTGTGCAGTCCAAAGATTTTTAATCAGTTCCTAAGAGAAGATTTCTCAATACAATGCAAAAACACAATTCAAGACAGTTGTAATATCTTGTTTTAGAATGACTACTTTTCATTTCTTGTCCGAGATAAAAAAATCACTATTTTCATTACATTGTAAAGGTGAAAGGTCTTGTACTTTCTTGTTGTCTTTTTTTTTTTTTGTTTGAAAAGTGGATATGCATAAGACCTGGGTTCAAGTTTGTTTCTTTGATGGTACCAAATTACACTATATTTTGCTTGTTTGTGTTTTTAACAGTGCAGTATCATGTGTTCATGTGCTTGCACAAAACTCATCTTAAGACATTTTTGTCACTTACATTTCTTACACTGTAATAGATATTGCAATATTTTTTCCTGAAAATTATATATATTGAATTCTTCACCTGCTGTCACAAATCAAATGGTATTGTCTCTACTATCGTTGTTGTCCTGAAATGACTCCCTGATCAGCTTTCAGCTGCTTATAGTCTATAGCTACACCCAGGGCATCTCAACAGGGCATCATAATAAACATTTCTGAGGGGATGAATACCTAATGCAATCAAATGGCTCCAGCTCAAATAGGCATGTTAATATCCCCCTCATATCAATGACACTCTAAAGAGGATGGCAGTTCCGCCGCTCAGGGGAATTTATGCATGCATGTGTATATGTGCACGTGGTGTGTGTATTATGGGTGTGTGTCTGTGAGACCACACTGGTGCTGGCCTCTTTGACATGTGAGCTCACAACGACTCTCAGATTGACAGACGGGGTTCAATCTTCGAAACCGTAGACTTGTGTTTAGATGAAATCTGGTTTTCATTTGCAACGAGTAACAATGCAAAGTATCAGAGAGACAGAGGGGCCTCTCAGCCCAGACAGTGGAGCCTGTGTATGTGTCTGTATATGTATATGTGAGTGTGTGTGTGTGTGTGTGTGTGTGTGTGTGTGTGTGTGTACGTGTTGATGCAGCAGGGGGTAAAAGACAATACCAAGGAGGATCATGGTCCTGTACAGTATGTACTATCTGAAGGAATGTTGGGAAATACAATAAAATTTAATATGTCAACCTAACATTTGTAAACACACATGCAGGAGACCCATCATTACTGGAGTGTGGTTTCCTGCTATTAAACACACAGAAACACACACACACAAACACACACATATACAAGCTGCTCCATCAATATTCTCATATTTCAGAGGTAAGTCTGATTCTAGAGCCTAGCAGATCATTTCCCCTCAAGCTAGAAAGAGAAAAGCGAAACAGCACAAGAATTTGTTTACCATCTAACAAAAACCGCACTGCTTTTGTATATTCTTTGGACTGTAGAAGGTAAACCTCCAGAATGCAATGTGCTCTGATAGACCATGTAAATCCTATTTGTTTCCCTTACCGCAGTCCAGGAGCCATATCTCCACTGAGTCAGGAGCTGAGCTGAGTTGTCAGGACGAGGTGTGCTTTGTACCGGAGAGGCCCATGGACATCCTGGCATCTCACAGTCCTACAAATACAAACATGCATACAATGAGGTATTAGTCATACACGAGTCATGCGGCAATAGATTGAAGTGGTGGGAGTAATTATGTCACAAAAATATCAGGAAAAAGCAAAATACAAGGGTGCTTGAAACGCTATATAAAGAACTTAGAAAACCAGTGTTATTGTTTATTTCTATTTCCAAAGCTAATATCAAGGTGACCTCAATTCCAACAGACAAAACAGATCACTTATCTGGAGACTAAAAGGTCATCAGTTCAACACCCTTTGCCTTCAGTGCCCGTCAGTGTCTTAAGAACCCTTAAGCAATACACTTAAACCACTCAAGCAAAGTGCGCTGCACACTCATGGTCTGTGTCCAGCTTGACATCGACTTGGACTTTGGGTCAAAGCAAAGCAGAGCAGGTAAACATTTAAAGAGGCTGCTGATGTTAACTAGGTCACAACTTCTCCTTCACTGGAGTTTGTCATCTAAACTTACTTTCTGATAAACTACCTGCCCAGCACCTAATGGCAGACACACAGTTAGTGAGTGGCTGGTGGACATAGTGCACATAAGTGTTAATATGTTTCCCTTAGGAGTTGGTGGAGAGCATAAATAGAGCTAAAAGGAGAGTAAATATTGGACTTACAGCCAATATATTAACGTTTATTTAGAGTCATAGCCAGAGACACAACTATAAATGACTGCTAATGTTGCCCTGTGTCTGCTGAATGTGTTAACAGGCAATTGTAGGGACTGATTCAAAGATTAAAGTAATCCAGGTAGCCTGATCTATAGAGCTGGGATGCCTGGTTGCAGGAGTCACAATAATAATCAGCAGTTCTTTAATGTTTGCATGTTTTGAACTTTCCAAGGGCACCCTTGTTATTATGAACTGCAATTTTCAAACTTATTAGAAACATAAAGTCAGGGTAAAACTCACTTTAAACCACTGTTCTCCTTATAAAATTTCTGGGCATTTTTCAGTGAAATTCCCCTAAAACCACTTATAATGAGCCTTAGATAAGGCACTTTATCAATTTACTTATTTCCTGACCTCGGTTGATATATAAAACATCTGCATGCAATACTGTATCCAGCATTTAATTCTGTTTTTATGAGTTGCATTTTATTTCTTTACCCGAAGAGTAAAACCACCAGCTCTGGGACAAATAAGGGTCAAACTTGCAACCTTTAAACTTCTGGTTATCTGAGCAGCTTGGATTGTGTGTGAGCAGTCATTTTACCTGACTGTCTCTCGGTCTCGCTGCAGCATTGCACTCTCTGTCATCCACCGTGTCACCGTAGTCCCCCGACACACACCTCACAGCTCTCATCTGGTAGCCATGGCCACAGGTCACCGCACACTGAAAGACAAAATCACATACATACATTCACACACACGCACACACACAAACACAAAGAGAGAAGCCCAGTCAACCGCAAACTATCTCAAACTCTATCTAAGTATGTCAAGGTTGATATCTTAGACGGGGCCTCAGTCAAGGTTCAGCTCAGCAGAGCCTGGGTAAGACATGCGTACACACACATATGGACACATGCTTTCACGTACACACCCACAGCCTCAACTCGACCCTTTACCCAATTCTTAACTCACATACGAGGTGATCCAAGCACATTTAGGTACAGCAGGAGAGCAGAGGAAGTGCCACAGGATAGGTTTATTTGACCAGCAAATTATAATTACACAGGCATTAAAGAGCCGATTTATTCCAGCTCTGCAAATACCACTATCTGACTTCATACAAACATATGTGGGAGGGCATTAGGTTTACGTGTATAAACCAAACTATGAATGGCCAATGACGCCTATTCATGTGTTTCATTCAGTTTGTGCTTTATGCTAACACTGTCAGAGCTATGCAGAAACAGTTGGATACTTTAAATTTAAATGTATAGGAACATGTGTTTGTATGTATGTGTGTGTGTATGTATGTGTATGTGTGTGCACACTGTGGGTCAGGTTTAGTCTGACAGGATATGAGGGCAAAGTGAAAGCACCATGGAGGAAATGGCAGCTGGAGTCAGGGCACACTCCTCCGTAACTCGCTGCTGTATCAGGTTACACGTGCACACACAAACTTGAAATATACACTGCTGCACTCCTACACACCACATTCCCTCATCTGTAACCATACACTCCCACATATGCGTGCACACACGCAGTGTAAAAGACATGAGTCAAACTCCTAGACAGCAAGCCACACATGAAACCCATTTCCTCAGTCAAACACTGCACCAAGTCACCTCACCCCAGCGCATCTGTGTCTTATCTGTGTGTTTGTGTTTGTGTGTGTGTATGTGTCTGCAGGACTCACCGCTCCCCAGACGCCAACCTGCCAGGACGCACACTCGGGCAGCTCGCAGCTCCCCACGGCTTGGGGTTTGCTGGACGGGTCACAGAAGTGCTCGCTCAGCTTTTCTTCCCCCGCTCCCATGGTGCAGGACACTTGCCTGTGTCTCATCCCTTTCCCACAAGTCACTAAGCACTAGGAGAGGGAAGAGGGTGGGGAAGTGTGTGGTAGGGTGTGGGATAATGGTGAAGGAGGGAGAGAAAAAGTCATTGTGGTATGCTCACATCCAAATCTGATATTCCACTCTTTAAAAACGGGAAGGCTAGTATTTGTGCCTTGTGCTGCATTTGCACTGTGTCTGTGGTGTGGCCGGTGTATGACAAGACCCACCGCCTCCACTGGCTGACGGTCCACTGACACGGCTGGTCATTGCAGGTTTCGTAACCACCCTCTGGTATTCAATATTGCACTTCCTGTCTGCTACCAGCCGCCTGCCCAGGTTGTTCATGCAGTAAGATTCTCTCTGCTACGGCCCCATCATTCACACGCTTTAGAGCACTGTTAATAAAGAATAAATCCAACATTTTTAGCCTTACCAAGTCATGTTTTCACTATTTCATCCCTTTTAAAGTCATTAAATAATACCTGGGAATTACATTATTGTGCCCATCAGAAGCACTTGGTGGTGTGATAAGGGTGGAGAGGGACTACTTTCCCGCATAAAGTGTGAAAGTAGCATAGATTTAAGACAAAAAGATATGATTAATCCCTTTAATTAGACTAGGTTTTACTTGCTCTTTCAAACCACTTTTTTCATGTAAATCTTCCACTGATTATACTCTGTGACCAGGCGCTGTATCATAGTTCTTCAGCAGACAGTCCCCATGCAGTGGGCTCTCTGGTCTGAGGCTCCTGCAACGTTCCACACATGCTGGCCTCCATCCTCTACCTGTCTCTCTTCATCAGCTGTACTTCATACACTGAACATCCAGGCCGCGTAGCCTGGACCACATTTACAGAACATTTCGCTCTTTCCAGCAACATGCCACCCAGTGACAGGAGATGAGGGAAAATGTTTTGCTGTTAGTGCTCTGCAGGAATTGATACTGTGCCCGATACTGGTGTGTCTTTGTGCAGTTAGTGCGACCTGACTTCACACAGTCAGTGCTGCAGGGCTCAGTAACAGCAACAGGACGAAAAATGTTCACAGCGTTGGTCCGACACCGAGGTGATCACCTGCGCACACACACCGCCTCGCCTCCGGCCACCTACAGAAACACATGCATGAAGAAAAGCGAGGTTCAGATCAGACAACATCTGGCAGACAGTTCGCTTGCCAAAATATCACGCTTTACCTTTAACTAGACTGGACCAGCTTTCTGACATCAAGTCCTAACATACAGCCTTAGGTCCAGGTCTCAGACCCCACAAAACACATCTTTACTGAATCCTATAGTGCACTCTGACCCATGAGCCTAACCAGCTTGCCTCAAAAAGGAAACTTGAGGGGGGTTAAGGGCCAGGCCAAGGGGAAGGTGGGCAACATGATCAATAGGGGTCACACTGGCGCGCCAGGAGGGAGACGGTGAAGGGGGGGGTGGGAGCGTGGGGGATGAGTGAGTAAGGTTTCAAATCCAGAGGTGTGTGTAAGATGCAAGAGAAATGCTGATCCCATGACTGACACTTAAATCGCAACCATGTAATAAGATTCCATATAACAAGAGCTGTAAGATGTATCATTGTTCAGAAATTTCTACGCTTACGGAACGTAAATTTTTATTCTTTATATCAAGAGTAGCTGTGAAATTTGACTCTCAGGTAGGCCACATGACTTAGAGCAATTAATTTTTTTCAATGTCAAATATTATATTTGTGAGGAAATAATTAACCTAAAAGTACATAAAATAGCATTTAGGAAGCGTATCACAAATCCACAATGGAATCTCTATGATGTTGTGTATAATTGCAAAGCATTTTAGGATCTACTGAAGCCAAAGAGAAATTCTGATATTCTTCATGTGTGGAGATTTGGAAGCCAACTGAGGTGGTCTTAATTTGACAGAGAAGTGCTGCACTGAGCCAGGAGCCTGAGGATCCCACACAAACTGCTCCTGTGTCTCGATGGGTACAAGAAGGAGAACGACATCTGTTATAGGAGGTTTCCTACACACAAGACCTGTGGAAAAAAATGGTGGTGGTGGGAAGACAAAGCAAAGGACTTAATAGTGTATTAACCACTGGAGAGATACTGATATCTAGTTTAGTATATTGAGAGAAGGAAAGTAAACCTTTACAAAGAGATGCAGAATAATATGGTATAATTAGCGTAGGGATTACAATTACCAAAGTAAACTTAATATAAAGCAATTAAAGATATAAAGAGGAAACTCCTCTTATTACCTGTAGAAATAAGTCACCTCAGTGCTCAGTGCAGTTGATGCGCTTACTTTTGTAAACTTTGAGCCGCTGTAGTCAATAACAGTTCCTTTGAAGGTACTTTTTGAACATGGCCAAAGTTCTATTCAAGAGGAAGTTGACTGGCTATCAGATAATGCTGGAGTAAGAAAATGGACAGATAAGAATGATACATTTAATACAAACTTAAACAAATAATAACCCAAATGTGTGAAAGAATTCAGGAAGTGAAGGAATGTTAGTTCTTAAATGAGTTTGTCTCCTTGAGGAATTGAGGTTTTGAGAATGTTTTATGAGATGGTATTTATCATTGAGGTTATATGTTATAAATAGTTCCTTGACTGTCATCCTATTGTCTCCAGAGTAGCTATTGTTGAGAGGCAAGTATGCTGGAAACACTGGTGCACCAATTGCAGTTATTTGGAGTTAGATCAAGACTCTTTATCGACTGACATTGCAATGTAAACAAAGGATCTGCACTGACTGCTAATACACATAAATACACACACACACAAATAACATACACAGGAACTTGCGGATAGACATCACAAAATGAACACCCACCACCTTTTTTCTTTACCTTGAACACTGTGGTCTCAAGAAACATGCAGTTAATTACAATCTGGGAGCACACTGAACAACATGGATTAAGACCTAGCAAGTTTGTTTACACTTAAGTCTGCATTGTTGGCTGCTGGGATGTCGCCTTAGCCTAAAGATCTGTCAGCTAAAGATCTGGTCATGAACTACAGACTTGCTGGTCATCATTGATGCTTTGCAGCAGTGGAAAACACAATGCCTTGAAAACGTGGAAACACACAGCCACATATAGAGTGAACTTAACATAGCATGACTCGAACTCGTAAGTCTTTTTTTTTCCCCAGAAAAACGTGACACCTTCATGTTTTAACACTGAACAACAAGCTAAAATTTGTTTTCCATACACACACACTTCTAAATACCTGTATGTTTTGAAACAGATGTATGCTTAGAACAAAAATAAAAATGAGAAACCAACATCAAGTCTTTAAAAAGCTTCAGTTCTCCTAGACTTAGCATAGATTCTCAAAGATAATTTAACTCAACTGGAAGAACGTATAATCTTTGTTGCACTGTATTGAATATATTTGTAGAGTTCCCTTGGGAACTATAATCATGAACTGCATTTTGGTGTGACAAAGCACAGGTGTGCTCGATTTGAGGTCAGTGTAAGCTCGGCGATCTCTTTGTGCCATTTCTTGAGGCAGAGACCAAAAACTTGAATAATAACTTTTACTCCATATTTTACTTTTAGCCTTTTGCACCAAAGTATTATATAAGAAGCAAGTCAAATTTATCTATGTAGTGGTTTTAAAACATCACATCACAAAATTCTTCATAATAAAAAGACTGGAAAAAGGATATAGTAGAGATTCACTAGAAAGTGATGAAAAAAAAGAGATTAAATAAATCAATAATACTAAGCAAAGGCAAGTTTAAAACAGGTGAGCACTGAGCTGCTTTCGAAGGTGTCTACAGTGGCCGAGATCCAGAAGAACTCCAAAATTTAGGACACAGACTTCAAAAGCCCAGTCTCCTTTCTGTTGTAAGTGCGTGATCGCTCTAAAGAATTTTGATGACATTGTACCGGTTTGAGTGACAATATTGGTATGCTGTAAATATCAACCATGTTTAATACAGACGGCACTCACTCATAGCAGGGTTGTGGCACCCAGCAACAGCAGGGGTTGACCTCTGTAGCAGTGTTGGGCGGCGAGGTTTCATGACGTGTTTTCAGACCATTTGACTTAAACATCTTGAACCTGACTTGAACCATGTAAATGGGCACCCACCCTTACAACATAGGCAAAACCCTTTTCCCTGTTTTTTTCTCTCTCTGTCCGTCTGTCTCACGGCTACTTTCACACACAGACAGAAACACACCTTGAGCCCAGGGTCCATCTAACCCTATACCCTATATCTACTTTCATGCGGCTTGGGCTCCATGCCTCTAATTAGCACCCATTGCCGCCCCTGCATTTATCTTTCTCGGGGTGACACTCCATTTGCTTTCTCCTAACCAACCGCCTTTGCTATGACCAGATGGACCAACGCCTACCACATTTCCATAATACACTCCAATACAAATGACAGTTTCCTTTCCTTTATGAAACGGTTTGACAACAGTCATCGCAAGTCTCCTTACCCGCTTTCACTAAAGCTCTGCCTCTACAGCTGCGCGCTACAAAGTCTAGGTGGTTTACGGTCGTGTTAGATAAATGGCATTGACCTACCAGATGAGAAACTGAAGGTGTGGGGAGTATACATCTTATTAGGTTGACTGCTTACTTCAGGATTGATTGTCCCAAGTAAACTGCACTTGATACAGTGTCGCTTGAAACCACATCCTTGCACTGACACACACATACAGCACACTCACCGAGGTAGTTGTCGTCTTCTGGCTTTCCAGAGTAGCTGACCTGTTTGATATCGATGTTGGTGGCTCCAGCTGGGATCCGCACCACTGTGTTGTAACCTGAAGAAGAGGAAGAAAAGATGGAGGGACAGAAAAAAACAAGAGAATGAGACAGAGCGCATAGAAAGTTACACAAGTCTCAAAAGGGAACAAAGTAGCCACAATAACAGCAGTGAGAAGTCCCACCTATTTTCATAAAAGCTTCACTATGCTACACACCAAACACCAGTCAGGGAAGTCCAGTTCCAACCACTGGGAATTTAAATGTCACACTTGGAAAAATACAAAAAAAAAGGACTAGTCCTCTCAAATAACCTGCAGCAGGCGTTGTTTTAGTCTCAGAGGCCCGACCGTGAAATGATATGAAATTATTCCCTGGACCTTCCTTTGGCCTGTAATTACTACACCGAGCCTGCTGTCCCATTATAAACTAACATAGAAAACGAGTGAGCATATGAGACAGAGACAGAGAGAGCACGTGAGACAGAGAGAGCATGTGAGAGTCAAGAGACGACAACAAAAATGTAGGAATGGACACTGAAATGGGCAAGATATAAATTAAACTAGACCAATTAGATAAGAAAAGACATTTTTTTAAAAATCAGTATGTTTTGTGAGAATTACTAGGTTTGATTGACTGAAATATATCCATATTGGATTTGAACCACCAACCATATGGTCAGGAGTCATCTGGCCTTCCAACTACTTGCTACCTGCCTTCAAAATAAAACAAAAACTGAATGGAATGAGAGGAAAGGTGTGGGCTGGTTAGTCTGACACCTTGAGCCACTCGTGGGCAGCACTTGGTTTACATATCTTCCTCTCATCAGCCATGTAGGTTTTCTCACATACACAAACACACACCTGTGCATATCCAGTGGGATGTCATCATGTCAACCATGACTGAGAAACATTTCCATTTTGAAGCCACACTGCACAGGAAGCTACTTTTCATTCATAAAACACCACTATGAAACAAAACTACTTTGCATATTCCCAAACTTTTACACAGTTGCACTTGGAATTCACCGTCGCTGTTTTTGAATGTCATGTCCAATTCCTTCCCTAACCACTGGGGACCGGATAAGCTCATAAAAATACAGGGGCGTTAGAACTTTAAAACCGCCAACACAGTCCCCCTCTGAGGAAACATGGTATCCACAAGCCACCAGAGGCCTCTGAGATCCCCCAGCTTAGCTACTGACCACACACACAATCCTCCGCCACCACAGAGTGACCCAGAAATGAACAGTAAACACACCACCGTGGGGGGAAAAAAAAACACAACCACGCTACACTTCGGGAATGCTGGGGTTAACCTCAAACATACTTCTCTCTGCCACTAGACGATGATGCAGTATTAATAGCCTGCAGAAGAAAATTAGAAGGTGTCACAAGCTCACCCTGCTGCAAGTTGTCAGAGGATACAGACTGAGATGACAGCAAACATTTGCTTGTTTTCTAGTTACAGTGATGCTTATTTTTCCATTCTGAGACAGGATACATTGAGCCTGCAAGTTAGTTTTTCTTGTTACTATTTTATTCATTCATTGCTTTAGTTTCAAGTGAATAAACAACAAAATATAGGTAACGTAAGCCTGTATCAAGTCCAGGTGCGGTGTTAAGGCATTCATTTGGTCTTGTGCAGCAGTTTATGAGATGTTAACTGACTGGCTCTACCCAGAGTTGCAGATGTGAGTCTGAAGACTTGGACTAGAGTGTCATGTCAGATTTAAGCTAAAAACAATCAGACTTGATTTATGCTTTTTGTTCTTAGAGCCATAAATTCTGGAAGTCACTTGACTGACACGGCGGTGGACACCAACCATAGGTGAAGATGCCAAAGACCAACCTCACCAACCTCCACACACCTTACCACCAATAACAAATATTTACATACTGTAAACATTTGTTGTACATGAAGTAAAATTAGCAATAGTCATTTTCATTTCTGATGTCCCTTCCATCTGTTGGATCAGGCCACTATCAAGTCGATATCATGTAGTCTGAATTGGGAACCAGACCTGATTGGTTTAACTTTCTTTAGACTTGGTCATCTGAAGACTTGGATAGATACACAGCAAAAACATCCTATCCCTATCCCATTCTACAGTTTTTAGCTGTTAGAATCCTGAAAAAAAACTGCTGCTGCACAACTTGAATATTTATTCATATGGTTATGCACTGAAAGGACTTGGCCTTGGTTATGTTAAAAAAAAACATTAACATGTATAAACACCCTTGAAGGAACATGTTCAAATTTCAAAAGTCGACATTTGTAAACTTGACTTGACTTGCAATTTGCTTTGCTTCCCCACAAGATGAAAAGAAAGGTCAAGATAAAGACAAAGATTGACACAAAGAATAAAAAAGGAATGAAACAAGGGAAGAGACTAAGAAACAGAGAAACAACAAACAGAAAAGGACAAAAGGGTGAATGACAGAAAAGACAGGCCCAGACCCAGGAGCAGAGGGATATCCTGCCTGGGCTGCACTCCCACTCGTGTTCTCTTTCTTATGGTTGAGCCAGATTTCCAGGGCTGAGGTCAGAGTCTGGTTTGGTTCAATACAATCCTCAAACCCTGTACCCCCAACAGCCAACAGAGCGGAGAAAGAAAGCAGATGGATAGAGACGCTAAAGCTCAGTGCCAAACTAATGCGGAGTAAACATGACGGAGGCCACACCCAGGGCTTTTATGCTAATGTTTCTGCTGTTTTGCTGCCCAGACTTAAAAAGGGTTGGATGCAATCAGCAGTTGGCCCGCATTGAAACACTGCATTAAGCAGGACAGTTCAAAGGGGTGATGTCAGGTTTGTATCGAAAGACCTGACAGAGTGAGATCGCTGTGTTAATCAGTTTCTAAAGCTTTGGAGAAGATTGGTGTTCTGCATTTTTCCAAAATTTGGCTGAGGCACGTATTGTTGCTGAAAATCAGGCTTAATATGTTTAAACATAACCATGACATCAGCGCCTAATATGTACATACAGCATGTCAGCGCCGGAGTCATGTGGAACTGAAGTCTTTCTTAGCTCTTCTATGTTTACTGCACATCAGATACATCATACCTCATCTGCAGAAGCTGCTGACATGCAGCATGTTTAATAGCAACACCTTTTTTGTGAACAGTCAGCTATTAGTGTACTGTACATGTAATCTGAGCAGCAGGACTTACCATACTGTGCATCGTTAAAGGTCCCTGCCAGGGTTTTACACGATGAGTTGTCCCCTCCACACACTCCGCACTTGTCATTCCTGGCCTTCGAGTTGAGGACGTGGTCGCAGCCTGCTTGCTGAAGAGGCACAGAGAAGACGGAAATTTATGATTTAGAATGATTTGGCTGAATGTTTTAAAGTGTCATTTTGTTGGCAGAGTTTCACCGTTTCTGAATGTGACCTACAAACATTTCACTGAAAACTCAAGCTTCATCCTGTCTAATAATTACAAAATGTGAATCATGTAAAAATATGAGTTGGCTAAAACTGAAGGCTGACATTAATGTTGACGCTTGTGTGTGCACGTGCTGACGTGTGTGTAAGTTCACTACAAATAAAGAAACAGACAGATATACCCTGCAGAGGCCTTGAACACAGATGTCATAAGTGTCTGTCCCACACGGCGTGCCATCGATGACGCGGTCCTTCAGCTGATAATACGCCATAGTCCCAGCGACCCGGCAGAAGAGCTTACAGCGATCCTTCATTAGTACTGGATGTAGAAGGAAAGATTATGGAAAAAGTTGAACTCCAGCTCATTAAGTTAATGAGATCAATAAAACAAAAACAATAACAAGATGGAAAGCCTTGAGATGACTTGCCTGTGCTGATGAAATAAAACAAAACACAACCTCATATTTTTTATATTATTTACATCAACAACATTTTTTGCAAAGTTCAGCAGACTCTTTTTGCCAAAACTATCTTGGAAAAATGTCTTTGTATCTGACACTGTACTGGCTCCAGGGTTTGGCCTGTTTGCTTGTATAGCATCGATTAAATGAATGAATCATTTGCAGTAACTTAGACATGGTGTTCTTTGCCAGATGGTAATCTCATGTAGCTGGGCAAGCCATCTCGGCAAGGAAGGAGATACGGCTGCACGAGGGAAAGCTGCCAGGAGGTTTATATGGAAGGTCTGCATGCTGCTTTAATGTTGTTGTTGTTTAGTGTCAACTAAAGGTTTACCCCGGGGCAGCTCCTATCATGGATATGTAAATTATGACAAAGACACACACACAGATGTGTGCTCTACCTTACACATCCACCCATTCATCAACAAGCATTTTCTGTCTTTTCATCTCAGGTATCAAAACTGCAATTCATTGCAATGTAAATGAAGTAGAAACACATACATCACAATGCTATACGTCTTGGCCTCCATGTACCTCCTACACACAATGTAGACTAATTGCTTGAGAAGTTTACACAAGCCCAAGGACCAGTAATTATACATAAAGTGAATAACTGGGTGCAGACAAAGTTTGATTTGAACATGGAGACATGCAGCATTTAAATTTAATGCAGCAAACATACCGTATCATTCGCTTCCAACTACATTGTATAGTTGGATTTAAATAGTATCCATCTTTGATGTTGCAGCTCAAGTTACCACAGGACATTCAAATTACATGCTTTAGGATTACATTGGTGTACTCACTGCCACTGTACTTGGGGACCCAGCGGACGGTGGGAGGTAGACCGTTGATGTTGAAATGCTTGCCATCAAACTGAGAGCACTGCTCTTCGCGGAAATCTTTCTGCCCTCGTGGACATGGCTCAGTGTTGCAAGAGCGGAACTTCATCCTGCGACCCACACAGAACTTGCCGCCATTTCTGGGCCTAGTGTAAGAGAAGATGGATCACAGAGGCACTACACTTGATTTTAATGTAAAGATCATGTTTGCTCTTGTTTGACTGCCTTGGTGACTTCAGACCAGCAGTGTTTACATTGAAATTCACACTAAGGAAACAAGCTTTCTTTGACTGTTGCTTAAAATCAAGTTGAGACTCAATGAATCTGACACACAGGCTTGTTACTAACTTAAGCTTGTTTACAACTCTTAATCATGCCTGACTGCTCTCTGATTTTGCTACTGGTCTTACTAGTTAAGAGCCTTACACATATTTACAATGTGTGATGGCTTTGAATGTCTTAACTGTCCAATTCTTCCTTACTCAGGCTTGTTGCAGTCTCTGGTGGTGCTCCGGGTTCCTCCACCACAGGACCTGGAGCAAACACTGTAGGGCCCCCAGGGACCCCACTCCCCATGAACTGGCTGCAGGTCCAACTCCTTGTTTACGCACATCCCGTGTCTGCAATACTGCATGTGAAAACACACACAGATCCTGTTAAAACGATGACTGCAACTCCTGCAGTCTTGAAGACAAACATGGACGTTGTGGACGTTTACTGCATGCACAGCTGGGAGTGGTGTTCCTTGGCTTCTTAATCCCCCGTTTAGATCTCAAACTATATTTTAAAAGAAATCCTAATTCAGCTATTGTTTACCCTCAGGGAACGTGTCCAAATCCTCCAGCTGGCAAAAGAGGAATGAGAGCATGAGCGAGAGACATGGATACAGACAGAAACAGAGAATGAGGAAGACAAGAATAGATACATGTCAATGAGAGAAACCTGAAACTGATATATACAGTATGTGCTACCATAGATTTTGTTCAAATTAGCCACATTTTCAAATGCATTTCGGTGCGTGGGTGTTGGAAGGGAGCTATGTCAACAGTTCCGTTTCTGCTCTGTTTGTCTCAAACTGATTCCAAAACTATCTTATGATGAAGAGAAAAATGCATTTCATCAATACAAGATGGAAATCTACAGTGAGTTGCAGAAACAATTTAATGAAAACAATGATAGTTTGACACTCACAGAAGTAGTCAAGTGTATCACTACTTGGCAAAACATTACCGTTTCATAAACACTCTTTGTTTCCACAGAGGCTTACCATTTTTCATATGGGCTCTGTTTTCACATAAATCACATCAGTCACATCTACAGAAAATCTGTCAGACATTCAACACAAAATTAGTTCAGCAACAAATAGAAAGCAAATGAGAATTTAACCATTTCCTATGCCAAAGACAATGGAGAAAATCTAGACAATTTCTTTCTCATATCATCTTTGGCTTAAGTTGTAGATACAAAATTACATAATGCACATCTTTCATACAGTAGACCCAATGTGACTTGCGCCTGATATCAAACAGTGTGTACCCACTAACCAACCTTTGCCAAGAAGTGCTAACACTGCTTTCATAAGCAAAGCACGGCAGGCCCATTTCCCTTTGTGTGTAACCAAATCCCCTTCCCAGTGACTAAGATATCGGAGGGTCCTGTTCACTGAAAGAATGCAGGACAAGACGGCGTCTGTCTGGGTACGTAACCCGTCGTCCGGGCACACAGGCACGGGGAGCAGTGGCACCATGATAAGGAAACTCTAGAGTTGTGATAACAAGAGGAACAAAGTTCATTACTGGCTTGACATCAGGAACTCCCTTCTCCTGTTCAACTGTGTATCTACTGGGGTACACATCTTTGAAGCTGTAACCAGAAAACGGAGGATGCTCTTTGTGGACAACTCAGTTTCACTGTGTCTCAGAGTTTGGTTTGTGCAGTTGATGTGCAAGTTGTCACTTCCACTACCAGCTCTATCCAGATGGGAAATATAACTGCTATCATTTCAACTGGCCACAAGCCCATTGCACTGCAAGACATTTAATCCTCTGCTTCAAATGAGAAAAAAAGGACTGCCTGCTCTGAAGACTCTTGAGAACTGAGAACAGAAGTGTGTGAGATTCGCTTCAGTGGATTTTCATAATTACGCTAATAAACCAGAGAGGATATCAATCAAAGTTATCTCCTGGACAATAGCTAATCTGGCCAGTTTCAGCTGTAACATACTGTAACTTTACGACTTTCAGCCATTACCTCAGGTGAACACCTGCAGGAGCGCAAAGTCATGTAACATACACAGAACTTGGCACCGCTGCCTCTACTATCCTGGCCCAGTTTGCATGTGTATTTTACGCAGTTGTGGGTCTAATGATGGAGTGTAAAGTCTGTGCACAATGACAGACAGGTGTTAACAGCTGCAGGGTATGGACTAAACAAGCCACAAACATTTCCATAATCCAGACCTGGTTTGAGTAATGGCCTGGGCCTTTCTTCCTGTCTCACTCCACTGTAAATGCAAACTGAAGGCACTGATAATTTTGTTGGAGCACTAACAATGGACTCAGAGAACAATTCAAATAAAAGGCACTAAAAAGAATGTGATAAAACATCCGTGAGTGGAAATGGCTTCCACACTACTAAAAGGCAAACAGGTGTTGGTCCTTGTTGATTAAGCAACTTCCTCAAGAAAAAAAAGGGATAAACAACTGGAGTTTGTGGAACTGTCAAAGAAACACAATCTAAGAAGTAAATCCAGAGTTTTCCTTTGCCACAACAAAGAGTTTCCCTCCTCTTATAGCTCTCACATCCCCCACCTCAGCTTAGGAGCTGACAACCCGAACCTGTGCATCCCCTCTATACATCCTCTCCACTGCCACCCCATCCCCCTTATCCCCTTATGGGAAACTGCAAGGGCCAGGGGAGCCACCACAGTCACAGCCAGGAGGCGGGACCCAGGGCTATCAAACACAAAGGCGAACCTCTGTCAGAAGGACCAAGAAGCCTTGTAAGCCTCTGAGGCATTCCTCCCCCGCTGGCACCCTGTGTTTACAACCGTTTTGTTTGGCTTGAAAAGGTGATGTGGGTGAAAAGAAGAAAGAAGGAACAGAGGGGTTGGGGTTGGGGGGTGTAAAACATCTATGTGAGATGGTGTATGTGTGTGTATAGCATGTGTGTATGGTCTTAGGCATACTCCGTGTGTGAATCGTGTGCACATGTCACTGGAAGTATATATTAAATGGGAGAGTAGTTACTCAGAGTCCAGAGCATCCTAGAGGCCACACTCATTTCCAATTAGCCTCTCTTTCAGAAGTACACAAACACACTCTCAGAAAACGCTGAGGTGAAAGGTAGTCTTGGCGAGCTCAAACAAGCATTAAGGACATCAGCGGACCCTTTCCTAAAAAGAGTGTCAAAATTTGCCCTCAGTTGGGAATGTGGTGAGACATTTGAAGCTCTAGTGAGAGAAACCTGTCCAGCTGTGACTAGCATGTGTTTCAAATTAGGAATTTCGCAAAGACACACGCTGACTCACCAACACCAAGACATGTGCATGCACACTTTTATCACATGCGTGCATTTTCACATACTGTACATAGATACACATATAATGCACACATACACACACAATATATATTTGGTCACTTTGCTCTCAAATCACACACCAACAAATTAAATAAAGTTCATCCATACAGCCACAGACAGCAGTCACCAGCGAGCTAACCCTGATAGTGGTTAGCCAAGGACAGCAGCATCTGCTCTGAGCTCTTCGGCTGGCTGGTTTGGAAGTTAGCACCCTGTAATTGCCAGGAAACTGTGCAGAGCACCTCCTTTCTGAACCCCAAGCCATACATCACACGGAATGAGAAGGCAGAGGACCCCTGATTTAAGCCCTCCACTCTTTTCCATTTCTGCAGCCATTTCAAAGGCATCACCTTTCCTTGTTGCAATTATCTCCTCAGCTTCAGGTTAGGAGTTCACTTAGCCTTGGCCTGTCAGGGGTTATGTGTCTTTGTCTCTGATGCTTTGCAGCAAGCCCTGTCTTTTCTACAATACACAAATGAATCCAAAAAACGTCACCTGTTAAAATGGCATCATAAAGACCACCACTGTTGATTCTCAATAATCTGTAATTTCTTATTAAGTGTCTAATAAGATGACCTGGAGGTAGGAGGAGCAGAGAGCCCATGAAGCTATACAGTATTAGTTAGGGATTGTGTGAAGCTTTCTTTGGGCTGGCAGGGGAAATGAGTCAAATGACAGTTGTTATTATAGACTGCATATACACTGACTCATTTTCAGCCTAGGCATGCCTTTTCCCCTGCTAGTTCCATATTTCCTGCTCCTCGTGCTGAAGGGTGTGAGACAGGAGGCAGAGAATAATGGGGAGGAAGGGTGAAGGAGGCAACATGATGCACCGAGACCCCAGCCAACCTCTCCTTTTACTACCTCCTTACGTTGTTTCCTTGCCTCTTTGTCCACTCTGTGATCCCTCCTTTCCTTGCATGTTTTTCCGAGAAGTGCAAAGGTTGTCATTAAAGTGAATGAGTAGTTTGGCCCCATCAGCTGTTCCATTCACCTGCACTCCGACACTTTTACTGTTGGTCTTTCTCACTTACATCTCTGCATAGCTACTGAGACACATATAGCTCTTGTGACCTTAAGATAAAATCATTATGTCAAATGTCTTTTAGCTCATTGTTTTTTCTTTTCATTTTTATTTTTTGGCCACCTGGTGGCAGCCCAACAAGCTGTAAAAACATATAAGGTTGATATTCAGATAGTAAGTAAACACAGGGCTACATTCGCACTCATTTAAAGTCTTATTTATGTCCACCTAATACATGCAAGTTCAATGTACACTCTCCCTTAAGCTCAATAAGTAGCCCTCTGCTGTTCCACCAGCTAATCATTGCTTTGGTCTACAAATGGTGCTGGGGCGGGTGATGTACAGTAGGTTTTACAGGAATGATAAACACATTTATCTTGGTAGAAACACTACTCCATATGAATGCAAATGGTGCTAAACGTGCTAAACTTTAAAAAATACTGCATATGTCTATTGTGGTGTGTTCTCAGCTTCCTGTGGAGTTCCTGTCATTTTCTAATTGGTAAATATATTACCTTTCACACAATAATTTGATTTTAGTAACTGAGTATTAGGATATTAATGTTTACCACATTCTGAAATACACTATAATCATGCAAATACATCTCCCTCCTTCTACACATCCAACAATGAAAGCTTCACTCACTGGCTAGCGGACACAGTAATTCCATCAGCAAACTACATGAATGCTGAAACAACAATCCTCTTGTTAGCCCAAATCCACAGATATGTCTGTGACGATGGCAAATCAAAGTGGCAACATCCTGCGAATATCTAGAGATTAGCTGAGAGTGACACTGATACCAGTCTCACAATCCCAAGCTCCAGTACTGACAGACTAACACGCCACCAAACACACCCCATCCCAGCATCGTACGACAAGTCTGTCAGGCTGCCAGGGAGCTCCAGACAACACTCACCGCCTCAGCCAGCAGACTCCATTCTGCCCTGGCTTCACTTTTCAAGACCTCACTATCTCGCTCTAATTGGCTGAAACCAGAACAGGTCGTCATTCTTTTCCTGGGAATGTTCTGAAGTCAAGAAACAACTTCCCGTTTATTCGCCTAACCACTCAATTAAGTCCCTATTAGAATTATTGGGAAGCTTTTGGGGTTTTACACGTAAAGAAAGCAAAGCAAGCAGTCATTACAAATCATGTCATTTTACAACAAATTTCCAAGAAGAGAGTATTAGCTTTCAAAGAGACTTTCAGTCAAGACCACACTCAAACTGACAATAAAATGAACAAATCTGAGAACAATAGAAAACTTTGACAAGAAGACATCACAGTTTATTCAAAGCTAAGACACCCACTTTTTAACTCTACTTACCACCCACACCAAAGCGATGACACTTAGTAAACAGCACAAAGGGACCTTCAAAGGAGGTGGGGATGCTTAAATTTTGGGCAAGTCCCTGGTTTGGCAGCAGGCACTTACTGATCATGCTAGATTGGCCCCTAACCTGCACATACACACAGAGATACATGTCTATGTGTGTGTACCCACATAAAAGTTAAGAAATCCTGCAAGCATAAATGCTTTACAAGGTGATCCAGGCATGTACTTACGCACACAATCAAAACACACAGGCGCACAGGCCGGATCCTTTGAAAGTGTGAGGACCAAAAGTGGGGGGGTGGGGTGGGGGTAGGAAGAAGAGCAGGAAAGAGAGGAGTGGAGGAGGAGGTGGTGGCAGTATTTATAGACAACAAGTGATCCGGATGCCCTCATTGTGCAGCCCACTAGGCTAGATGGCCATACGCCGCCAAGAGGTCATGCTGACCGCATTACTCCTCCTGGCGCCTGTGAGAGGGAGCCACCCAGACAACAGAGAGGAGGGGAGGGACAGAGGAAAGAGGCAGACATGGAGAAGCAGAGAGGTGGGAGAGAGGAACACAGGAGAGAAAACTAGCCATAGACCCTGCAAGCGCTCCACTGCCTATTTCCAACTGGGCTGTATACAAACAAACTTTTTCCTCTTGTTTAGGGGTAGCTCACCACTTTTGAGCACTGGCCTCAATTTACCCCGATCTGGTCACAACTCTATTTCGCCGCGTAATAAATTAAAAAACTTCCCAGACAATTTTTCAGACACAAGAGGTAACAACCCGTTTAGAAATGCACTTTTCGAGATGATATTTCAGTGTAATACAGCAGAATGACATGGGTTTTAGGTTTAGGAACAATCACTAGGCCATAGAAAGGAAATCTTTTGAGAACTTTGGTTGCTAAGATAGTACCTGCTGCTAGTTTTTCCCATAGCTATAATCTCCCCACCCCAGACACTAAACCTCTCTACACACACTCTTTAGACACCCCAGAGCCAGGAACTCGACCCAAGACCCTGAAGCCTCAGACCCTGAACCTCAAGCTCCTTTGGGAAAAGAGAATGAGAGGGAGGGTCAGAAAGTGAGTGAGAAGGTGCAGTGAATTAAGTGCACTAAGAATGTCCAGGAACCAGATAGGCGGAGGTGCATAGGAGGCTGAGAGATGCACAGGCAATACAACACTGGCCACAAGAGAATCAAGAAGGAATCATCTGGGTTTACAGATTACGCACTTTTGGAAATGGCATGATGATGAACACAAGAGCATACTCCATACACACACACACACACACACACACACACACAAACACACAAAATTACCACATAAAAGCGCTCTTATGTAGGCAGGTGATGTTAGTGTAGTCCCCTCTTCAACTCACTTCATAAAACAGCCCCTGCATGAAGATGAAACAGAGCCTCGTCACACCTAAATAAAGGTGGTACTTTTCTCCATACACACAAAAAATGAAAGAAAACTGTTTGCTTCTTATTTGTTCAGACAGAAACAACCATAGCTAAGATCAGATATGATTTCTAGCCATGCTAGCAGGGCCTTTAAGGATACGCAATGTCAATCTATCGGTTGGTTCACCACTTTGGTCAGACTAGGATAGATAAGCTTTTGGGAGATCCAGCTTTTCGTCTAAGCACTTCATTACCATAGCCCATTGGGGAGACATATACTGACTATTAATGGACCAAATCACAGTATTGTGGTCTACGCGCCTGGCGTAGTTACATTCTGGGTAGAGTGGAGCATCAGGTTTATTCGACTATGACATGGAATATACAGACACTCTGATTCAGTACGGGAAATTATAAACTATCCCACACAGGCGATTAAGCGGACTTAAACTGTTTTTATTGACAGGGTAATATAATAAATGTCATTTTGGGATCAAAAGAAGTTGATGTGTAGGCTAAATATGGTTGAAAGCGGGTACTATAAATATTCACATAATTTTGAGCAAAACAAATTCAACCTGGTTTTTAATCTGGATGTATCTGGGCCTCTCTGGACCTCCAAATTTTCAAAATCAGTGTTTGCATGAAGTTCAATGAGACCAGACATCCATGGTGACCTCACTCAGTCCAGCTCAGGTTGGGTTAAAGTTTGCTGGCTTATTAAGAGCAAACCACTTGCTGTGATTAAGCTTCTTACCATATCTCTCAACGTTTCTCACGTACAGGCTAGAGGCACTATGGGGCTACAGTCAGGACCATTACTGTTTAGTCAGTTGTTGTAGTGGATTAAGATCTTTAAGCTATCCCTGTTAGCCTTTCCTTATAGACAGAGATGATCAGGACCTAACATGGTGAGGAGGATGGGGCCAGATAGAGAGGATATAGGATATAAGACTTGCATGGGCCTGCAAAGACTGCTGGAGGAGCAGGAGGTTAAGGAGAGAGAGACCCTTCTTCCCTCTCTCCCTCTCTTTTCGCTCTCATGCATGTTCGAGATATTGACACCAGCCCACCACATCCTGGTCCCCCTGTGCCTCCTCCTCGCTCCTCCCTCCCTCCTCTCCTCCTCACCTCCCTCCTCTTTAGAATCACTGATGTAGGGTCACTTTTGTAGGGCCTTTGGCTGGCCTCAGCTAGGCTCTGTGTCTGGCCTGACCACTGGCCCACTCTTGCGCCTTTTAAAAGAGGTTTTTAGGGTCAGCAGGTTCACAACAAGGTGACTCAACTGTGAGCCAGCGGGCATCCTCTTTTCAAGGACCCACATCTTCACCTCCCTCTCAGAGACTCTCTCCCCTCTTTTTTTGCCCCTCTGTCTCTCTTTTCTTTCCTTTTCTCTATTTCTCTCTAGGCCCCTCTCCTGCAGCCTTGCTTACCTTGTATCCTCAGAGACTGACCCCATCCGTCTCAGCCCCTAGTGCTTGCATAAGCATCCCAGAGCCAGGGAGACATGAGGCTAATGGGGTTGGGGCCCCATCTGTTACTAAGTGGCTTCAAGTTTCTTTAGGACCATCACCTGACCATTTACATGGGTTTCTACCTTAGAATGCAGGCAGGAAGTAATGCATGATAAATTATTCTATTTTCTTGGTAGTAGAGTGAACTTGAAGAGTTCAAAGCTTCACATAGAGTATTTTGCCTAAAATAGGGGCCAGCTTTAGCAACATCAACATCAACTGGGTGCAATAAAATGTCATTCTACTTACTAAAAATCAAGATCAATGAGCTGTGTTTACTGTTTTAGCTCGGGAATCAAATTCAATCAATCTATTCATTAAGCAGCACAGTTCCACATGTGGACCAACTTACCATTCCATGTCCACAGTCAGTCCCATATTGATGGCATGTATATGCGACATCCTTTATAATTCCCCTCTGCTTCTTTACAGCCTCTTGCACTATTTCTGCGTATGGAGGAAAGTATGTACTGTAATTAATCATTTTGGTTGAATAGGAAAGGGTTGTCTATAGTAGGAGACATTCTACAGACACTGGTACGTTAGAGCCCACAGCAGAGATATAACTTTTCTTTTCCTCACATGTGCTTACTCTTGTAGGAGGGAAGAGGCGCGTTGCAACTCTAGAGCCATATTTAGTTTCTTACAAATAATATTTCCAGTCTAGTAACAGGGGCAGCATTTCTTTTGTACTTCATTGCCTCTCAGACATGTACAGGGCTAGATTTTAAATGGTCCAGCATCTGAGTTTAATTAGTGGCTATGCCTTCAACAATAGCTGAATTAATTTTTCCCCTTGTACCTTATTAAAATGCATATTATACTTTACCAAGGCATAGAGATTTTGCAGATTAAATTACTCCATTTTGTCTTGTACAATAAGGAGTCTTTAAAACTACACACACATTAACAGCTTCAATTTCATATTTTGACCTCCATGGATAAAATGCTCTACAACACTGATAGCTTCCTTAAAGGGCAACTCCTGTACATCTGAGTAGAGCATCTATGCTTTGCATCCCATCACCTTAGATGCAATTCTTCACTTAAGTCAATTATGGTTTGCTTGCTTTTGATAGCAAACCAACTTACCATATAAAAGGGGCAAATTTGGGGCAGGTCAAACATGTGGTTCACTATCTCTGTTTAGCATTATAGATTTGACCAGGGAGGAGGTGGCAGCTCGTAAATCCTGCCTACAGGCTCATCAGGAGGCACTCCTCCACAGCCAGGCACTAAAAAACAATGAAATTGTGTACTGTAAATTCTAAATGCACACCTTTCTTCCTTGAGATGAAGGATAGTCAATATTTTCCCAGCCCGGGCATATCAGCATGTATCTCCTTCATAGGCCAAAGTCAGCATCTCTATATTTATTGTCTGATCATCCCCTCAGATGCTTAAGGTAGTCTGTAAAGTTACCTAACAGAGACTGATACCGCCCCTCAGTGGCTTGTAGTAAGTACCCATGTGCTGGCTGGCTAAGCAGAGGCACAGGTCAAACACAGACAGATAAAGGCAGCATTTTGATGCAGACTGAGAAGGATCACAAGCTGACACATTTTGATCAGGGTGTATTTCTCTGCGCTGAAGGCAAACAGGGGAATTGGAATCTTAAGCACCTTGAGTTAGAACACACAACAGCAGGCGCATGGCACTCGGCATAATGACGGATTGTGCTGTGTATCAGCCACACCCCCTGACTCCGTGACGCAGTAACAGAACACAAAACTGACTGGATTAGATGCTATGTGCAACCTCAACATATAAAATCTGTCAGCCATTACGGTCCTGAAAGGCACTAAGACAAACATGTTAGCAGGAGTCTGCTGGTCAGATCTAAAGCATGTCTTACCGCTGACAAAGTTTCTTACTGGATTGGGCCTTCAGCACCTGCTCCACTGGCACCCAGCTGATGTGACGGGTAATGGTACACACAGGATTATAGGATTTTTCCGTCGCTGACTGCCCTTTTGTTCAAACCGCAATGAAAAACTTACGTAAACGGTGCTGCGGTGGGGAATGATTATATGGCAGAATACGTCAGCGGTGGGAAAATACTGAATGAAAACTATGGGCAGCCTGTCAAGGAATCCATACACAGACAGTCCTACTCTTCTGATATCTTTCAATGATTGGTCATCCTGCTAATCAGTATCACCAAGACCTAATGGAATGATTATTAAAACCAAGACAGACAGAGAAAATTCCCACTGTGGTCATTTTTAAATCTCTGCTAAAAAATGGTGTGGCTACATGGTTTGGGACAATAGAAACCGGTTCCTCTCTGGCTGCCAAGTTCCACACCTGGCAGCCATTGGGACTTGAAGTGAGTTTGTTTACTGAGCGACTAAGGTTGTGTTGTGTAGCTATAAGGACTAAACATTGTGCAGCTGCTTTTCCACACTTCTCATGGATGGCGCAGGAGTCTACTCAATGTGTCAAACTTATGGTTTATGCAGAGGTTGAATGACTTTGACATCACTGTACAATTATTTGATCAAACAGCACCAACTAAACTGCACCGCCGTCATATCAGGTTGTCTCTGACAGCATACCGATTACTGTACATGGGATGTGGAACAAGATATTGACAGAGGTTTATCTAGTTTGGGAGTAACATACAGTACATGAAGATCCATCTTAGTTTTATTAAGAAAAATAGATTTTAAAAGTACTCAATGACATCATAGGGGTTTTCAATAGATTTGCCATTAAAGGTGAGCCAGGCTAATTTTGCGAAATTAATATATTAGAAAATGATAGGGCTTTTCTTAATACAGTAATGTAGTTTCAACTGAGATGGGCCGATTACCGGCCTCACTTGACTACTAATAATCCAGTATCAGTACGGCCTGAAAAACCATATCAGTCTATCTAATTTCAACTTACTTGTGAACACAACAATTAGTAGAGTGGCAACGATCAAAATTTATACTTTTATATTTTGGATTTTGAAACACATCCATGTACAGGTAGGAAGAATGAATAGATTTACTTTATGTGGCGGTTGACACATATCAACACTGCACACAACAGCAGGCATTTTCCATCAATAGCCTTCCAAGTGCGGGGAGTTCAATCTCGCATTATTACAGCAACAGTGAGATAGGGAAAGGAGAATCCACACCTTTTGAAAGGATATTTGAGTACTTTGTACTTTGGTGTTTTTAAACTGGTAGGAAGTGACACCCAGATTGAATTTGCTCTTAGGGGAAATACGACAGTCAAACAGCGTACTTGACCAGGTCAGCCCACTGAAGGAGTGGTACTGTAAATGGACAGATCAATGCCTCCTCATTGTGGCTGGAGCCGGACTTCGAGCAAGCACTTGGACTATAGTCTCAAAAGGCTCACGATGCAGCTCACATGAACGATGCTGCTTCTCTCATCCCTGCCATTGTTGTTACACATATATATTTAGCAATTTACTAAAATTTATCACAAATGTAACTTCAACAATTACATCATTGCATCCATACCGCTAGTTTTCGTGCAGTAATCAGCCACATGGTAACCCAGCACTGCTGACGGATGATCCAAATAATAAAGATTGGAACATTCCTCATCTTTGGCACAGATAACTGAAGCCACTTCGATGCTATGAGGTCATGTAAGCTGGAAACTATATGAAGCACAGCATAAAGAGCTCCATCCATACAGGCGCCGCTAACAGGCCTCCCGAGATGCATCTGGTCAACAAGGCCGTCCTTTGTTGGGCCTCCACAATTAACTTAAGGGGAAGGCAAGATTAAAGGTCACGTCAGGAAGATCTAATTACCGTGGCATTTCCCAGCATCTTAGGAAAGCCCTTCACCAGGATCTGTGACCGCAATGAGGTTACAAGTTTGATGAATGAGCTGTTGCCCGTGTTACAAGTTCTGGTGTGGAAAGCAGGCTAGTGACTAGATTACTATTTGCCCATCTTGAGAGCAGGTCTCTGTCTGAGGCGGAGAGACAGCTGGGGGGCTAGAGAGATCCATAGCTCAGGTCAGCCGAGGAGACCCCAGGATTCAAACAGGAAGCCCTCTTAAGCACCCAGGTAATAACAACTCCACCGTTTACATTGCACTGGCCTGTCTACAGAGCACTGTCAGAATCATAGAGGCAGATTTTATTTAGCTAGCCATGTCCACAACAAGTAAAGTTAATGGCACTTGAAATGTGGATGTAATCATGTAGGATTGGAAAAGAGTAGGGGTATACTCCCTCGCCCATTAGAAGAGCCTGTATCATTTGTTTTGATTGCCGGGTGGTTTAGAACTGAAAGAAAAGGAGGCTGGGTACTCATCTAAAGCTCTGTGATGTACTTGCGGCTGCACTTGGAGCCACGTCAGGGTTGGTGTCATAGTTGAGTCTCGGGGCCATGACATGATACTGGTGCTTTATGCCGCCTCCACATTATAGGGTTGTCATCATGAGGCATGTTAGACCTGTGCGGAGAGGAAAGGGAGGTTAGAAGTGCAGAGAGGATGAGGACACACACAAAGTGATTATCAGCTGCTTAATGGCTCAGTCACAGCAAAAGGATAAATGTCACAGATTTGTTCAGCCATTTTTAGGGGATCACCATGCACGTCCCTGTTGGCCATACGTGCCACAGACACTTTATGTGGTTAAAACACACACTCTGCAACTCTCTATCCATTTGTCTGTTTCTGTTTGTATCTCTTTTACATACCTCCCTCTGCTATCTCCCAAATATTTTACGATAAAATCATCAAAACTTGAATAAAACCTCCTACCAGCAGTAGGTGGTGGGACATTATACAAGAAGTGTCATTCTCTATCTCAGCACCTATCCAGCAACCCCAACATCATGGTCAACAAGCGAGAATCACCTCCAGCTCACCCCTTCCAGATGCAAAGGTCACCATCTCACATTCTCGAGGCTTATGCAGAGGGAAGGTAAGGGCTAGTAACACCAAACACATCAAGTACACACATGGATGCTGCTGATGTTAACATATACTGAGTCTCTCTAGGTTGCAACTCTTGGTATTTTAATTATCATCGGTCAAGGTGACATCTTCAAATTCTTTTGTATTGTATAGACAAAACCCGACACAGAACTTACACTGATATAAAACAGAGAAATCAGAAAATACATTTGAAAAACCTGAAACCTAGAAAACAAATTTTTATATTAGGCTAAAAATGATTCACTCAAAAGAATAGTTAATTATTTTCTGTACTCCACCAACCAATGAATCAACCCGTTGTTTTGGCATTGAATCAGAACAACTGTATAAAAGCATAGCATTTGTTATAGATTCATCAGGCTATCTGCAGTTGGCAGTCCTATACAAAGTTTCTTGATTATATCCAGAATAAATTATGGTGTCGGTGTCCTGCTGTGCTGCGGTTTGTATATTCTGTTATGGCGCATGCACGCCGCGCGAGCAAGTGTCATTGCAGGAACCGATGCAGCTGTATGATGCTCAGGATGTTTGACTGGGATGTGACCCAGTGCTGGCCTCTGGGCTGTAGCTGAGACCGGTCGCACCACCCGCGACAAGACCCTAACATGGCTGGCATGGGAGGCCCATAGCGGGGCCGAGACACAGGCAAACACCAGGGGAATGGTCGGCCTCTGGCTGATGTGGGGCTCACACAGACCAAGCTGTTGGCTGTGCTGGCGCTATCTAATCACGATGCTATTTTGCAAACTGTTCTCTATCGCGTGGT
Organism: Lates japonicus; assembly: GCA_033238685.1. Classification (NCBI taxonomy): domain Eukaryota; kingdom Metazoa; phylum Chordata; class Actinopteri; family Centropomidae; genus Lates; species Lates japonicus. The sequence goes on from BRZM01000330.1 coordinate 83,853, forward strand.
GCATGTCTGCATCAGGGGTCAGGCGGTGACAGATGGGTTTAAAATAAAATTTTAACCTCAATGCCTTTTGCTCATTGATATGAGACTTTCTTGCATATCTTGGCGGGGATTTGTGACTGGGCTCTAAAAAGGCACATACTCTTAACACGCTGCTGATTTAGTTTAGAGAGCACTAATGAGGGATACTGGCTTGGAAATCCTGGGATAGAGAGGCCTTGCCCATTAGAATTTACATAATTCAGGCAGTTTGCGGCTCTACTTGAGGACAGATCAATGAAGTCAATGCCAGTGGAATTGTACCACCTCCGTTGTAGTGTAGCATCAATAATGTCGCAGTTTTAAAGTTCACTCAGTTTTAGTCAAAGTTCTTCACCGACAGGCTGCTTTACTCTTTTTTGCATCACACCATAATGCCATGCTGCTCATCCCATTAAATGATTTTCAGCAGACAGACCTGACAGTTTGCTAAAATGCCCATAAATGCTTCTTGGAGGGCGTACTGCGGTGACAGCCTGGATTCCGCAGATTAGCTGCATAAATAAGAATCACAGCAGAGCAGAACGCCTTGCTCAGCCACTTCAGCAGGCGTAGAGCTCCTTGAACTCAGTGAGCATCAAATGCACCGGGAGAAAAGGATTCCAGGTATTATCAATTAAGTTACATGTCTTAGCTCCTTTCATTATGCTCCCACAAATCCAGTATCTTTGAAGCAATCCCTGTCATCCATAACCAGCTTGGCAGTTATGTGTGATCAAATTCATATTCCTTTAGATGTTAAAAGGAAAGTCTGTTTGCAGCTATGGGCACCATATCAAAATGTCAAGGAAGACTTATTTGTGATCCCAAGTTGTTTGAAGCCCTTGACTGGCAAGCAAACACGCAAATCCTTGTATAACTATGTCACGCTTTGAACAGCTATCAGGTGACAATTGCCTCTCTTAGAAATCCATGATGGCTGTTGGTAATCACACGTCCTCGCAGTCATCCTGGGAAGATACTCCCCATCCATTAGTCTAAATCTTTCTTTAATCTGTGCTCTTGAGTGGCTCACTACCTGACACTGCTTTCCCAGGCGTTAAACCTCTTGAGGCTCGTATAGGCAGCTATATATGCGCCAAGAGGCAGAGCCAGCTGGGCCGCCAGCTGGCAGGCTTTAGCATAGAGCAGATCCACACGGATGCGGGAAGAGAGGCCCCACAGACTCAAATCCATCTGGCTGCTGCTCTGGAAGAATGTGGGCGGGACAGGAGGTAGAAGAATATCTTTCATTTCTTACCCAGTAGTTTCCACAAGCTCACACTGACACTGGTTCTTTTTACTATTCACTACAGATACACAGGCAGGCGGAGAAAATCCCTCACTCCCTTTCACAATTGTACAGATGCTTTGTCACCCTCAAAAAAAAAAAAGAAAAATGCCCAAAGTAGGCTGGCAGAGTTTCAGATCTAGGGACTACAGTGCTTCTAAAATTACACCACTGTTAAATTAACTAGGCTGGATTACAAGAGCAGGTGGAAAGAGGCGGAATTCTGATAATTATATCTGGATTGATGTTTAGAATAGAAGCACAGCCTCATATATGAGATAAAGTCATGTATGTGTTGCAGCTTGGTCATTTTGATGCAGATTATACTTACAGTCTTTTTTTACTTGATACATGGCAATATTTGTGACGCAGAAACACTCTCTGGCGGACAAGCATGTTGTGATAACACTGCTCTACTCACTAAGAGACAAATCAAATGTGGCCAGCATGAGCATCTTCAGAGTTCTTTTATCAGTCTTTGAGGGCTGATATTTCATGGGATAGAACAATCTCTGAATATTAAACAGAATATCTAGCCTTTTTACTCTCTGAAGTAAAGCTCTGTGCACCACTTACGAGAATCTGTAGTTATATTTACTGTGTCTAGAAAAACAGAGAGCCTCAAATTTGTTTTACATTATAAAATTTTCCCTACCATATCATGTAATTTCATCTAGACATGTCTAACATCTAAACAAAGCTCTAGCATATATAGAATTACTTCTTTAGCTGCATAAGATGAAGTATTACAAGCTGGCATATTATTAAAAGTCAGAGTTTTCACTTTATTATATTTTTGCACCTATGTCTCTCTCTTCCCTCCACGTCTCTTGATAAAGGAGGCTTTTGTTAGTAAGGTTAGCTGTAGAGTGGTAGATAGGATTTGTGTGTACAGTATGTAGCGTGTGTGTGTGTCTGCTGCGGGGGTAAGGGTGTGGGTGGGGTTGCTGCAAGTTCTGTGCCGCAACTTACACATGGCCCAGCTCATGAGCGATGGTGAAGGAGGCACTAATTCCATTTTCCTCACTGATGGAGCAGCTCCGGTATGGGTCGCACATGGTCCCCAGCTCCGCTAGCCCTACAGGGTCACGTACACACACAGATGCACATAAACACAGACAGACATAGAGCTATTTGAAAAAAAAAAAAAAAGTTACTTGAGTGTTAAAGGCGATTAAACCATCAAAACTTCTGTTCCGTAAGAGAGATTAGGACCGCCACCGGCTCCCTCCCTCCTCCCCTTTCTACCACTCTGTTCTGTCACTATAATATTATTTGCTGACAGCTTGCCATAAACTCGTTACTGCACAGTTTACGAGCTGCGTTAATGGAGTGGAAAGTTAATTGAAAGGGACCTGAGGTGAAGATATTTTTGCAAAGCAAAAGTTTACCTAACGTGTCACATTTATCTTTCGCACGGCAGATGTCTTCCCTGGAAAAAAAAACAAAAAAACACACAAAATATAAGATGCTGTTATCCCTTTTTGAAGAGCAATTTACTTTCAAAGTGAGGGTAGAGGTGTGTGTATACCTGGTGATGAGAAGTGCTGTGTCATGGTGAGAAGGATGGCTGTCATCTTGGACATTTTGGCTCTGCTGCCAAACGCAGAAGTTGTGGAGAGTCGTGGCAGCATTGAAGCTCACTGTGGGCCCTTCCTGTTGGGGGTGAAACACCAATGGGGATGAACTGGATGAACTGACTTGATGAAACTGGGCATATATATAGTAATGTTTCAAGTCGTCATTGTAGTAAGTAGGTCTTTAAAAAAAGGGATATTGGGAGCCGGCTACAGCTTCCCAAAAAAACGTCAGTTTAACAATGTCAATCTGTTGTCTTAAAAGGGCTATTTGCAAGTTTTCACTGCTGCGGAACATGGTTTCTTGTCGAGTGGGAGGTGGCAACGATTGCTTACCAGGAGCTTCCACCATCATTGCATTTACAGTACAGAAGGTCAGAATACACTCTCTGAGCAGCACTACTTCTTGAGGGCAATCTGGACACTACAGTGAGCTATCAGAAAGTAAAAGGCCAGGGCTAGCTTGTTAGCATGCTAACTTCAGTGGATGAAAAGAAGTGACAGAACTTGCAACGTTTCTTGTAGACTGTTAAGTAAATGTAATAAGTTAATGCTAACACTGGTTATGTAGTGATTACAAAAATAATACCCAGGTTGGTAAATACCAGAAATTAATCACAACTATTTAAGAATCAATCACACTGACCAAACAAACTACACTGAGTCTCTTCAGTCACATCTCATTTGCAGGTGGCTACCTGCCTCACTATAGTACCGTTTGTTTTCAGAGACCTCTCTTGAGACTTGAGACTGACAAGGAAGGCAGTGTCCTTTCAAACAGGCCCCACAGAGAAAAGGCCAGGCCAGGGACACCTGCACTGACGTCAGCCATATTGGCGACCTGGATAGAGGTAGCATCCAAGACTCTGCACTCACCTGTTCATTGTGGACGATGACTAGCTTGACAATCATCATGTTGATGAGGTTTCCTACGCTGGGATCCCTATACACTGCTGCTACCTGTAACAAAGACAAAACACACAGACAAAAAATGCAAACCTCCACTAACCTGAACCAAAGCAGAGATAGATACTGTGAAGAATATAGCCTACTTATCTTAACTCAATACTTGGAAAGAGAAAAATTTTTTTTTTTTTTTTGTGGTTAATCTCCATGTGGTTTAATCAAAATAGCAACAGTTCATTGAAGTCAAAAGAAAAAAAAAAGTCTCCTTCAGGGTAAGTTTAATCAACAGGGTATTAAAACCAATTACAATTCCCCCACAGACCTTAGCAAAGAAAAAATAAACTAAAGCCTGGACCCAGCAACAAATGTGAAACTTCAGCAAAGCTGGAGCTCGGAGCCCCTCTGTGAGGACAGCAAAACATTCCCTCTGTAGTTTTTCCCCTCCACTCCTCTTGCTTTTCTCGTGCACCCCTGTCACGGTCAGCCAGCGGTCTCCTGAGGCCGTGAGCGGCCTCCTGACAGGAACTCATTAGTCCACTATAAACATTTAGCTTGTCTTAGCCTGAGGGGGAGGCAAACGTGGACCAGGCCTGTCCAGAATGGGCATGGGATGTCTTTGCTTGCTGTTAGTCCAACTGTGACGCAGGACATTGTTCTGTATGCTCCTGCCTAATGTATGTTATTGTATGAACCAGACGTGAGGGGTACTTCAGCCTACACCAGGTCATGACTATAGTATCTCATACAGATAGCCAAGCCCTGAAGGCAGAAAGAAATGTCAGCAGGGCTGTAGCTACCATCCAGGGCAGTCAGGCTAAATTCTAAGTAACTTTTGTGGGAATATTGTGAGAAATGAGAAAAATCTAGGGGAGTTTACATTGTTTACGCATTATACACGCAGAGATGTTGCATTTTAACACTGATATTTTGCGTGAGAACATCAAAATCACAATATCAAAAGAATAGACTGATTTAAGGCAAAAACTTACAGCTACTAGCTACTTTCCATCATCTGTCCCTTGGTAGGTAGACACAACATCATGACCTAAGCCTGTCAAAAATCCTCGCAACAGCAGCAACAGTAACACACACTCAAATATCAGTGGTGAGTATACTATATATTATACAATATAACGTGACATAGACACTTCATCAGCATTAGCAATACCTAAAAACTTAATTTAGATCAAACCCAATGGATCAAACTTGGTAGATTTCTCTGCTCTGCTTGGAATTGTCATATTTTGGCTGGTTCTTAAATTGTGGCTAAGGTTTTAACACCGATCAGCCATCACGCTGACAACACTCCACCTGACAACTGGCTACTCCTTTTATAAGTTAATGAGTGTTCTGAAACCTTCAGACCGTCACCGTGAGATGCAGGCACTGACCTGACTCAGCGCCGCCTCGTTGACAGGGACCCATAAAGAGATTCAGGTGCTGAGCCAGGATTTACCAATTAACTGGGCCACTTGCTGATGGCAGCATGCCTAGTCATACCTGTACTACAAACTAAAATGTCAAACAGTAAAATCTGAGGTTATTAACAGAGACTTAACAGTGGAACTCCAGCTCATTTTAAAGGCTGTATTCCAAATTAAAAAAATAAAAAATAACAACAACTAATGTGTATTTTAAAAACAAATAAATTATATTAATACAATGTGTTTAGCATGTTCCCAGTTCACCAACTAACCTCGCAAGGTCACTGTGTCACCAAACTTATAATAACACATATTTTAGAAGACACCCAATGAACTTGAATCTAAAATATCTCAAAACCTGGACACACATAAGTCAAAGTCTATTGTGGCTAAGATACCACAGTAGAGGTAGATAAAAAAAAAAAAAAAAGGAAATTTTGTAAGAACATAAAACAAAACCTCACATGAACCATTGCAAAATACTAAACACAAATTTTAAATCTTCAATATCAATGCAAAAATAATTTTTAGAAACATTATTTTACTTACCACTGACATGATTGTTAGATAGCTCTAGGGTTAAGGCCCATAGACGCACTATTTTGGCAGAGACACCTGTCACCATCAGCTCAACATAGCGAGGGTAGGTGAGAGGAAACGCCATGGCTCATGTGGATTCAGTGTGTGGTGTTGTTTATAAATGTTGACCGCCTATTGTGGCCTGAGAGAATCCAGCCCTCCCATATTCTCTAAGGTTTCGAAAGACACTGGCCCTTGGAATCTTCTGTTTAAAAAATGTAAAAGATTTTAAGTGTGAGATCATAAAAATGTTTCCAAATTGATTCACTGTAGTATTTAAATCTTGAACCATGCCTGAACTGAACTATAAACACTGAAATTCTTCCACACTGGATGTACTTTATTATAAAGGCATTTCATGAGAGTATGGAAGTATATACAGAGCTAAGGGTTTTAGCTAGCTGAATTTATGATATAAATAGAAGCACGCTGACTTATGGCAAAACACAGCATAAATTATTGTCATTCCAGCACTTGGGAAAAAACAGTTACCAAGAGAGACACAGGGTCACCCGTGGTTTTTGGGACTTGCAGCTTTTCAGGTCAGGCAATCTACACTCCTGCTCAGTGCAAGCCATTACAACAGAGAAAATCCCAATAGCATTTTACCATCTCGCAGACAGGACTAGCCCTCCGGTGTACACCGCAAGGGATATAAAAATTTCAAATATCACACTTTTTAGACCCCAAAAGTATTATCTGTAAACAAGAAAATCATGCTGAAAGGCCACAAATCAAATATATTTAACACCACTTTGAAATGACTCATTTATAGATTCACTGTGAATGCCTCAGCAGCAACAATAACAGCTGAGGCACACCGTGCATATCTCATCGCGGGCATCCTCTCAGCCGAACCGTACGTTATTGGCTATTATGAGTTATAGAGATCTTCACCATGACCGAGGAAGGTGGAGGAGACAGGAGCAACACAGACCAGGAAAGCATGAAGAGTTTGTTTCTTTGAGGAAAGGAAAAGAGGATCCGTGCTAAGCTGATGCAGACTAAAATTACACATACATGCATAAAATTTGTAAATGAGATGTTTCGATAAGGTTCGATTGTCAAATTGTTTCAGCCAAGATCGCACGAAAAGGCGAACTGAACCGGAAGCACAACAT